>CM077116.1:238663343-238979762 GCA_039619475.1 Icerya purchasi
CTTTTATAGTTTTAATGAAATAATGAAACTACGCAATAACTAGAAGAAAGTTAAATTTTATGACTTCAGAAAACATCGACTAGTTTCAGATTAAACATCCCAGGTTTATGGCGTACCGATGATTTTGATATTTCATTAGACAAATCGATGTATTTTGTCTTCTTTGCGATTTGTTTTTTCTTATATATTTCGCTCGTGGAACAGCAATAACAATTACATTTTCTTACTTATATCCGGATTATTTTCATTTTTTTCCTTTTGTCCGTTAATATTCAGAAACACTTCTGGTTCCTCTCACGCTGTAGACGGAAAAAGGATCATCGAAATAGTAGGTGGTAAGACGAATTAAGTAAATTTTTAAACCGCAATCAATTCGAAAAAATAGCTATAGACAAAATGGAATGGGAACTGTAAAAACCATTGTTCTCTTCGGGTCGAGAAAGTTTTATATATAAACATTTTTGTTTTCTTTATTGTAATATTACAGATGCATAGCTTCTGGCTCAGTAAAGGGACTAGATTTCATTCGATTTTATTCAGTATTATTTTTATCATTTGCATTATTTCTATTATTCTATTCTCACAAGGACTGCGTTTATGAAATGCTATCTATTTTCATTTAAGCCGTGCTTAATTGTCAATTCTTGATAAGCTGTCTCCCAATTACACTATTATAGTATCGCCTGCTATAGAATTCTTGTACCATTTTTTTTATCTTTTGTATGTTTCTTTAATTATCAATTTTTTACAATTATTAATCATCTGATCCCGTATAGACAGTTAAATCTCAATTTTAGGTAACGCTTGTTATATTTTAACGATTCAAACTTTTCTACATCTATCGTTTTCGAACCAAAATGCGTATCATATATAAATGTGGCAAAATTCTTCGCTATTGCACAGTTCGTCATCCGATTTTCGTTTCCGCAATTCACGTTTGCGTTTGGTGGCGATTTTCGATTTTGGAAACGTAATGAATGCACACTTCTTATTACTGTACAGGTTGATGAATAAAAAGTCCCACCATGTAGGGAGAATCGTGTAAAGACTATATTGCTAATTCAATATAATACCATCGAAACGCAAAAAAAAAGTATTATTTATATGTGCTGTAGTATGTTATGTTGTTTTTCAGTAATTTAATAAAATTTATGGTATAAATTATTGGTTGCACTTTTTTTTTTTTTATTATGTAAAATTGGAACACTTTTTTCGTTATAACATCTAATAGGAGCCGGTCTAAGAAGTACGTTGTAAATTTTGATCATTTTATACAAAGTATCGAAGAGAAAGAGACAGAAATGTAAGCAAGAGGGGTCAAAGGGCACAGCCCCATGCGAGGCCAAAATGGCCGAGTTATATATATATATATATACAGAAATTAGATAATGTAACGTATATAGATATGAACTATAGTTACTTATAATGTTTTTAGAAAAATTTCGTTCTCTCGCGTATACCTACATGCATATTCATCACCCGCTTATTGGTTAAATATTGTATTACGGAAGTATAGTAAATATAACGTATATTAATGATATCTACATAGGTAAAGGATTCTGTGTTTGAGTGTGAATTTATGCTGAAATGCAATTATGCATGAAAATTTAAATATGGAACAGCTTCCAAATCTAACTTGGCGAGGATTTAAAGAGAGCAAATTGAAAGCACTTCGCATTATAACAACCGCATCTGCGAGTACCGTTGCTCACCGATACCTACGCGGCACAATTCAAAAGGTAACTAAACTTAGTTCACACCTAAACATCAGTTGATACGTCAGCCATTCCAGCAAAGCCATCTAGACGTCTTAGACGTAGAAAATGGATGCACTATCTATTATTTAAATTACGTCGCACTCGGTAGATTAAACTTCACTGTTTTTAATGACCTTCACTCTTTAGTATGATTATTGCTGCCTAGTCTGATTATTAATCCTAATCTAGCGCCTCACTGGAGCAGCTATGTTCAACTTTTTCTGTTCCATGCCTTTTTCTTTTGCCGTTCCTTACCTTTAATATTGCTTATGATAATGTATCGATGCAATGTATAAAAAAAAATAAAATAAATTAAAAAATGTAAATCAAGAACTTGTGCTTATAGATCAGGAAATCCATTAAACGATATAAATTGGGGCTATTTCAGTTTTATGTAATTTGCATTATACTCTTCATTATTATTTAGGTTATATATTTTGATAATAATGACAATTGCAACTCGCAGCTTCTACGCATCTGCGACTAGTGAATTTGAACTAAACCTACTGTGGCTTTTGGGAAGGAAATCAGAACCCTCCCTGGAAAACAAAGTACTACTATACAAACAAATAGTGAAATCAATCTGGACTTACGGATGTCAACTCTGGGGATGTGCCAATCCGAGTAACATTGCGCAGATACAACGTTTTCGAAATAAAATCCTGAGAAAAATTATAGATGCTCCGTGGTACATCACGAAAATGATACATTACATACAGATCTGCATATAAGTACAATTAGTGAAGAAATCAAAAAAGTTGCAAAACTGTATACGGTCTAAAGCTAGGAGGCCACACAAATTGCCTGGCCGTAGCATTACTAGATAATTCCAATGAAATCAGACGCTTGATAAAGCCAACGGACTTGCTGTAGGATTCAAATATATTAAGTCGGATACCAGATGAAACTCATATCGCTGGATAGGAGTTTCCACAAATTATCATCACCCGCCGCCAAGTGCTAGATAGCCTACAAGGCTAGTCGCACACTCACGGAAGAAAAGAAGGAAAAAAAAAAAAGATAATAATGTAAATGATTGAATTAAACATGCACATATATGGAAATGGGTACGAAATTTAAAATTATTTTGACACTTTTTTTTATAAAAGAAATTTAAACCTTAAAAATGAGTGTAAGTTCCAGTACAATAAATACGTCGAATTGGTACTCCACAAAGAAAAATTTTAACTCGTTTGTGTCCATTGATTTCAATGAGAATAACGTGTTAGAGATGCCATTAGATCTTTGCGTAACAAAAACTCATATAGAAATGATCAGATCTCTATTTCTTTAATAAAGGGATGTATGCTTATTTTTTTAAAACCACCGTCTTTTTTTGTTTAATGAGTCATTTAGATTGGGTAAATTCCCAGATTGCTTTAAGAAGGTACATTATCACCCCAGTATATAAAATCGGGGATTCAAAAAATGTCACTAATTTTACAGACCTATCTGCGCATACTACCAACCTTCTTAAAAATTAAAAATATTTGAAAAATGTGTAAAATCCAAAATACTAAAAACTATCTAGATAAAATTGACTTCTTCAGCAATAATCAGTATGGCTTTATAAGAGGAACAGAAACTGATGACGCATTATATATGGCCACATATCTTTTATTATGGAAAATTTAGAAGTTGACCTTTCTGTTGCGACTGTATCTTTGAACCTCCGTAAAACTTTCGATACAATAAATCATGATTTTTTACTTCAAAAAATGAACAGCCGCGGTTTCCATGATTTTACATTTAATTGGTTCAGGTGATATCTCACTGACAGAACTGTAAAAACAAAAATAAATGAACTACACAGTGTGAACTTTCTATTCAAAAATATGGGGTACCGCAAGGAAGTATTTGTTCCTTATTTATATAAATGATTTTTATAAATTAAGTGTGTATTGAAATTTTTTTTTTTTTTTTTTTGTTGCGCTAATGATACTGTCTTACTGGTAAGTTCATGTTATCGAGATATTTTACAGAGATTAGCAAATAAGGACCTAACTTTATTAGCCAATAAATTAGCCAATATTGAATGTAAAAAAAAACCTAAATTTTTGATATACAGCCATCAGTCACAAAAGCTCTGGAATGATTTATTAACAGTTGGTAACAACAATATTCCTCTTGAAAGAGCTTATGACATTAAATATCTAGAATTACAATTAGACTACAAGTTATTTTGGGATAACCCAACCCATTCGTTTAGCCAAAAAACTTTGTAAATTAAACTGCATATTTTTTTATTATCTTAGACATTTCTTCTTTAATAATAGTCAAATGTGTATCCCTATATCAGTCAGTCTATCCTATGGTATAATTCGCTGATGAGACGCTGCAGATTACCACATTAAACCGTTAGCACACTTGCAGAAGGAAGTAATTATCATTATTTTTCAATAACAAATTCTTCAACAATATTGAAAATGACTTACTGAATATAAAGCAAATATATAAACTAGAAGCGCTAATGTTTGTGATGAAAAATAAATTCAATATTAATCCGTTAAAACAGGAGTTACAAGGCATGCGAATATAATAGTCGCGAAGATCCCTTCTTTCAAAAAGTATCATTCCAGATATCAGCTTCAGTATAACGAATGCATATTATTCAATGCACTGTACATATGCACCGTAAAGAGTTAAAAACATACTTCTTAACTAAGGCTTAGAAGCTTAATTCCACATTACACTTAATTCGTTTTAAACATAAATTCAAATTGTAAATCTGTAAAATAATTATTATTATTGTAAGGTAATAATTTAGTACATCTTAATATATTATCAATGAATGAGTAAAATTTGTTTTTCCTTTGGGAGTAATTACGGGTATATGGATGTAGGTAAAATTTGGCGTCTATTTGATATTGGAAATATTATGATCTCCGCTAGATTTATCAATATTATTATTTGTTATTCATTCATTATTATTATTATTAGTGTTGTTTTCATTATTGTTACTATAATGATCACAGGGACATAGAAAGCAGATTTGATCAGAACTATCATGAAATTACAGTAATGCTGTTTACAAGTATCATTTAACGAGGGCTCCCTTTTGCCCTCTCCACTCAACTGATCCTCCCTTTATATGTGACCCCAACCATATCCTTTTCGAATGTTCTGTTCTTTTTTCTCAGTGCTCTCATCTATACGCCGAACTTTTGGCGTTGGATCTTCCTACCCCTTTCAATGCTTCCTTTATCCTTTCCTTCCCATCTCCAGCCGTCATTCCCCTCCTTCTTTCCTTTATACTTTCTATCTCCGATCGCCTCAGAATCTGAGTAGGTGATCTAGGTCCATGTAGTTGGGTCAGTGTTAACACCGAGCCCATTTAAAAAAAAAAAAAAAAACAAAAAAAAAAAACGAAGGAAGTACTACGAAATTTGAAAAAAAAAAAACAAAAACTATATTCCGTTGATCTTTATAATAAGTATTTAATGTTTTTTTTTGTCCAACTTTTTGGCGACTTTTATTTGATTTAAATATGTGAATATGATAATACTTAACCGACTCACACACCAAAGAAGTCTAAGTAAAGAGGTAAATTAAAAAGATTCGAGAATATTAACCAGTGAAGAAAAGTTAAGTACCGATTTGCATGCTACAATACTCTTTATAAAAACTATTAACTCGAAGTGAGACAATTATCTGGGCCACAAAAATCGAGTGCGTCTGGAAATAAATGTTTTCTCCGTGCGTTAATCCGAAGAATTTTATTTTGCGCAAACATCGCACTGCTCGCCTTGAGGATAATTTTTAATTTCTTTAAATTAACAGTGATTCCCACTTTTTACGCTACATATTTTTACTACATTCCCCGCCGACTGTTCCTACTAAAGCGTCTTTCATTTCTTCTCTCTCTCTCTCTCTCTCTCTCTCTCTCTCTAGTAGTATTCAATGCTAATTCATTTCTCCCCTTCTTTCAATAATATAATCTAATGCCGGGTAGTAATGCTCTCCGCTGGCGATCCCAAAATTCGGGGAAAAAATACAAGTATATTTTTACTGCATAATCTCGAAGAACGGTGTTCTTTCTAAGATCCAAGAGTTGTTCGGTACTTCCGCTCTCGTACAGTATCGAATAAATTTTCTTTTTGTTCGCCTACACGTTTCTTAATTTAAATGCGAAATTACCCTTTTCTTAATTCGAAGAAGAAAAAATCCCTTCAATCTCGAGGTTTCGTTATTACTCCGTGATTTAGTCGGCCATTTTGTTCTATCCAGCGCTGTAAAGGAACTGAAGAATATATGTTGTCATGCGTCGTCCCTTCTGAAGCTGCTATTCGGCATTAACCAGTTTTCGCCTCATTCATCTGTTGAATTAAGATACGAACCCCGCTAAACAACCCGTTATTATTAATTAATAATTTTTTGTTATCGCGTATTTTAAATTTTTTTTAACTATTTCAACTGCAAAATACGATTGTTCGTACGTTGCACTTATGGGAGGTCTCAACGAAAATTTACCCACCGCTAGTTTCAAAATCATCTGCATAATAAAATTCGTCGTAATCACATCGAGCAGTTGGAAGTGTGCTCGAATCTGCTTCGAAATAAATTCCTACATACATCGTGGGCTTTTTCTAATTAGCTAGTAATTTTTAAACACTATCGATATAATTATTTTTTAGATAAGTTAGACTGACAAGTCTTGGGTTCGAAAGAAGAGCCGTATTTCGGTTTAATTATTAAAAATTTGGTCGACATATCTGTCGTACGAATTCTCATTCCTGCACCGGCCCGACGAATCCTCACGTAACCTTCCCGGTTGGTTTCTTTGTTCGCCGGTCTACGAATCATTAGATTCCTCATCAGAAAAGGCACTGCAGTCCGAATGCTACTACACGTCGTTTGAATGAGTTAGTAATGGGAGCAGGACGAGCGCGGAGAAGCGGCATGAGGTAAAATAAATAAAACTTTAATTAGCGATAAGATATCCCGCTGCGAAAAGAGTTAAATGGCGCGGTTGTTCTGCTGCTCATTGTTGGCCAGGAAAGATTTCGAAGCTAAGCGGCCGGAAGGTTTCAATCGTACTCATGTGCGCGCTGAGACAAGCGACAGGTAAAATATCATCTCGTTCAGAAGAAGGAGAAAAAGAAGAAAACGGATTGTCGGAGAAGGGGAGCGAAGAGGAAGACGGAATAGAGTTATGACGAGCGCAAATTCGAGCAATGAAGAGAGTTCTGCTAAAGTTGCTGATTACAGATTATTATGTGTCTAGCAAGACGAGCGCGGCTGCAGATGTTGCCGTGTCGCCGGTGCCGGGCGGTCGTCGAGTTATTGAAATGTCGCTCAGTCGAGTAGAAAAAAATCCGGGAGCGGGTCAGGGGAACAGGAAGAAACGAAGGAATATATATTTCGAGCAACAAAAAAGGATACTGAAATAGAGCCACTTTTGGCCCCTTCGCTCGTCGTCGTCGACATGGTCTTGATGGTCTTGATGGTCGTGATGGTCGTGATGGTCGTCGGTGAAAAGACAAGAGCGGCCTAACCCTTCAACTTAAGAATCCGATGAATGGCTTATTTCGCAAAGCGGCTTCCTGCTTTGTTTTACTACTTCCATTTCAGCGTGCTTCGTTTTAGCTTTTATGTGTCGGTTGCCGCGACGGTGCATGTACGCGCCGTTTGCCACCATGTAAAAATGGCAATAGGATGTGCGGCCAGCCACGCAGCAGGACGAGTGGAGTTAATTTTTATTTTTAATGTCGGAGCTCTTCGCTAATGCAGCTCGCTTTACCCCATTTGCTCCGGCCGACACTCTGACATTATTAGCCCCTCCGCGTGTCTGGGTCGCGGTCCTGATTGCATGCCGGCGACTGATGAACGAGTTCTTTGTTTTCGTTTTTTCGTTGCTTCTTTTTTATCAAACAACCAGATGCATTTTCCATTTTTCTATATCGCGCAAAGGCCATAATAATGCAATGTGCTCGACCGCTGCCGCGCATACTGGCAATTGTTACAGAAAGTACCGGGAATTAGCGGGTAGGTAGCGGGCGATGGCTGAAAAATAATGCTTATTTTCCCTATGAGAAAGTCTCGGACGACAAAAACGAGTTGACGATCAGTCGATATGACAGTCAGAGTAAATCTGAAGAATCTAAAGGGCATTTAGTCTGCCAGCGAAAAAGCCGGGAAATTATCTTTCTTAATAACCGCTAAAGGTTTTTTTTTTTTTTTTTATTATGTCTGTGTTTGTTTTGTTTTTTTCCAGGCCCCCATTAAAACAAAATAAAGCCTAAAATAAAGTCTAAAAAAGGAAATGAAGAACAAAATAATATAAAGTACATCTAATGCGGCTGCGCTCGTCGGTAAATTCTCAAAGTAATTCATCCAAAAAAGCGGATAGAATTCAACTGTTTTTTGTTCTTGTTTTTTTTTTTTTTGGATTGTTTGCTTTAATTAAATCGTCAATCCTTACACTTCCCTATTCACTCCTCCGGCTGCTGCTCTTTGAAACATGACCCGCTCCTTCATTGTGGCTGAAGTTAATTGTCGCAAAATTCCCATTTCAGATCTATACAAAAACCGGAACGTTTTTAACGTTGCCTTCTGTGTAGTATTGATAATTCGGTGGTCGCATACAGAGGTGTATATCAACGTACAAAAAGTTAGGAATTCCTCATAAAAAAGTGACGAATTTAGATAGCACGATAACTAGACCGTTTCAGACTTGTTTGTTTGTCTTCTTTTTTCTGTAAATCGAAAACGGTTTCGAGCGACGACGATGCTTTAAAGGGTATCGGAGCGTTCTAGGAACAAAATTTGGTCAGCGAAAGCACGTTCGGCCACCAGTAGAAAAACCTTAAAAAAGTCGGACACCATGTTTTTTTTTTTTTTGTTCTCCCCAAGTAAGAAATCTCTAAGTGCCGTGTGTGTGCGTGACTCTGCCTGAGCTCTAAACCCAATGGAAGTTACAGAAGGCGGTGCAGCCTATTGGATATTGCAAAAATCAACACTGCCCGAACACAGTCCTGATGGTTCGACAGTAGACGGTGGGGTAAATTATAGCTGGAAGTATGCCGGCAGCATTTCAGCGGATGGTTTACGGTTGGCAAGGCAATGAACGCGCAAAGAGGATAGGAAGACGGAACGGAAGCTCGTTCAAAGGCATAGTTATGTGACAGTGCACAGTGTGCCCCAGGCGCAGTCCCGACAGAATCGAGAAATCTCTACGTGAGATAGGAAACGGCGGCCATCACGAGTTGGTGTTCGACTTTACGGACCTAAGTAGCCAGGTCGTTTGTTCTGACCACAATTTGCTCCGTCCTTCTCAGAAAAGTACACTAGAAAGACTGCTGGTCCCAATTGACGTAGTACAGCGTTGAACGGCATCGAGCTAGATCGAGTTTCCTTAGCAGCCAAGTCAACCCACTCGTTGCCAGAAACACCCCAACATGGACCCATAAAAATGTAACGTATACATTGGATCGCAAAAATAGCAGGTTTATTATTTTAATTAGTAGAGAATTAAGCCCGTGACGTCCAAATTTCGTAGTAGAACACTATTCTATATTCTCTAAAAGATGGAAAATTAGCGGACGAGAGCGATAATTTTTTGACATTAACTTGGAGGAAAAAGAGAAATGTATTATGCGAATAGGCACGGGGTTGAAAAATAGGATGATAAGATGTTTTGCTTGCAATGGACGCTCGGCAGACATTTAAAGATAATGCACAATATTGAAGAGACTCTCGAGAAAAATGTTAAAATGAATTCAATATAAAAAAGCGTTGTAGATGGAACGGAGAAGATTAAATAAAAAAGAGGCAATTGGATATATGATACATATATATATATATATATATATATATATATATATATATATATATATATATACTAAGAGGTATTACTGAAAGCGATGCGTGGTGAATGTGGTAATTGGTTAAAACCCATTAACGGGTGTATGAGGTCATTTTAGCCATATTCGAATGATAATAGGCGGAAATAGCAGAAGCGCACTATATTCGACCATATACGATGCGAAAAGAGTTTATAGTATAGGTTCGGGCAGACGTATTTGTTTACACACTGATTTACGGACTTTTTTTATACCACGAACCGTCACCAGATGGACCATGAGAAAATGACTGTTTAGGTAAGTTTCGGATACACGTTATTTTCTGAGATATTTCTATTCCGATGAAAGTTAGATTATTATAAACTACTCCCGAGACTATATAAAGGTTCTCCGTGATACTTGATTAAAATAAATATCTTTTTTGATACTAGTTGCAAAATATGACCTTTCGGTAAACTGAATTTCCTACTATTTAGGATGTTGAACTCGTGTTGTAGTTCAACGATGGTTATTTTTAAAGTAAGTTTCTCTTTCGCAATCTTTTCGTCTTCCTTCTTTTCCTTTATTTTCGCAAATGAATTAATAGCTCTCCTGCGTCTATATATTTATACTTTCCCTAATCGTAATTATCAGATAATTTCCGACTCCATGATGGATGGGCTATTTATTTGCCTTTTCCTTCTCCCACTTCCGGCAACTCATTGTCTTTCTCACATAATATCTTATTCATAGTCTCCCTATCCATCACTTCATACACACTGATTTACTGCGTCTTCTTCTTCATAGGGACACCTTCGATGAATAATGAAATGACTGATGTCTAATGTTTGCTCCTATTTCTATGTGCAGGAAATTCCGGTTTTCGATCTCCTCTCCTTATGTAAAAAATTTCGATCTAAATTTTGCTGTCGAATAAATTTAGCATTTTACCTTTACGAATCCTCTCGTTCCTTCTATCACTCAATCCTAATTCTACTAATACTCGCTTCTTAAGAGTTTTTTTTGCTCTTCGTCGTTTTGTTGTTGCTTCATTACTCGTCTTGAATCATATTTTTGCTGCCTTCTTCTTGTTATTGTCTTTCCTCTTGATGTGTCCTGCCCCCCATTTTGTTCTCTTTACAAAAATGAAATGTAGTTATCTACAATCCTTATATCACGCTTCGAATGTTCTTCTCTCTTTACTGAACGTTCTGTTATTTACGTTTCTTTACGGCTTTTTGCTGTTTATTGCGCTCTTTCTATCTTGTACTTCCCTTCTTAGTCTATTGTTCCTGCTATTGGTTTCTTTTCATTGCAACAATCTGACTCTGAAGTCCTCACCTGAAGAAAAAAAAACAACAAGTTTTAAGACAATTATTATTAGGTCATATATCAAGAGGTTAAAATTTTTATTTTTTCAACAGGGGGGTAACCTTGTTGCAAATTTATCAACATTTATTAACAAACCGTTCCACCTCGTTAATTAAATCACTAACCGTTTGTACGGCGACACAGGCTGCAATAAAAATATATACCTGCTTTAATAAAAAGGTAGTTGGAACAAGTTTTTTCACGTATTCTCACGACTCCTCTTGGCTCGTTAGTTTTCTTTTCTCATTCTTTTCTTTTTCTTTTCCTTTTCATTGCGGCGTCTAAGCTTTTCGTATACAGAAGGTGAACTGTGCGAAAGTAGATATTTTTGTTGATGCTATCGATTAATAAATCAGGTTGGTCACTTGGTATACGCCATCTGTTATTAAAAGTTCATTAGTAGGGACGGTGTATTATACGTAATGTATATGATCGCCTTAGATATTTTTAGGATAGTATTCGCTCTTAAGACTGCCTATTTAACACTTATAACGTGTAAAGGCGAACCGATCAGTGATAAATGTGCTGTAGGGCTTTTTTTTTTTTTTTTTTTTTTGGGGGGGGGGGTCGTCTACAAGGACATTGGCCTAAGAACAGAGGAAAAAGGACGAAGAAACTTAGATCTTTATACGATCAGAGATAGCCGACAAAAAGGAATCAAGAGGCAGAACAACAGAAGGAGAAGGAAGGGAGAGAATGAACGAAGCACTGTATGGAGTCGGAATACCAATTTGTAAAAGGGAGGAGTAGAAAGCAGCTTGATCGGTTGCAAGAGATGCACACTCGAATATTACGTGATCGGGATCACACACAAATTGGATATTGGAGGGGTGCAATGGACAAAAAGGAGACGGCACAAGAGAGAAACGGAAAAGCGAGGAAGGAAACAAACTGTGCCCAAAATGCAGGCGGCAAATCGCATAGATGTTGGAGCGACGCATGGCAGAGAAGTCAAGAAACCAGGGGAAACGAGAAAGGAAAGGCTGAATAGATAAGAAAAAGGAATCCGGGTTGGAGAAAGAGGAGACGTAGGGATCAAACCATAGATTGGAATGAGCAGCAGAATACAGAAGGGTTATATTGGAAGAAGAGAAAACAGGAAGAAACCTACCGGAAGAGGAAGATAACCGAGCGAATGAATCAACTAACTCATTACCCTCAATTCCGGCATGATCGGGTATCCAATAGAAGTCCGTTTGGATTAAGTGTGAAAGGAAAAGATCATGAATCAAGGAGCGAATAAGAAGAATAACGTAATCGGCTGAGTGAGGAGGAAGAGGAGATGCGATAGTTTTGCAACACGCTTTGAGCATCCGACAGGATAAGGATATTGCGAGAGACAGGAGAGGTGGCCATTGTGCTCTCTACGGAAAAAGCGATCATCTTCTTGAAGTATTCCGATAATATATAAAATTTCGAGCAGGTTAAGGCGTGGAATAAAGTGTTACTACGTGAGCTAGATGTTGACGATCAACTGGCGTTTCTATAAGTTCGCTTCCGATCTCCGTTGATCGTTGGTAGTGGTTATGGGCATATATTTTTTTAGAGCTTCATCGTTTTTATCAAAATGAACAGCCAAATAATAGCGGATGATTAAATACAGACTGAGAAAGTCGTAATAGGAGATTTTAGGTGAAAGAAATGAACTATACATAATCATATTTAACAACAAAAACCCCTATAGTATTCATAGTAAATAGGAAGCTATTAGCATCAACGTTCCGATGTAGTCTATCGGAAACATTCATCTGTTAGTAATATGAAAAAATTCTTCTGTTAATTCGAATAATTCTCATTTATCCGGTGTAGGGTACCGATTCTAGATGCATATGACCATAAGTTAGACCGAGTTTTCTCACCCAATTGTAGTGTAGGTGTACAGCAAATAATACCAGTCCGCCGACGATCGCATTCAAATTGTAAAAATAAAAATGTAAAAACGACTAAAAAGATTTTCGTCAAAATTCGAATTCCAAGTATTGATAAAAACCCGAAGGTTTTATGGAGAGGTGGTACTTAAGTTAATTTTGAAACATCGTTGGAATTTCGGAAACGTTCAGCGGGAGCGTGCTTTTCGGAGTTGAAGTAAGTTTTTGTATAGCGTTATATTTCGGTTAAAATTTGAAACTTCTATCAAAATTCCGAATTCACGCAGCGTTGGGACTTCAGTATGTGAGGAAATGTTGCGGTGTGCTTTTGTGTAGGGTCATTCATTAATGGGAGAACTTTGAAAAAAAAAGGTAAAAAGACAATTAAAGAAGAGATGGAGGTGAATTAATTTTTGGCAACCGGATAAATTAATTTCAAAAGCATGTCCTAACATTACCAGAGAAACAGTGTGCTCGTTCGTTAGGGGTGCTGGACATACGGCGAGTCCGAAATAATATAGTTATGCAAATTTTGGAAACTGATTATAAGGCAGAGGTTTCGGTAACAGAATACTTGGATTTTTTTTTGTTTTTTTATTTATTTACCACACCATGTACAGAATCTTCGGTTAGAAGCGTGGAAAGCTAGCATTATGTTTTTTTAATTAGTCCAGGCCCCTTAAGAAAGGACAGAAGGAATACGATAGTAGCAGAATCGTCTTGTAGTTGAGCTTGTTAGGAGGTAGTTTGTGTTTGAGCCGTAGACTTTGGAGAAATCGGCGTAGGACGAGAAAATGGCTAACAGTGATAGGGACGTTGCATGAGGAGCATAGCGGAGAGGAGAGCCCAGACAAAATGTGACCATGTGAATATCTTGTGTGCCCGATGCGAAGTCGACACAGAGTGAATACTTACGTTTAGACATTTAAAAATCGTGCGGTAAAGGTTTCATTAGGAAAAATAACAGGTGAAAGAGGCAGAATGGGTTTCTTTTCGGTACTAGGATAGTATACACTTTAGTTGATTTTAAATACTTATGCTCAAAAATTTAGAAACGGACTCTCAGATAAAAGAGGGTATTAGTTTCAGGCCTCCAGACGAATTTCTCATTCATTTATGTAAGGCGGGAGAGGTAAACGATTTGACGTTAGTTTTCATGTCTGGGTAGAAGAAAAAATAAATAATATGAAAAAAAATGAAAAAAAATCGAATGTGTCTCAAGGCACAGGGCAGAAGTGAAACTTCAAAGACGTTTTCCCCAACTTCGATTTTAAGTTATTAGTACCAAATATACCAAGAGTAAGGACCAAATAGGAAGATGTGTTGTTCTTAAAAACATATAAAGTTTCACTTAAAGAAAAACAAAAACAAATAAAAAAGGAACGCTTTTGTTTTATTAATGTTTTCATCGATTGCCGGATTCTATAAAAGATACAATAGGCTAACTAAAATATGAAATATAAGTTTTTGATGTAATTTTATTAATATATCTAGAAAATACTGCATCATCAATGGTAGTTCCGTACTTTGTCGTTGATTCATTTGGATTATTATTAATAATTGACGTTTGGTTTGAAGAAATTCTATAAAAGGTAAAGAATAGCCTGATTCAAAATTGACCTTGAAGTCTCCGGCTCAGATCATTGGAGTGTATGTAAATTTTCTTTTAACAACCTTGAACCATTTGGAGTGAAAGCGAGTAATCTTCTATGTATAACTTTAATTATATATCATGGACCGTCTGATTTGGAGAAATATATAAATGGCGATAGTAATAATTTCTTTTCCATCTTACGTTTTACATTGAACAATACATATATCGCAACTGTTCAAAAGAACCAGCCGTTAATTGAGTTCTTTTTGAATGAATTTTTGTTTAACTCATCATTGATATATTTTCGTCACTTGATGACATTTTTGAAATGTAATAAATAGAGCACTATATAAGTGTGTACACTTACGATTTCGTACAACTATTATGTAGGAAAAGAGCGGACTGTCCGTTATCTTTCTTAACAATTGAGCAGCCGCTTGTAATTAAGAAAGATACGCGCAACGGAGAGAGCCGAGCGCTTAAATTTTAATTCAATATATCCATGGCTACGTGTGTCTATTACGAATTTTCAGATGTATTAACAACTCTATTAGTCATAACAAAACGAAAAAAAAGTAGCTTAGTTTCGAGGCGAAAATTTTAAAATATAGTGACTTATAAGAAATACAAATACAACAAATTTTAGTTAGATTCGCGTACCATCGATTAGTTTTGTTAATGACGTCAGAGTAGCTGCCAAAAAAATAGACTTTTTTTATATATATACATAGGTGTATATATGTATATATCTAGCATACCATCTCTATAGTACTCGGCTGCCAAGGTTGTTACAACATGCAGATGTACAGTCAGTATTTAGAGGTAATTAATTAATTTGGTTACTTTAATAATAAACTACAGGACAGATGCCGTTAGCACCAAGCAAGGATGCCAGCGACTGAAAAAGCTGGGCACATACAATGTGGAAGTCAGTAGGAGCGATGTTTTGCAAAATTGGCAGATTGTAAAGGGCGGAGCTCCTCCTCCACACATAAAGTGTCCGTGGTACAGCGCTATATTGGTAGTCGACTATTAGTGTAAAACTCTGCAGGAGACATGTTTCTCATTGGCCAGCACGGCTCAGTTGTGACTTTAATGGATCTCAGAAACTGATAGAATACTGTGCTACACTGTCTGCGAAAACATGGAATCGTTCACTTGATACTAACCGCGTGAATGCGCTTGACGCAACTTCAAAGATTAAATCTACGCCGCTGATCAGCTATCAAACATACTACTAGTCGGTATTTATTCTTTGCAGAAATTTCGGGCGGCGAAGGAAAATGCGAACAATAAAAGAAGACGAAAATAGTAACGAGTAAAATGTTCGCGGACGAAGAGGAAAAAGAAGGAAAAATGAAAAGGCCGATTAAGTTATTATTATTTCTTTCGGTTCCGGTACGCGGAAAGCATTAAATAGCCCGATATTTCAAAAGCTATCCGTACAGTCGGCGATTGACCTTTTAAAAAGCTTTCTTCTACTTTTTACTGCTGTTACATTTTTAGCCTCTTTGTTTCAGAATGTTCTCCTATCTCTGACGTGTTCCCTCCGCTAATTAAATTCTTCTTCTTCTTCTTCTTTTTGTTCGGTAATTTTAACAGACAGAAGAAACTGCACTGGTAACTTGCCTCTGTCCGACACTACACATTGCTCTCGACAAACACACTCAGGCGCCGGAATGAAATTTCCAATTACGAATGTTTACTAGAAAAAAATAAAATTTTTAATTAAATTTTATTAACGTTCCGCGGCAGCAGAACCGCGTTAAATGAACGAACGAACCTAGCTGCCTAAATGATCCCTCTCTAATCCAGCTATAATAACGCGCGTCTGTCCTCCTTGCATCCGCTTTTCCCTCCTTCCACCTCATTAAACGATAATTTCCCGGTCCCGGTTGTCCCGGCCAAATCAATATTCCGCATTTTACTTTTACTCCATTTTCTCCGAAACTGTCACGACAGAACGGCCGACAAATCGAGGACTACTTTTGTTTTTTCTATGCCGGATGTGCGGAAAATTTCAAAGCTGATACGAAACCAAATTAATCGCACTGACACTTTCCCCAACACTAAGTTCCGTCAAATCCTGATGTCGGTTTAGTATATTAAACGACCGTGAAAACCGGTTATTCGGGCATCCATTCCGAGCTGTTAAATCGGGTTGTTTTCTTGCACGTAATCTATTCGGAAGTATTTTAATCTAAGCTTCTACGTCGACCGCGCACCTTTCTATCGAAACCTTTTACCATCATTACCTTCGCCGATATATTTCCCACCTTGCGCTCCCTATTTTCTTCTTTGCCATCTAACTCGGTTTACTCAGCATTTTTCCCTCTTCTCACTCTACATTCACAATATCCTGTATTCAGCCTTTTCCGCAAGGAAGGCGGGAAAATGCCATAATAATAATGTTGAATATCTTCATACGACTTTCGCGTACCGAAATGGCGCCTATTTCAAGTTAAAGAAAAGAAATAGTAAAAAGAAAAGAAAGAGCAACTAAATTACGGATAATGGAGTGAAAACGAAAATAAAAAAAGCAAACGAAAAATCAGATGAACCATACGATAGTAAAGTTCGCTACCCGATTCGATCCTTTAATTGGTTACTTCCGATCGCACGTAATGTACTCATTTAGGCCAGGATATTTAATATTTATAGTACCCGAAAGCGCTAAAGTAAGCTTAAAATCTTTACTCGTTCCCGTTTGACGTTTCATTTCACTTTGGCCGTCATATCGAAAACTGCAGATTACGCATTATTCGCATATCCTGTCGTTTGGTATTAGTCCGCCATGTCTGAAGATCGTCCAACCAGTAATAAATCTTTCCTTTATCTCATATTCATCTGTAATCCTTTATCTCATATTCATCTGTAATCATTTATCTCGTATTCATCTGTAATCCTTTATCTCACATTCACCTGTAGTCCTTTATCTCATCGATTAAGCCCGGCTCAAAGGTGTTTGTTCACTTTTCCCAGTTTCATCTTCCTTTTTCGAGTTTCTTAAATACTCCTGTTTTTTACATTCCTGTACTTATTTCTCAGCTCCATCTTTCATTGTACGCGGCTGCCCACTAGCTAACCTGGTATCTTGTTTAATTTCCCTCAAAGTGTGAAGCTTAACCCCGCTGCTGCCTTATACTTTCTTAATATATCCTTTTTTGTATTTTTTGTGTTTATATTTTTCTCTTCCTTCTTTCTATTTGGTTTTCTCTGGCAGCTGTAATGTGTGTCCATTACATGGATAAATGCATTTCACATAAAAAAGGGGAAGAAAAATAAAATAAAATAACATTGAGACAAATCATATAAATAATAAAATAATTTAGAATAAACGGTGTGAGTGCGAATGCACGCGTGACTGAATCTGTTGTCTGTTAGGGGTGAATGGCCCATCCTAGATCAACGCAAAGCGAGATGCACGTCAGGAGTGATCTACTAACACTGTGGGGGCGAGAAGAGAGGGATTACGAAAAAAGGCACGAATACCGAAAGGACAAGAAGGCAGTCAGATTTTTTAGTTTCGGAAGAGGTCGGTGATAGACCAGTTTTCGAGCTTGGTCATCGGACCGGTCAGTAAAAGTAAGCCAGATTGGCCACCAGTTTATGCCTTTGCCGCTCGACATAGTACAAGATCTTAATTTCCATCAAGTATTTTTTTTTTATTCCATAAACGTACCGATAGTAAAATTGAAATTATATTATACATATCGCGAACCGAGTTTCCCACCGCAGATCTACCGATTCAAAGGACCAACGGACCACCACCATTTGCAGATACTGCACCACCCGGCCGACAACAGAGATACGTATCAAATTTATTTACATTTAGTAATTGTCACCGTGTTATATTTGCATTATTTTAATTAAGTCGTGTTTTCAGCGGTCGACCGTCCAAGTAAAATCGTTGGGAGTAATTTTACAATAAAGACTTTAAATCCCCATACATTTCTTTAGGCTTGTCTAATAATAATAATCATAATAAAATAAATAATAATAAATAAAATACAATATTTTAATTCCGCAGTGGCATCTCTGGACACAAAGTAAAACGTGTTAATTATCGCGTATCACACTTCACGGCGTACTTTACTTACTCTATTTTTATCTTATAATATATACAATAAATACGCAACGCTACCAACAGTTAATATCCCACGTCGCAGAGTAAATACTAATGACTTGATGTTAGCTTTGTTTTTCCGTTGATCTTCCATTCAAAAATTTACTCAATCTTCACATTTCAAAATTAGTGATTTTAATTCGATAAAGTCTCTCAGACCGGGAAGATACTTACGCCGCCATAATAACATTAATTTTCCACTCCATCTTTTCCCCTGTCGCTCTCTCACTCACATAGTTTAGTTTTTCATTCCCGATAAATCCCTCAATGTCGTTTCCTGCGTACCGACTTTGACCTTCACTTTTATTGTTATTTTTTAAATCCGCGATCAGAACCGACTACTATTCCGGTTATAAGGAAAACGGAGTCAGTCCGATTGTCGAAAACACGATACTGCGCAAGAAACTGCGTTTTTAATGATCCTTCTTCCGTTTAATTCAAAAATTATTTAGCGCTTATTTATCCGCCCCAGCGTTGCACGAATGTTATATGATCGGCAGCCGATATGCTGTTGAAGACATGAACTTAACGGCTACATAGAGTTCGCGTTACTACCCTGAGAAGCAAAACGTTAACGTTTAAATGTAATTTACGCCTTTTTAATTAAAGTTTTGTTTAGCGATACTTTGTAATTAATATTTCGCGGAAATCAAACAACACTGCTGAAGATGGAAAGAAGGCTGTGGTGTCGAGTCCCATCACAAAGTCAACTATTGAACATGTGTCTCTCGGGATTACTTTTGAGACGTTAATTATCATTATTATTTTTTATGTACTTCATAGGTAGCGCGGTAAGTTAAGGTGCTTGACTACAAAAAACCAGAGGTATCGTAGGTTTTCGGCAGTTGTCTCGTTCCGGATCCAAGCCGTTCTCAGGTGTATATACTTAATTTGGAATGCTAATTATACCAAAGTAATCTAGAGAGGAAAAGACGAATCCCATAAGAAAGAGAAACTGGCCCCGCCATTTTCATCAAATCCATTACGTCTAGTACATTACGAAAAGCTCCACAATCCAATGATACTTTTATGGGACTTACTTTACTCTTACTACTACGTAGTTTATGCGCAAATTCTCACTAAGCAGAACTGTACAGATGTCACGTTTTGCTATAATATCAGGGTGTAAACGAGGAAATCACTAGTTATTGTTTCGTTTCTTTTGTAAAATCACTATGGCTTATTGACTAGCGTACTGTCACTAATTATATAAATTATAGTATATCATAGTAATTTATTGTTTCAACTGATTAAATGAGTATTGTTTCCGTGTTCGAAAATGTTTCAGAGTGTGAAGAAATTTTTGCGATCAAAAGTAAATATCAGGAAAACTAAGTGATATATTCATTCTCCATCAAAAATTAAGAAAAAAAAAGTTTGAATATTACTAGTTCGTAAAATGTTTACACGCGGAAGAATTCATGGTATGTTTAGGGAAAAATTAAGTTTTAAATAATTATTTTGTACCCCAAAAGGGACAAGAAAAATTAAAGTACAAATTAGGAAAAAACCATCAGCAGTAGGCGTACGCAATTAAAACTGTCAAACTAAATTTATTTATACATAAAACGCGATGATCATTGTGAGATTCGTCAAAGTCCAGCTTGTACGTACATCATAAAACGAGTGGTAAAATCAGTTTGAGCCTTGCAACGTTTGTAATCCGCGCACGCAGTGGAAATCGATGAATGAATAATTCCCGCTCGCTGTAATCGGCTCTTCGTTGTATCAAGTAAAGTGTATCGTAATTTTTCCCCCCAGGGACAAACTTAATAAATTACAGCAATTTAATTTTCGTTTACTTTTTATCGAATTAAAAAAAAAAAAAAAAAGAATATATTTATATATATATATATGTATATGTATTTTTTTTTTTTTTGTTTCTTTTTATGTTTGTTCCCGTACAATTTGTGCCCATGTGGTCTGTTCAAAATCAGACCGGCCAGTGGTGATACCGTGTATTGGCGTTTATGAATATCCTTAGTGGTCATTAAAACAAACGCATTAAAAAAGAAAATCTCTGTAGAGACATTTTTAGTAATATAGCAAACGCCTTTCACATTAAAAATATTATAAATAGTAACCATAGAAACGTACGTTGAAAAAAAAATGTAATCTTTAATAAGACTTAACATTACCACTTATAAATATAGAGACCCAAATAAAGAAAACGAACTTGAAGCTCGCACATTTACAAGCCTATCACTGACGTAAGTATTTTACGTCACCGTCTTTTGACGAGTGATATTCGAATGTTGCTGATTTTCGAAAGTGTACAGTGTGTGTCACTTTCATATGAGTACCGACGAGTATTATTAAGTACTGATATTCAGTGAAGTTCCCGTAACAGACTTGTGTCTTAATGTAACCGAAGAAATTTTAAAATTAAAAGAGCTACAAATAACTTAAAGTATCATCAATCCTAGTTTATAGAAATGTAGATTTGAATAAAGATGGCGCTTTTGAAACCCTAATACGCGATTTACAGTTCAGTACCGATGGGGGAATTTTGATACTATTTAACTAATACGCGGCTATTTATAGAGTACCGAATGTAGCATCAATTTCACAGTGTCTATCCGTATTATCAATGGAAAATAAAGTTACCGTAAAAGTTGAAAAATGAAATATATCTTTTTTTTTTAAATATCGACTTTAAGATTTACCAGAAAAGTTGAATAAAAATGCGCTAAAAAGTAAGAAATCAGTCAAGCTCGATTCCGAATATCTAAAAATTAATGGTTTCGGAACTAATCTTACCTTTTATTTTACACGGTTATATTTACATATTAACGATGTATACCTTCTGTTTATCTATATCATTATTATTTCACTTATTTGTCATAGTTGTCATCATATTTATCACTTAATTTTTCTTTTACTACTA
Source organism: Icerya purchasi (assembly GCA_039619475.1). Taxonomy (NCBI): domain Eukaryota; kingdom Metazoa; phylum Arthropoda; class Insecta; order Hemiptera; family Monophlebidae; genus Icerya; species Icerya purchasi. Next base: position 238,684,728 of record CM077116.1, read on the forward strand.
ATACTACGTGGGCCCGTTTTTTTTTGTTTTTCGTACAGTTATTTATCGCCTAATTTTTCTTTTACTACTGACACTAGGTGGATCCGTTTTTTTTTCCCGTTTTTACTTCTAATATTAGAATACTACTTTAATAATGTCCTCCTCAGTCGGGTGTAGATTGGGTAATTTTAAATGTTACACTACTTCGCTAAAAGCTAACCAGCGGTGTGGTTTAAATATGTTTTTTCTTGTTTTATTCATAGTCGGTAAACTATTTAGGTTAGGCACTGTAGATAACACTGTCATCAAGCTTCAAATCGGATGTATAGTGGTATTCTCTTTTCGTAAAAAATTGCTTCACTTTTACGTTAGATTTAAGTTAACTTGTAAACTATTGATACCTCAATTCTTACCTGTTTGTATATATATTGCATGTTTATCTATACCTTTATCAAATGGATTTGAGCAAAATTAACCTTTTAAATTTAAATATCAAGAGTTTACGGCCCATTTCGATGAATTCTTACTTTTTTTGAATGACTTGGACACAAATTATGATATTGTATTACTGACTGAAACTTGGATTTATGAGGATGAATTGTATAAGTACAACATTCCTGGGTATGAGTTATTCGCGCAGTGCAGAGAAAACAATCGGTCTGGTGGGGTGACTGTTTACATTAAAAATTCTTTTAAGACAGAACAAATAAAAATAAGCATTAAAACTGGTAATGTTATAGGCGTTAAATTAAAATTACAGAATGGTAAATCCATATCATTCTTTGGAATCTATAGATTTTGCGAATTAGCTCATTCCGAATTTTTGATTGATTTATTAGAGATTATTAAGGTTTCCGAAAAAGGATCTATAATTTCTGGGGATTTCAATATAAATTTGTTAGATGATACAAAGTGTACAGACTACTTAAATTTATTAAATACAAATGGTTTCAGAAGTATCATTAATGAACCTACTTTCTTTCGACAAAATAGAAATTACAGTTCCTGTTTAGATCATGTTTTCGTCCGGGGCTTAGATTGCAATAAACTAAACTCCGATATATCATTCAAAGTACTAGATGTTAGTTTTTCTGATCATGTTGCGATAAGTATACCTTTAATTATAGAAGACTATGTTTCAGTGAAACCACCTACGTTTGATGTTTCCTTTGATAAAAACCTATTTCACATCAAACTATTATGTACTAATATTGATTTTGTTTATGACACCCAATATGATATTGACACTAAATTTGAAAATTTTATACGAAATATTACCAAAATTGTGGATGAGTGTAAGCAAATTAGAAAAATAAAAATAAATACACGCAAGAGAACACCGTGGGTAACTCAGGAAATAGTACGTTTATCCAATACGAAAAATAATATTTATAAGAAAATGAAAACTTTCAAGGGAAATGAAACTATGATTTCTGAGTATAAAGAAATATCAAAGCTAATACAAAAGTTATCCAGAACAGCAAAAAAGGAGTATTACAGCGCATTATTAAACGGTTGCGAACAGAACCAGAAGAAATACTGGACGGTGGTGAAAAAAGTATTAGGAGGTAAACATCATCGAATACGCGAGGTAATTGTTAATAATAACAAATTAGATGCAGACGAGAATGAATATGATGTTGCCTGTCATTTTAATAATTATTTTTTAAGCTCTGTTACCGACCTATTGCAAAACGAAAGGTTTGCAGCATATCATTCAAACAGCCCCCACGTCCTGGAAACTTTCGGATTCATTGATTTCTTGAATGAAGAAATAAAAAATGTAATTATGCCTTTTCCAAATAAATCGTCGTTTGGGTCAGATGGGCTATCTATTTTATTAATAAAAGAAAATGTAGAATTTTTTGTCAGACCTTTAACTCTTTTGTTTAACGAATCTGTAAAGGTTGGAATATTCCCCAACATTTTAAAATTAGGTATCATTACTCCAGTATATAAGGGAGGTGACAAATGTGATATGGCAAATTACAGACCAATATGTATACTACCTACTATTTCAAAAATTTTTGAGAAATGTATAAAGATGAGAATAATGGGTTTCCTACATAATAAAAATTTTTTTAGTACAAACCAATACGGATTTTTAGAGGGAAAAGGAACTGATATTGCGCTATTTAAGCACGTATCCTACATTACGGAAAATCTAGAAAAGGGAAAATCATGCTTAGCTGTCTATTTTGACTTGAGAAAAGCTTTTGACGTGGTAGACCATAAAATTTTGTTAGCCAAGCTATATTCGTGTGGTTTCCGGGGTAGTATTTACAACTGGTTCAAATCGTATTTAAATAATAGAAAATATGTTACGAAAATTAATAAATTACATAGCGAAAGTATAACGCAAATTTATGGGGTGCCTCAGGGTAGTATTTTAGGTCCCGTTCTGTTTCTTATTTACATAAATGAATTGTGCAACTTAAGAATATCGGGAAAACTGTTCACATACGCAGATGATACTGCTATTGTCATGAGTTCTCGTTACAGCCATATCCTAATGCAACTAGCAAATAGGAATGTTGATACCTTAGTAAATTGGTTTAAGGCAAATAGGCTTATAGTAAATTTAAAGAAAACTAAATTCATATTATATAGTGATAAACCTCAATACACGTGGGACTGCGAAAAAATTTGTTTAAATGAAAATTCTGAAATAGAAAGAGTATTTGAAATCAAATATCTGGGTTTAAATTTAGATTGTAGATTACAGTGGAATAAGCATACTGATTATTTAGCTGCTAAACTCAGGAAGTTAAATTATATATTTTACTAGATGAATGAATTTTTTAATGAATATCATCTGTATATGTTATACCAATCACTATACAAACCTGTCTTGACGTATGGTTTGATGCATTGGGGTAATACCGCTAAATGCCACTTTTCACAGATTGAGTTTTTAAATAAAAGAGTAATCAAGTTAATCACTAAAAACAAGAAAACTACATTTGATTATAATTTATTTAATGCTAGTACATTATATAAAACTGAATTGCTGTTGTTTATGCTAAATAGAAAAAAAGAATTTAATTTTCACATTAAGGAGGGTATCACTAGAAGTTGTGGAAATGAAATAGCTGCGCTACCTAAATGAATGAAATTCCATTCAAGAATCCGAGCCCTCTATATGGCGCCTCTCATTTACAACCATTTACCACTAACTTTAAAAGACGATTTAAAAAACTTTAAAAAAAGACGTAAATGTTTACTGAAATTTTTCCACTCCAATAGTCTTTCTGAGGAATCTTATAAATAATCGATAAAGGATTGTGGATGGGGATGTAATATATATTCATATAGAGTATGTTGGTTGCATGGAAATGTAGAAATTTTCTTTTATTTTAATTTTTAAATGTTAATGAATTAAATAAATTAAGATTATAGATTCAATGTAAGTTATATTATTTTATATAAGTTCTGTACGGTATATTTCTACTTTGATTGTAATTTTAAGGATTTCAGTATTTTTTCAAAAAAGATTTTTATTTCTTTAATACCCATCGCTCGCGCAAATATGCGCATAGATGGATTATGTTGTAATGATAATAATAATAAATTGATTTGATTGATTTGATTTATGCGCTGAGGATTCCACGGTCATAATTTACATTCACATGATACTAATTCAAAACAAATATATTAAATTTATATTTTCATCCAACATTCCGTAAATGTGTATTTTTTCGTCTTCAAAAATTGTTGTGACTTTATCGATATTTTTCAAAATTTCGTAAAAACGTTAATGAATTTGTTTAATATATTAAATTGTAATAAAAAAAAGTATTACACCCGATACTGCGTAATCTGATGAGCCTGTAAACAAAAAATTAAAATATACATATAAATATGTGTGAACAACGCATGCGATCACTACTTAGAATCAAAATCGTAGATAATAAAGGAAAAACCTTACAGCGACATATTACCAAATAAACTTGAGTGAAAAAAGGTAAGGAATGTGTATTAGAACGAAATTCAGATCACTTATGATAAATGGCGGAAAACTACTAGTTTGTAATATTTTAAATATGGCTGATTACATATTAAATCAAAAATAAAAAAAAAAAAAACCCTTCACCGATTAGAGTAAATATTAATTATCTTCGTCTGTTTCTTACTAGCGCAATTCTTAAATATACGTAGCCCCGCGGAAGTCTGTTTATATTTCACATCGAATTCGTTATTTAAAAGGAATATCGAACGGTAGTGTAAGTTCCCCCGTTTTATTTACAGCAACGGATTATCACAACCGTTATCCTTTCCGTTCATTTACATTTGCGTTCGTGCTTACCTTCTAACATTTATCTAGCCTCCCTTAGATGTTATTAGATATACTTCGAATCATCGTCTTCTTATTGAAACATACTCATTAGTAAAAATGAAAAAAAAAAAAAAAAACAAATAAAAATCTTGCACACAAATAGTTTATTTTTGTATTTATAATAATCTTACTTCGAATTACTTAATGGGGTATTCTAGTCTAGAGGCACGAATTTAGGACGTTTTTCCAAGCTCAATAAAAAAAAACAATAAACATTTTCACCATCCACTTTTTTACCATTTATTTATTCATGTTTTAAGAATACACAAAAAAAAAATATCAAAAAAAAAATAAATTCAAAATTCATAAAGTTACAGGTTGATGAAGTGGGGGGTAAAAAAATGGAATGTCCTGGTTGACACGATTCCAACCCTTCTAGTCATCTGAAACAAGAAAAAAAAAAATTCTCGTAAAATGGTGACTGTTTGAAAAAAAAAGGTCAATTTTTTACCTGTTTTTTGACTTTTCTAAATTTTTTAAAAATAATAAAAACCAACATTTTGACTTTATTCTGGTGGGGGACTATAGAGGGATAAATAAAGAAGATCCATACCCAATTTCAAGTAAATCGGTTTATAAGAACTTGAGATATCATATGTCAACCGCGTTGAAAAAAGTAGTTAAATATGCAAATTGCTATATAATTTGCAAATTTAAATTGTTTGTGGTCCTGCACGTATATGTTTTGATGCAAAAGTCCGTATCAATCAGTTTAACGATTCATTGTTATTTTGAGTTTCTCAGCCCAAAACATCGTTCTAATAAGGTTTCTGCAGACAAACTTTCATAGATTGGCTTTGTAACGTTCAATACTTCGTCAATCAATTTTGTTTAAATCACCGCACATACTACTTTGCTTGATTTTTAGCGAGATTTTTCAGCCTGCCTGCAGCTCAACGTTACTTGACGCACACAGAATCCCGCGCTATCGCCGCAAGCACAAGTCAATGTCTCAGCCCTCGACCACTACCATTCAGATACCAACATGTCTACCCCGATGCGACCGTTCAAACGACCGGACTTACTACGAACACGGGGATTTTTGGTTTTGGCTGAGTAAGCATCCTTGACACGACCAAGCAGCGATGCAACCTAGAACGATAGACGAGAGATCGTGAACTGACGAACAATCAGCGATTAATTTCTAACTCAAACGTTGTCAAGAGACAGCGCTACTCGTACCGAATCCGTCTCAATATATAATGTATAAAAGAGTTTAATTTATCCACAGGTAGTCGAAAAATGTCTAACGCATATTGTTTGATCCGCTCCGACTGAGCCGATTTAGTTGCCGCGTCACGAAAATAGCTACAACTCGGTAAATAATTTTAATTTTGAAAAATCCTTTTAGGGACATATTCTTTTAAATGTCTAAACTATCAGAATGTGCAAAAAAAAAAAAGCAATTTTCGATTTTTTCATATTTCTAGACTAAAATACCCCCCCCCTTAAGTTTCAGGTTAATGTTTCATATAAAAATTTAAAAAAAAAACAACGTAAATTACTGACAACTATTTTTATTAACCCGTGTGCTTTATACTTATGTACCAATGCGCAAGTGCATTGAAGAATAGCTAAGAATCGCATTTAATAATGAATAATGAAATATAGTCCTAGTTCCCACCAAACACTTCCTATCGCTGAAATACTTTTTTTTTTTTAGTTTCAAACTTTCGCCGCCAGAGCCTAATTTCGTAGTTGAACACCCGCGGATGTTTCAAAAAATACACGGTAATACGCGTACTTTTTAACCTCATTTACAATTTTTAACTATAATACTCGCGTCGCAAACGGCAAGAATACGTCACTTTTTTTAACAACTTTTTGCTAACTTCGGGAGTTGTGTTAAATACCCGACAAATAACGAACCTTTCCATCGACATACCATATGCCCGGAAAGAAAAAACATATTTTTCTCAACGGCCCAACTTCAGGTGGAGCACCCGGACGACCGGATTCCATTCATCCGTTTATGCTGAAATATTTGCCTTCTTTCGCTAAAATTTTTCTCCCGCATATTTATAATCAGATTTGGTCTTCCGGTTCCATCCCAGGGCCGTGAAAATTAACAGTCGTGATTTCCATGTTCTGAAACAAAACAAAAGCCCGTTATATCTACAGAATAGCAGACCACCCATATCACTCTTCTAAGTGTTTTTGCCAAAACTCTAGAGAAATTGGTTAACGGACACCCCCTTTTCTTCCTTGAGCGAAGTAATCTTTTATCCACAGTACAAGCCGGAGGGCGAAATACGCGTACTATTATAGCTAACCACTTACTAAGCTTTCAAAGACGGACATATTAACAGCATACCGGCGCCGACAACATATATACTCCGTCTTTTTCGATATAGAAATTTGATAGATTGTAGCGGTTTAATTTACTATCAAAGTTGGATCAGCTGGAATAATTGGAAGTATGGCTAATGATTTATACGTTATTTCCTAACAAATAGAACGTTCCATGTTAAGATTGGTTCGGCAACATCGGTGATCATTCAAACTGAGAATGGTGTACCATAATGATCTACCCTGAATTCCAAAAAGCTGTCTGCGTTGAGTTCCGTATGGGGCGTCAGACCACTCCTCCTTAGCATTTCCTTAACACTCGAAAACTCTCCAGTTCTCTTCCAGCCTACTGCTAAGTTCCTTGGCCTACTGTTCGACAATAAATTAACGTGGCCTCCTTACATAGTCAACCTCAGAGTGTTACAAATTTCTATCAATCCTTAAGTATTTGGCAAATGTAAAATACAATCCCCCTCCCAAAAAAAAAACCGTTCTTTACATCTACAAGTAGTATTTTTTCCCCTCCAGAATCAACTGCCGGTCACAGACCTATTCATCAGCCAGCCGTTCTTTGTTAAAATCCCTTGACGCAGTGCAGCACGCCGCCTTCGCACAATTCTGCGCGCTCAAAGACATTCCTCGTCCACTACTACCTGAGATTCTGGAGCTCCTGTCAGACCGGTGAATAAGCATAATTAATTTCCTCGAACATGCGCTCAACACGCTGATATGGGGCTGTCTGTGTTGATTTTTCCGTAATGAAATATAACAGACTCCACACCGTGATATTGTGCAAAATAGCACGAGCTACAATAAAGAAATATCCAGACCATCTAACATTTTACACAGATACAACTAAGAGCCACCCAACTGACGGGTCATCGACAACTGTCTGTGCTTTTAATAATGCGATGTATCGCAAGCAGTGAGACTCAATGACAGTTGTGCGGTCGTGGACGCGGAGATCTATGGGACATTTTTCTGCTGGCAGTACCTTCTCTCTCTCTCTCTCTCTCTCTCTCTCTCTCTCTCTCTCTCTCTCTCTCTCTCTAGAGCCTATGGCTCAAAAAGCATCAGTAGTGACAGACTCATGGACCGCTCTAGTTTCAATATCACAATTTTGTACCAAAAACATCCGGCAGTAATTCAGATACACCAGATGTTGTATAGACTGTTCCAGAGGCAAGTGGACCAATAGCGTGATTATGGTCAGCCATGTTGGGATCCCCGGAAATGAGCGGGTATCTGCTCGATCAGCAAAATTTTCTTCCACGCCTGAAAACGCCTTCGCAACGCTGTGTGTTTTAACTTTGTTCTTGGCCAAATGCTCGTCCGCATGGAAATAGTACTTGGCCTCCTGTCAGGCGTTTCTAAGATAACCATTAAAGCCATAAAAACATGTCTCGGGCAGAGTTTTGTGCTCCGAGTCGGCTGCGAACAAGACATATGACCCTGTTGTTCCACAACACTTTATGTTTCGAGAAGCTCCGCTCCTTACAATCTGCTCATTTTCCAAAACCTACTATTTCCCACATACCATGTATGTGCCCAGCTTTTTCAGATCGGTAGCCTCATGGAACAGCAATGATAATGTTTCTAGTGTCCATGCTAACTCATCGACGGCAACAGCATCTGTCCTTCAGTTTATTAAGGCAACCAAGTTAATTATGACCGCACATTTGCATGCTGTAATAACCTTAGCGGCTAAAAACAACATTTCAGACGGTACGCTAAATAGAAAAAGAAAAAAACGAATGTCTAAATAGTTACAAACTGGGCTATATTTTTCCTGTAAATCGCTTTTTTATGCTATGTTTGAGATGCATTTTGGTTTCTTCAGCTTTTTTACTCAAACTATTCATGAATGTTATCCTTTTTTTTTGCTACTTTTATCCAGAAATGGAAGTCTAAATAATTTTTTATCAGTGCATTTTTTACTTTATGAAAATGCGTTTTCTTTTCTATTTCGATTTACGCTCTTAAAGAGTTATCTCTCTTCTGGTGATGAGTTATGAATTTTTCAAGCGTGGGGTGACCTTTGAGGTCGTTTTAATATATTCTGAATGGTTTATTTTGTCACCGGACAGGGTAACCGATTATCTTAAAAAACGTTATAGACGATCATAAAGTTTAATTGCGATTTACACTTCAATTATTTTGATAATTCAAACCGTTCCCGAGATGTTAAATATTATTTGAAATTTTTTTTATCGTTTCTGAAAACCATATTAAGATTCCGTGAATTTACATTATAATATGTGTACGGGAATCCTAAAATTAATTTTACTCGATAAAAGATAATTCAGTAAAAATTAGAACGGGTATGAAATATTGCGACAATATTAAGGGAGGACCGCATTAAATATTACTGGCGTTTGCAATTGTTAGCTTAAAAAAGTGGGTGATTATTGTGTTTTTTTTCTTGTTACAATTTGAATTTAGTGTCGACTTTAATTAAGGTACACGAATGCTGTTCAAGTCATTACGTCCTTTGTTTAAGGTATATTTTACTGTAGTATAAACTTTTATCGAGAATTACGTTTTGTCCGCACGTTTCTTTCGATATCACGTTGTATCGAACAATCCGTATTGTATTTCTAACAAATTATAATACATCATCAATCACCTACTCAGATTCTGAGGCGATCGGAGATAGAAAGTATAAAGGAAAGAAGGAGGGGAATAACGGCTGGAGAAAAAGGGGAAGGAAAGGATAAAGGAAGCATTGAAAAGGGTAGGAAGATCTAACGCCAAAAGTTCGGCGTATAGATGAGTGCACTGAGGAAAAAGAGCAGAGCATCGGAAAAGGATATGGTTGGGGTCACACATATAAAGGGAGGATCAGTTGAGTGGAGAGGGCAAAAGGGAGAAGGTGAAAGAGAAAGAGAAAAACGAGAAAAGGGAAGGAGGGAATGGCCAAGTCTCAGTCTGATTAAAGAAACAGTAGCCGAGCGCCGAGAAAAAGGAAGAAATTGGTACCAAGGCTGTGAATTGGGAGTAGGCTGTAGGAGGAGGTAGAAGGAGGAGCGATTGGCAAAAAAAAAAGGAAAGGTAGATGTCAACCCACAGTCTAGTATGGAGACTTGCGGAGAGGAAAAGGATGTCTGAGGCAGGAAAATGCGGAAGGAATGGACCATTGAGAGACGCTGAGCGAGCTAGGAAGTCAGCTGCTTCGTTGCCCTCAATGCCAGAGTGGCCAGGAACCCATAAAAAGTCAATAAGGATAGAACGCGCTAAGCGCAAGTTGGAGATAGAGGCACGAACAGAAAGAATGATATCACTAGTCGAGCGGGAAGGAGGAGAAGAGATAGCTTGCAGCACGAATTTGGAATCAGTAATAATGAGAAACTTACAGATCCCTCTTGAAGAAGAAATAAAGGAGACAGCACGGAGAATGGAGACTGCTTCAGCAGAAAAAAATTGAACAAAAGGAAGGAAGTTTGAAGGATTCCGAGTGATTAAGCGAGGGGGCCGTAAAAGCACCGCCCACCCCGCAATCATTTTTGGAACCATCAGTGAAAATTTTTACATGACGGGGAAATGAAGAATTTAATATGTGGACATATTCACTGACCGCTGTGCTCTGAGGAGTGTAGTTAGCACGAAGAGGAAGAGAGGAGAATGAGACGGGAAGACATGTACTATTGAAATCAAAGGAAAAGTAAGGAAGCTTATTGCGGGAAAAGACATAAGGAGAGAACTTAGAGACCCGAGCAGCTATGTGCGCAAGAACCGGGATTTTGTGAGGAACGAAGCGCCAGTGATCATTGATATACAGATAGGAAGAAGTAAGTTTAGATGAAGAGATCGGGAGGCGTTTAATTAGAAAACGGTAAGCAAGCAGAGATCTGCGGATAAACAGGGGTTTAATATTAGATTCAGACAAAATGGCAGGAATTGGAGAAGACTTTAGGGCCCCAATGCAGAGCCGAAGACAGGAGTTTTGGATTCTATCAAGTTTGCGTAGGAGGGAGTTTGAGGCGCATTGCCGTATAAGAAGGACTAGTAGTCTAGTTTGGAACGAATGATGGATTTGTAGAGAATTATGAGAATATATGGATCACCGCCCCACGTGAGAGGACATAAGGCTTTCGGGAGATTTAGTCTTTTTTTTTTTTTTTTTTTTTTTTTTTTATTTATTATTTTTTTTTTTTAATGGGCACGCCAGCACAGGACATTTACCCAGCACAAAAGATTAAAAGAATAGAAGGACATATGGAGCGACAAGTTATATCAAGAAACGATTAGAGACAGAGGAAATGAATGCGGATAACAAGGGAACAACAGAAGGAGATGGAAAAGTGAGAATATAGAGGGTCTCTTAAGACAAGCTATATAAAGGTACTCGATATGTTCTTGGAAAGAGAGTCGACTATTTAGGAAAAGACCAAGATAGCATATGGAATTAACAATAGGAATAGGATAGTTGGAGGAGATGATGTTTACCAGAGCACGATTATATGGGCAGAGAGAGAAAATAATAGCAGAAGACTTGGAAGGAGAAAGAGAAAGAAAAGCACTGGAGAGGGAACTACTGAGGACTGATAGAGAACAATTAATCTCCTCGTTAGCTGTAGCTAGCACGTCTGAAGTGGAGTAGATAAGGATAACATCCGCAAAAAGGAGAGAAGAAGAATGAATGCGAAGAGTAGCGATATCAAGGAGATAAATATTTGATTCCATCCCGGTGTTATTTCGCTGGTTGCACCACCTCTGGCGATGTATTATAATCTACCGGAGACGTTAGAGTCTAATATGGCTTGTTGCAACATCAAAACTAGTGCAGATAACTGACCACGAAAACTATTCCGCTCATCTCGATTAATAATATTTCTTACCATCTAGCGTGTTTTATTGACTTTTTTCACAATAGGTCCTCGTAGCCGGTATTTCAATTTTCGCTTTTGATTATACGATACAATCAGAAGGTGATTTCCCCGATACTTCCGCTTCCTTTACCGATGGATTTCATCCGATTCCGTTAAATTTACATGAAGTATTTAACATCTTTTTTTTTTTTTTTTTTTTTTTTGAGTAAAAAAGCAAAACAGTCGACACATAAATAGTACTTTTAAAGTTCAATTAGAAAGAGAAGAAAAAAAAGTGAAGATATACAGAAAGAAAGGTTTTTGCATTTCTAGAATGAACATAACCGATTAACCGTTATTAAAAGTTTTAAACTGGCCGAACACAGCTATGCGCAGATTACTCTAACCAGCAGCCGTATGAGAGATGATTATCGCGTACTAGTCAAGTAACACCACAGCGCAATGGCCGCAGAAATGTATAATGGCAAATTTTAGCGAGAATTCGCGAAATGTTCTTTATACGTGGGTTCTTAGTTAGGAAGGGACCCTGCCGGTGCTAATGGAGCTGATGCGGATAAATTTTTATTCCACTATTGGAGAATGTACGCGCTTCTTGGAAATGCGTGTATGCTGTAGGAAATAAGTTTGGCCGGTATGTTTTATTGTTGTTCCATCTTATAGCAGACTGTCCTCGGGTCCGTTATAAATTGGCACCGCGTGCATGTATATATATGCATGTGGATGTGAGGGTGTTGTGTGTGTGGGCGTGTTTTGGTTTGGGAAAAAAAAGCTTTACAGCGCGTAAATGTAACGGGTCATTTCGTACGGGAATGACCAGCCATTATCAACATTTTCTCTCGAATATCCAACAACGGTCTTTCATTCGTGTTTCATCGCAATCCGGAGATTGCGAGCAAAAGAAAAGACAAAAAAAAACAAAAAAAAAAAAAGGTTAACGTTCAATTTGTTTCAAGGATGTCTTGATAAAAATGGCCGAGCAAGGACACTGAGGGAAATGCAAGCGATGACGACGAAGATGATGGAACAATAATAACGGTCGGCCGAGATGTGGGCGGCGGCATCGGTGGCCGGAAAAATAAAATAGAATTTCGTTCCGAACGATTTAGCTCGGACAGAACAGCAACAGCCAGCTCGTCGTTCGGGAAAAGCTCAAAATGGAAAAATCGTCGCGCGAAATTTGATCAAACGAAATAGCGAAAATAAACGACACCGGACAAAATCTTAGCGAGAAACTTATCCGATCGTATCGAAAGAGCGACGAGGTAAAAATTTTATGAACTAAAACGCGACCATATACGCAGTCGCCGTTGTTGCAGCTCTGTACACACACACACACGCGCGCGCGCTGGCGCGCACACACTGGAGAATTGCCGGTTATTTATTGAACTATATTTCAACTCTTTCCCGTAGCCTCTGATAAAATTGTTTGTGAGTTCGCAACAAGGCGAACAAAAATCACGTTTACCGATTGACAAAACTCAAACCGTAACAACCTTCCTCTCTCCTCTTCCTAGTATAAATCAATCTGGCCAGCGTAACATCTTCAGCCGTTTATTTTCCTTTTTGTCGAGCGACATTTTAAAAGTTTCAACTCCGGTGTCTTGCCAACTTACACCGGTCCCACCAGTAAACAACACTCTTATGCAAAACCATTACGATTTCTTAATCCCATCCGGACCGCGGGAGAAACGAATTTTCATAGACACCGGCCCGCTTTATCATTTTCGTTACATTTCGTCTCTCGGTTCCATTCGAAATTCTCCTATCGCGCTGCTGCGACGAATTCCACACTAGCAGCACGAAACGCATCCAGAAAAAGGTTAGTTTGTCGCTATATTCGAACGAGCGAAAGATCTTTAATACGCGCAAATGTTTAGTGTCACACATTCGAATATCAACTTCTGCACATTTCGTAATCTACGCGTTAAAATTTATCCCGCCTTCCTCTCGGACCGTCCCATCGATAATTTAATTTAGCGGCTAACCGTAATAAATCATGAAAACTTCCGTGCGATTCATAATGCCGCTTAAAAAAACCCAAGTATTTTAACTGACCGTTTTAGATCTTTGCGCAATGCTGCAGGCAATAGAGATTTCCTATTTCACGTAGTAAGATCGTTTTTACATTTACCACACATATACATAACTCGGCCGGCCACATCAACGAGAGACTCCATGAATTCCCCCGGGTGCAGCTATAATACAAAAGAGCCGACTTCAATTGATGCTAGAAATGAAATCGCTTTTACCGACTTCAATTGATGCTAGAAATGAAATCGCTTTTACCGACTTCAATTGATGCTAGAAATGAAATCGCTTTTACCGACTTCAACTGATGATAGAAATGAAATCGCTTTTACCGACTTCAATTGATGCTAGAAATGAAATCGCTTTTACCGACTTCAATTGATGCTAGAAATGAAATCGCTTTTACCGACTTCAATTGATGCTAGAAATGAAATCGCTTTTACCGACTTCAATTGATGCTAGAAATGAAATCGCTTTTACCGACTTCAATTGATGCTAGAAATGAAATCGCTTTTACCGACTTCAATTGATGCTAGAAATGAAATCGCTTTTACCGACTTCAATTGATGCTAGAAATGAAATCGCTTTTACCGACTTCAATTGATGATAGAAATGAAATCGCTTTTACCGACTTCAATTGATGCTAGAAATGAAATCGCTTTTACCGACTTCAGAAAAAGGAGTTTTTATGTTCGTTGCGCGGGTTTTTTCTTAATATTAACGTTTTTTTTTTTTTTTTTAAATGTCTTTTAACTGTCTCTTATAGAATCAGAGGATTGGTGTTTATTTACTGAGTCTCTTCCAAAACCAGCGTGAAAATTACGCTTCTCCAAATCACTGGAAAGCAATTCTACTTACCCGTGTTCCCTGCATGAAAGAAACGTGCGATACTCTTATACTGAGTAAAATCATCACCTATAGATACCGTGGTGAATGAAAAATTACTACTCTTCTGCCAAGTCTGCAGTTTAATTACACTCAGGCTGGTTGTTAGAATCGAGCAACAGAGACATACCTAATCATTACAAAATCAGCGACCGACGGGAAGGAAATAATCAATTATATCTCGACACGATCCGGTATCGTTAGTAGGAGGGAACAAATAGACAGGATATGAGAGGCACGGAGTAGGAAGATCAAGTATAAAGTAAAACGCCTTAATTGAAAGAATACTTAATAAACACAAAATTATCAAATCGAAAACACGCGCTTCGTTTAAGTGGGGGAGGAGTAAAATGGATAGGAAACCAACAAAAAACCAAAAAAGAAAAAAAAATACGTTACTAATGCGATTTACATCGACTTCATGTCAAATTCGACCTTACGACGAACTTTATCAAAAAAAAAAAAAAAAAAAACGGATCGAACTAGCAAACGATTTTTTACTTATCTGAAGCAACAGTGGTTTTCCAAGATTAACGATGAAAAGATCATGGAAGGAATTAGAATCGTGAGGGGCAGTAACTTTGCCAATTATATGAAGCCGAAAAGTCGACACGCACATCGTAACCACGAAAATTTTTTAGAAAATTACGAAAGCACGGTGGACGTAATTTTTTTAGTATTCTATAGAGTTTAAAAATCCGTTTTTGGCATTTTCATCTGGATTTATTTTTGCAACAAATCTTGCAAAGCAGTCAGTCCGCGGAAAATCAGGAAGGTTTCATCAGGATATTTCGGTAATAAAAAAGGCAAGGAGAGCCCGAGCATGCTTACAGCACTATTGGACCACGTTTAAATACAACGGGAAAATACAAGAGAGAAAATGACACATCTACATTTCAGATGAACTAAAGTATACATATATATTAATTTTTTTTCGCTTTGATAATAATAAAAAAACATGAAGAACATTCCTTGTTACCGCGAAACTCTTACGTGATAGAAAAGTAGAAAAATTACAGTTCCGATTTTGAATTTAGCGCGAAAAATGCCATTATATTTCGTTTTTTTTTTCTTTTTTTAATTTGTTGGGCTTGTCAGCAACGGACGATTACCCATCAAGAAAGAAGAATGTAGGACGAAAGAAAAATGAGGACGCTAGGAGAGTTATTCGCGGAAAAAGGGAGACTGTCAGAACTACTATGAGGAAATAACAAAGCAGTCAAAAAAGATCGATTTTTTAATTTAAAAAGAAAAACTCCTTTTTTAATGTATATATTAAACATCGGTAGTGCGGACGTAAAAGAATAAGAAAATTTGATTTCAGCAAAAAGTTATTCGGTAGTAATGTAAAATATTATTCAGACAGTTACAATCAAAGTTTAATTGATGGTCCTTTACTGTGTAATTTTCCTACCTCGGACATCCTTCTTCTTTCCTCAGCTAATCATTCCCGACTATGGTCGGACATCTATCATTCTCTATTTTCTGATCCCGCCTCTGATTATCTTCAAATACGACCGATTGTCCTCAGCCGTGGCTTCATTCCTCTTCTTATCAACGTTCCGCGATCGTTTCCTTAATCAGACTACGTTTTAATCACACTCCCTTTTACCCTCTTCACGTTTTCGTTTTTCTCCGTCCTCCTCACCCGATTTTTCCCTTCAACTACTCCACTATATATTGCAAACCACATCTTCTTTGAATGCCTTGCCTTTGATTCTAAGTGCTCTGTTTTGTACTCTAAAATCTTAGCACTGGGTCTTGCTGCTCCTTATAATTCTTTCCTTTTTTTTCCTTTCCTTTCCATTTCCAGATATAATACCTGTACTTCGATCTTTTCTAAGCTCTATTTGTAATCGTCTAAGGAAAGGGTTAAATAGAAATTTAATCCTTTCCTTAATTTCTATAGTTGTAGGGTCAAAGCCGCTGGCGCGCCCGAAAGATAATATATAAAATAATATTATTATTTTCTATTAAAAAAAAAACAAGCTTAACTATTAATTGTACCATAAATCGTATTTTAAATAATGCAGCATTTAAAACCTGTTTTAAAACAATTATAAGTAAGCAATTTAAAAAGTTAGGCACCTTGACAGTGAGGTACAGTAGAGTCTCGCTAATCCGGATCGCGTTAGTCCGGACATCCGGTTAATCCGAACAAATCGAAAAAAATAAAAAATGAAAAAAAAAATCTCAATCGTCTCGGACACATGGCAGATGTAAATTACATACACCTGTCCAATACATAGTACATACATATATTGTTTTATATGTAAATAAGTTTCTTAAGTACATACATATTTTAAAATGAAGAAACGTTGATTTTTAATAAGATTTTTTCTTTTACCTAAAAAACTTGTTTCTGACACATTTAAAAGTCGATTCCGTTTAATTTAGATTTTCGGTGATCCGAACAAGTCCGGGTCCCGGCAAGTTCGGATTAGCGAGACTCTCGTGTAATTCTAAATAAATTGTAAAAATTTCCTTACAATAAAAGTTATACCCAAAAATAAATTTCTTGATAAGTTTCAACGCGAATTATCATTCCGATAAAATAAGATAATAATCACGTCGAACTAAAAAAAAAAAAAATATACATATATGTACGTACATAAACTCGGCCATTTTAGTCTCGCAAAGGGTTGTGCCTCTTGACCCCTCTTCCTTACATTTCTGTCTCTTTCTCTTTTATACTTTGTATAAAATGATCATAATTTACAACCTAATTCCTACTGCATCGACACAAAAAAATAAAAATAAAATATTCACAAAAATCCCATCCTAACATTTAACTTTCATTACATAAAATTAGGACACTTTTTCGTTACATATTTCGTTACATAAAATTGTGACATTTTTCGTTACAAAATCTAATTATGTATATTTAAAATATAACAAACGTTACTTAAAATTGGGACAATTTTTTATGGCAATTTTTTTTCTAATTGGGGGGTGGCTTAAGAATTACGTTGTAATTAATATATATATATATATATATATATATATTTGGAAATTGTTGCAAATAAAAGTATATTACAACTGCGAGAACGTTACAACGTTTTTTGGTAATTTAACGCTGTTTTTTTTTATGGCAGTAGGACATTCTTCAGACAAAAACCGGTACGACACTTTGACTGTGCAACCGATTACAAAGAAAATCGCCGTAGATTATTTGAAAAATGTAAACAACAATGTAAAAAAGAAAAAAAAAAGAAGAAAAAGGAAACCTATATTAAAGTCGGCGAATAATTTACTAGCCGGGGCAAAACTGAAATTCAAAACTATCTGTGAATTTAAAGTTATTATTATTATGTGCCTAGCACAAATCAGTTTTGACCGGAATTTTGTCGGAGAGTCAACTAATATCCGAACTGACCGAAAACCCCTCCGATTTAAATCCTAAATTTGTGTTTCGAAATATTCTAAAAACGACGATAACATCAGCACACTGGTAGAGGGTGCACTAAACGGACTTATATGGCTCAAATTTCCAGAAACTTTATGAGTCCCAACATATCACAGAATTATTGTACGTACGCAAGAAGATGATTCTGCGTGAAAATTATTAATAAATGCGGAGAAGAGTTTAAGAACAGAAAAGTCAGTACCATACATTCATTCTTTAAAAGCAAATAAATTAGCCAACGATCATAACGTTTTGGTTCGTTTTACGAGTAGGTGATTTCGCTGCTACACATGGAAAATACAGCAGAATTCGTTTTAAGCAAGCTAATGTCCATAACTGACGATCAAAAAATAAATAATAATAATAATAATAATAATAATAAAAATAAAATTGACCATATTTTCCCAAAATCGAATGGATACGATTTTACATCAATACAGTGCGTATTCGCACGGACTGAACCGACGGAAACAAGTTACAAAATTTCGATTACTACACACACGATCGAGTCTATATTTTGAAAATGGTTGTTTATTTTTAAATTCTTCATACTCAAAAATATGAATATATTATAAAATCTTAAATTTCGAGAGTGATCATAACCTCTCTACTGTCGCAGTGAATTAACAAAATTGATCAGCTACTTATTTAGAATACTGCCAACAGCCGGTGCTGTAAGTTTATGGATATCAAATGCAAATTTAATAAATTAATTTAAAACATTAAATACCTTTAAATTAAACTTAACCAGAAAAATACATTAAAAGTATTTATACAATTACCGAGACATGTTTCACATTTGAACGTCTCAGTAATTACATAAATAATTTCAATATAGTTCATATGCGGTGGTGGCTATAACGCGAAAAGCTTCGCGTGGGGTTCTAGGCTAACTAATCGGGCTGGGAAGAAGCTTGATAGGTGCCTACGGAGTAATTCACTTGCCGTCCTTTCACCAATGACGCCCACGTACTGGCCTGCGCATGATAATAGACTTCCAGACATATTGGATTTTTTTATCATCCGTGGATTACAAAGATACAGCAGAGAATGTAGTACTGTTAATGACCTCTCTTCAGATCATATTCCAGTTGTTGCCGTCGTAGACGTACGCCCGAGGTGTATACCCACCCAACAAGGACTGGTTAATAAGTCCACAAATTGGGACCTCCTTTGTAGCATAATCGAAAGTAATATCAATTTAAGAATTAAAATAAAGAATAAAGAGGACATAGACCTAGCGGTCAAAAATTTTACCAATCTAATTGTACGCGCCTGCCATGACTCGACTAGTTATACCTCGGATAAACGGCGAGTCAGATTCATTCCGGTCGAGATTAGACAGTTAATTAAAAAAACCAGGGCAGCCAGGAAGAAGTGGCAGCGCAGTCGCTACCCATCGTTAAAGAAACAGTATGCAACTCTGCAAAATGCGTTAAGAACCAAAATCAGCCTGTATAAGAACGAAACGACTCAAAGGAATCTGTTAGCAATGAACACTGATACGGCAGCCTTGTGGAACAATATGAAGAAATTGCTACAGTACGAAAAGGAACAATTCAACATAAAAGTAGACAACAGTTGGGCCAAAACCGATAAGGATAAGGCAAACGCATTTGCAGAACACCTCAGCTCAGTTTTCACACCGCATCCAGATATGCGCATTGAGCGCTCAGAACTGATGCAACGTATGTCAAAGGTTCCCTGCACGTTAGGAAGATCAAAAATGTTTACGCCGAAAGAGGTATTCGAATGTCTGCGCAAGGCACCGCTACGGAAAAGCCCTGGAGCAGATAACATCACTGGCGAAATTATCTCACGACTCCCACCGAAGGCAGCTACCCTGTTGTGTTACATATTCAATGGAATATTACGAACTGGATACTTCCCTGAAGCATGGAAGAAGTCAGTAATAGTAATGATCCCCAAGCAGGGTAAGCCGAAAATGGACGTTTCCTCTTATAGACCTATCAGCTTGCTCTGCTCCTTATCCAAGGTGTTAGAGAGATTAATCCTAAATCGTATTCAGCCGCTTATAACCAGTCACGGTATTATACCGAGTCATCAATTCGGGTTTTGCAGGAAACATTCTACAGTGCAACAGTGTCATCGGTTGGTAGATGCGATTTCGTCAACTCTGGAGAGGAAGGAGGTATGCTCTGCAGTTTTCCTGGATGTTGCACAAGCCTTCGATAAAGTGTGGCATCCTGGATTACTTTGTAAATTGAGGCAGTTTCTCACTTCTGATTTATACGCGTTACTTCAGTCGTACTTGAACAGCAGAACTTTCGTCGTAAATATCAATGGTTGTCTTTCAAAAGTAGGTATGATTCTATCGTCAGTTCCGCAGGGTAGTCTGATCGGACCTCTTTTGTATTCAATCTACACGGCAGACATACCGATCAGTAATCAGACGATCCTAGCAACGTATGCTGATGATATCGCCATTCTTGCATCCAACTCAGTGGTCACGTACGCGAACGTTGCTGTACAAAACCACCTAGACAAGCTGGCTGAATGGGCACAGAGCTGGCGCATAATGTTTAACCCCAACAAGTGTCAACACGTCGTGTTTACAAACAGGAAAATTAGCTGTCCAGCGGTGAAAATTGGCAACGCTCAAATTCCCCAAACCAACTCGGTACGGTATCTCGGCATGTACCTGGACAGGAGACTTACTTGGCGAATACACGTGGCACAAATCAGAAGAGCCATTGTTGCTCGCGCGAAGTCGCTACATCCGCTTTTGGGACGGAAGTCTGCTCTCAACTTAACTACCAAACGAATCATTTACCTTGCTGCAATCGCTCCCATTTGGCGCTATGGAATTGAATTGTATGGAAGTACTTGTAAAAGCAACCTTCGAAGAATTCAACAGCAGCAGTTCAGGATACTCCGCACTATCACGTCTGCTCCACCTTACGTGTCCAATTTGACGTTACATAATGACCTCAGGGTCCCATATGTCAGTGATGCACACATTGCACAGTACAAAAGATTGTTTGACAAATTCGAGTGTAGCAGCAATCCTGTCATCCGTAGGATGCATACGGACAGTCTTCCAGATAATCCTCCAAGGCGACTTAGAAGGAAATGGTGTCGGGATGCTATCCCGATCACTTAATTCCTCACTTTAAGTTACTTGCATAATAACATGTACTTATTCTTAATCACGGCACGCGTTCATTCCTATAATTGATCCTCTGAACATTCTTATCTTATTGTGTTACTCCCTTTCCCTTCTCACAACCTAATGTCTCGCTGGAGTCATTAGATTTTATTATTATTAGTTCCTCTTCCTACAATATCGCCGTTGTTTGCAGTAAGTTGTGCTGGTATGACGTATAAAAAAAAAAAAAAAATATTTATCTGATAAGGTTTAAACTTTTATCACATGTAAATCATCAGGAAAAATCATGGATAAATATCTACTATTATAAATGAATATAAGCAGTTGATTTTGAATAAAATCACGAATGATGCAGGAGGAGAAAGAGAATATACGCGTACAAATACTTTTGTAAATTAACTTTAAAAGTAAAAAAAAAAAAAAAAAAAACATATTCCGCAATTAATAGAAATCCTTTTTATTCTTTTGCGTACGGAATTGTCTTTGTTAAGTATGAGATTTATTAAACAATTAATGAGCGCCAGCGGAATTAAAGAAAAAAAATTTAAATTTTGCAGAAGATTTCATCCACATGAAACCGGGCCACCAATATTAATAATAAAGTGAGCCGACATCGGTGACAGGGTGTAGTAATTCACCTAACTTAAACACTTTGGTTGATTACTTTCAGATTTTCTTCCTTTTAACTTTTTATTTCCATTATTTTGTCTCAGCTTTTTTAATCAATTTAATCGGCTAGCTAATGAGACACGCCGATATAATATACATATACAAACACGTTTGCTACCGTTTGATCAGCTAATCCTTTGATATCCACTTTTTTAAATATTCAATAATACAAATTACACGTATTCCGGTATTTTTAGTGGGAAATTTTTTTTATTTTCGAATGCCAACGGAAAACGTTTTAATCGAAAATTATGCATTTTATGAATTTCTTCCAACACGTTCTTCTCTTCCGGTTTCATTAAGGTCGCCTCTTCACATTTTATACGAAAAATTCTCTTTTTCCTACTCTCTGTAGTCAGCGAACATTCCTCCTACGATACGATTCACTTCTATTACGAGTATTAAAAGAAAAAAGTTTAAAAATTCCTTTAAAAAAGGTAAAGGTACATTAAAAATGCGCCAGTGAACATTTTCAGCAAAAAAATAGAAACGACGCAAATTAGACTATAAGTGAATTTGTAAGAGTAACAAGATGGAATAATTATTAATTGGAGATAATTAAAAAACTTGTCGTTTGCGACAGTTTCCCAATAAGATTCTTAAAATTAATTTTGAGCTTAACGAATTAGCGTCATCCGCGAAAGAAAGGAAGAAATTAGTTTTAGCAAAGAACCGTAAATCATAATTGCAATTAATAAAACGATGGCAAAATAACGAAGAGACGAATCGAAAACGCAATGGAGTGTAATAAATAATATACACTGATTGTATTGTAGATATTCGTTAATTCACACACACACACATATATATATATATATATATTAATAATTTTAGAAATTATTTATTTCTTTAGTTCTGAAGCAACATTAATAATTCTAATTTTATTAACACACGAATTTTTCAAAAGAGTTGGAATATTCAAATTAGGAAATGAAAGAGAAACAAGAAAATAGTGAGAAAATCAAATATTCTATTTACTAAAAAACGTTTTTCCTTTTAATAAACGTCTAATATGACGAAGTAAAATAGTATAATCGATAGGAAAAAAATATGGGGATATTGGAACTATTACTTTCGAACCGAACTTAGAAACGGAAATAAGCTAGACAAATATTGAAAACTTAGAGAAAACAACAGCAGTGAAATATATGCTGAAATATAAGTATAATAGGTTTAGCCGATTTGTACATTATTGACACGGAAATACGTCTTGAATTAATATTAGTAAAATAAGAATTGATAATGTTGTTGTTGTTGTTTTTTGTTTTTTCACCTATAACCGCATTTTAAAGTTTCACGTTTTTAAATGCAGACAATATTTAGATATAAATATAACTGGAAATCGAAAAGTATGTTCGTCTGTGTCTGTCCGTTCGCGATAATCTTAAAATTTACTGAACGAATTTTAATACAGTTTTGTAGTTGTTAAGTAGGGTTATTTTCAGGGAAGGTTTTAGATTCACTGTAGTACTCTAAAAGGAATATTGGGTTTGGAGATTACCTGTTTCAAAGGAAAGGTATTATAAAATCATTAAAAAGGGAAAAAAAGTCCTTATTTCAGGGTGAAAAACGTTTCGATAAAAGCTCATTAAGTAATAACGATTTCCAGATAGAGGAAGTGAATTCGAGATTTATCACGTAAAGATTAAAATAGAAACAACTGGAATTTGAACGAAGGCAAACCGCAACATCTAATACGGAACGTGGAATTTTCCTTTTTTCCCCTCATTCGGTCGCACTAAATTCTACGGCACTTTAAAATGACTAGAGCGCAGCTTGCAAATAACCGCAACAAATGTACCATCCACTCAGAATAGGACTGAGGGTGAGGAGTATTACCACGTAGTGAAAAGAAAGTGTCGGAGAGGATGGAGATTCAACTTCATTGATACGTTCCTTATATGTGTACATAAAGCATTTCGCCGGAAATACATAGACAAGAACATGAACAAAACTTAAATAAAGGTTGTCGTGTTATATTAAACATCCTCCAAAATCTACATACTTTTTTTTTTTTTTTTGTTTAATCCTCTAAGCTACAATCTGCCGTATTTAACTGCTGCATCACGACATACTGAGCGGGGTTTGCGACTGTATTACTTTAGCTATTCTGTTGATTGAGTTTACTGCTGTTTGGGAGTTCGATAGCATATCAGGGGGTGTTTTATATGGTAGGAGCCTAAGTGTTGATATGAATAGTGTGCATTTTATTAATATGTGCTGAACGGTTGGAATGAAACTGCCCATACAGAAAGGGCACCGCGTTGGAGAAAATGACCCATTTAGAAGATGATCGTGCGAGATTACGGTATAACCTGTCTGCAGTCGACTGATTACACTGAAGTCTCTGCGGGAACAATTCATTGGGGGCCACCATGGCTCGGTCATTAACTTTACTTGGGACAGAAAAGTCTGACACGCGGTCCATTGTTCCTTCCATTCTTGTGTGCTTTTCGGCAAAAATAATTGTGCCATGGGTGAAGGGAAAGGTGAATATCTGTTCTGCAGAGCTCGTAGTGCTGACTGTGCCATTACGTTCGCCTGTCCATTCCCTGGTATTCCCGCGTGACCGGGAACCCACATCTGGCTTTCAGACTTCTGTACATCGATGATAATATATACGAAGGATTTGAGTAGTTATTATATTTCTTGTTTTAAGGTTGGATATGGATTCTAGTGCTGCCAGGAAGTCTGTAATTATTAACGTATTTTGGGTAGGCTCACAAGAAGAAATATATTGTATGATGGCATACATTTCTGCGTTCAGTACTGTGCGACCATCATTGAGTCGGAAAGACTTTATCTGATACCGCGAACGAATCTATATACTAAAACATATTATTCTCGTAAAGGCTAGTAGTGTGGCTGTTTTGATTAAACATACATTGGCACATATTTTGAATCACATGGCCTTAAGGCTAGAACAAAAAACTTATGAACGTCTCACCTTTTGTGTAGATTGTAGGACGTAAAGGCATTGTAGCGACTCAGTTGAAGCCCCCCCCCCCTTGGTTTCTTTTCCAGATTACATTTCGATTCCTGACTTTTCGGAATAACTAAATCATTGCTAAAAATAGGATAGTCGCAAACTTAGCACAAGCTTCCTACCGCGAACGAATTATGTTAAATCCGATTACATTCTAAACCCTACATGATATCATCCCATCTACCGAAAAATTGTTTATATCGCGTGGCCTACACATTGCCCAAAACAACCCTGTCTGACTCTGCTCTCATATCTACGCACCATTCTCTTCAGCATACTAAAGTTCAACCAGATACGATCATGTTTCTTCAGTTCCTCCGAAATTCTCGAAATAATAAATAAAAAGTCCCGCTGAATACGTAACGCATTCAAACACGTAGAACAGCATCCAATTTCCATTCACCTGCGCTTCCATTTTGCGATGTAACATCCACTTTTACATTTTTCATCCTTCACTTACCCTAACGACTACTAAACACCAGAGAAGAAATTTAACGAACCGGAAATTGTGCATTCTAATAACTGAACGACTAGATTTCAAAATGAAAAATATATGGTGAAAATTTAACAAACAAATGCTTCTTTTTTTTTAATCAATTAAGCCATTCACTCTATACATTGGTACGTCCGTTTACAAAGTAAAAGTAACAACAAATCAAAAATTTAAAATTTAAATAATGAACATAAACTAAAAATCAAAATAGCATCAATAAAATAAAAATATAAAAAATAAAAAACCAACAAAACTCCTTCGTATAAAATAATTATATTATTGTTTAAAATAAAACTGGAAATAGTCACGCAGTCAATAAAGTAAATATGGCCTCAAAACCATCGGGTTTCTATAATTTATACACAACCCTGCTATTTACAAATTTCCGAAAAAATTGAACAATAAATACTTATTATTAGTATCCTCCACTGAATTTTAAACACGAGTAAGGAATTTACGCATCAATTCAGCGGACATCGACAGCTGCTTTTTCAACGTTCATTCCAATTTATCTTTAACGCACTTTTAACTTCGTCTTTTGCATCTTTAGAAGGAATAAGCGAATAATAGATTATAAGTATTTTTCTGCCATAGACCGCACTATATTATGAATGTAAATTAAAAGTGACCATTAACATTCGGTTACTGATGTTACTATATATATTTATTATATTACACGAACGACATATGACATTCACAATTCACAAAAATTTATAACATTAACTGTAATTAAAAAATGAACAATTAATAAATATAAAAAACAATTAATGTAATAAAATAGTTCGACCGGTTTCGTCGATTGTTCGACATATTCATGGTCGGACTATTTTTATATATGTTAATTGTTTTTTATATATATATATATTTATTGATTTTTATATATGTTAATTGTTTTTTATATATATATATATTTATTGATTTTTTAATGTGTTTTACAGTTAATGTTGTAAATTTTTGTGAATTGTGAATATCATATGTCGTTCGTATAATATGAAAAATATAACATCGGTAACCGAATTGTTTACATTTTTTCCGATAATGGATGTCACCCACAGCGCAATCGGCTGCGTTGTTTAGGATACTTCCAGCATGACCGGGTACCCAGCAAAACTGTACTACTCTTTCACAGTCAGCGATTTTAATTCCTAATCACGAACAGTTCTGAAGAACTGATTACGAACTGAGGCTTTCACTACTAAACCAGGTTTTGACCGAAACCATTTATTATAGCAAGAAGTTTTTCCGGAAACGCCAAAAACTCCAGTGGAAAAACGGAAGAGTGGCTACAGATCATCTACGATAAAAGCCACGCTCTCGGGACTGTTATCTGACCAAGACTTGGAACCATTCGTAAAGAGAAAATTACGAAATTTTAACTTAACGAAATAACTGTTTACATGCTGCAAGGTAGGCACGCTGATATGCGGACAATACTCTGTATATTTTTATCTTTTAACAGCGAGAGATTTGTTTTAGGCGGAATGGGAAAATGCCGGCCCCCAGGGACCTACTTATAGTGCAGCATAATTTTACTGAAAAACGCAGATTCGATAATTGTGGTAAAGTTTTTTTTTTTTTTTTTTTTTATGGCCTGGCGGCTAAGTCCCGAAATTTACCACAATTATCGTATAATACGGATTCTTCAACAATCCAGAAAAACATTTTCTTTTTTTCCCTAATTATTTATCGAAAATTCAGACCCGTAATTTGTAGTTTTCCATTAAAACAGTTCAAACACCTAACGAAAGACAATAAATTTAATGATGGACCGGCGTTTTAGTTTGAATAAGGACCAACTTTTTATAAACATTAATAATGGTAAAGAGATTAATTCTGCTGTTTACTCCCTTTTTTTAAGATAAAATACGGGAAGCCCAACTTCTGCAATCCAGTACAGGCGAGAAACAATACCAACGGTCTTATACGAACTGATAAAAAAAAAAAAAAAAAAAAAAAAAGAAATAGAAGACACGATTAACTCTAACAATTATACCGGTTAGCGATATTTTAAGTGTTATACTTGATTGTTAACGACAAAAAAGAAAAAAAAGTCTACTACGGAAAACAATTAGCGCTATTCGAAATAATCAGCCAGTGATAACACAGTAAGAAGCAGATTTGGAGAGCGTAAAAAAAACAAAAAACAAAACAACTGAAACCGTGACGTATACGGTGAAGTCAAAGATGAACGCTTAAAAATGCAATCGATGCAGCGGGCTTATCGGAAAAATAAATAAATAAAATAAAATAGAATAAAATAAATAAAAAAAAAAAAAAAAAAAAAAAGAAAAGAAAAGGCGAGCTTAACGCGGGCGAAGCGACGAAGGAAATATGTTTAAGAAAACAACGGCTAGAGTGGTGCCAATATAAATACTTAATCTAGTTAACGATGCTGCCTAGTGCGATGACTGCTGTTCTCGGAAACCCTACAAATAACGGCAGCTTTCTTGTATACATTTTACCTTTTTCCCTTATTTATTTT
The DNA here is from genome assembly GCA_039619475.1 of Icerya purchasi. Lineage (NCBI taxonomy): Eukaryota > Metazoa > Arthropoda > Insecta > Hemiptera > Monophlebidae > Icerya > Icerya purchasi. The sequence continues at coordinate 238,712,240 of CM077116.1, forward strand.
CCCTTATTTATTTGCCATTTCTTTTACTTTAATAGTAACAATCGTACGGGCAGAGTTCGCTTTTTATTTCCACAGCCTGTCTCGACTAGAAGAACACGTTAATTTCATTAATGAATCTAACAGCTAGATCGAATTTTCCCGATAAAACCGTCTGCATTCTTACCACTATTACTACGATTTCGTTCCTCGCACCCTTCTTCGGCGTAGTACCATATACATTTTATAGACAACGAGGTCCGATTAAAAAGCCCCCCTTGTCAAAATAATCTCCGAAACAATTAAAATGCCGAGCTCGGGTAAGTCGAGTCCGTGAAAAAAAAAAGCCTAAAGAAATTAATTTGAATTAGTACACCTGCACACTGAATTGACCCCTCTGGACTAAATAAGCGACGACGAGACTGACCAAGTGCGCAACGTCCGGTTTAATAGTAACCTACGCGGCAGTTTCGACATGTGAATAGGAATATAGCGATATGTTTAGTAGCTGGTTAAATAAGGCAGGAATGGTAATGTCAAAAGCCGATACTCAAGAAACCGGGAGGACCTCTTTGTTAATAACGCTTCGGTAAACATCATTTAGGAAGAGTAGGCGGTGCAGTCAGAAATGCTAACTCCTGATTTAAACCTCTGAGCCTATGAGAATTGAGCCTCCTGTTTTTAATAACCAACTGCAAGTCCTGATATGATCTGTCTTGTGAAAATGGGTTTCTCGGATTAAGAATAAAATGTGAAATCAATCTTCGGGGGGGAGCGGGGGGGCGGGGGGGCGGGTCTTAAAAGTTTATTAAAAATAGTCAGGAACAAGTTTTTCGCGTTTTTGGTCAGGGCTATTAAAATAACCGAGTCGGATGCGCCATCGATTCCCGGAAAAAAGTCACTTTTTCTCATAGACTGAGTCGAAGATTTCCGAGTATGTAATTTGCGAAAGCAGAGCATGCAAAGGAAATGCGTATCAATAATGAATCGCCGAAAGTAGGAGCATATATGGAGGCGCAACATTATTGATAAATTCGGGAAACCGAACATTAATACTGTTTTTACAACGCTGAGTGAGAGCGGTTCAGCTAGCTTAGACCACATTTCCGTCAGAGAAGTATTTCTATTAAAGTTCCTCCGAGATTTTCTTCTTTCGGTATTTTTAGGAAGCTTCTTACAGTCGACGGCAAATTCATCTATATGCAAGATAGAATTGTTCCCGGAGATTGAAATCTTCTCGAAACTAAAAATTGCTTTTGTTAACTCTGACAGTCCTTGTGGTGTGGAAATTTCGCATCGAGATAAAGCGAGGCGCCGAATATAGACATTTGTAAGGCGTGTAATGTAATATTACATAAAAATCGAAACAGCGATTCACTGGGAATTGCAGATTTTTGATCAGACTCATGGTCAACTGAGAGCCGGAACTTATTTCCGTCTCCGTTAGAAAATTTCCAACGAATTATATCATTATCATCGGCCAAATTAGGATAGCTAGAGCGAGGACTATCTATCTCAATATCCATAAGTATCGGAAGATAATAATACTCGCCGGAGAACAGGAGTGAATCTTCCGTGAGCAGCTGAAAAATAAGCTAGAAGAAGCAAGTTTAAGGTCAATAGGGTTATTTCTAGAGTTCCAGCCGGGTTCCTGAACCAGCATTGAGGAAATTCAAAAATCAGAATCGACAAAGACTTCCGAAAGGACTGAGACTTTCTTGTCATTACAATCGTATTCTCAAACTTTGCTGCCGGCTTTAAAATCTTCCTGAAATACAACATGAGAATGATTAAAAAACGCTTCCAACGGCTGAAGCAATATCGACCCGTTATTATTAATCTCATGGTTCGGCGGAGAATATTAGGAAATGAAAGTAATTCGTAATTTACCAATTATCGTGTAAAAATGGCAACCGCGTTAGAACTGGTATCGTTAATGTGAGATATTAAATCGGCGTTAATTCGTCTAAAATATATGCTATTCTTCACTATGACGGCCGCCGCTATAACCATTTTCCCTATCATCATTAATAGCAAAGGATTTATTAATGATCTAGCCGAGTTAAGACAGTATCAAAAGACCGGTTGGCGAGGAAGCCATCTAAATCTTCATTACTCTCCTACAATTCACCCGTATAATCTTTATCGTAATGTTGGTCGCAGGAAATGGAGAAATCATAAAAGTTATATTATTAAAATAATTAAAATGCGCGCACTTTGCCTGTAGCATAGTGTGTTCAATTTTTACTAACAGATATGATATCGTTCATTATTAATATTACCCCCCGGATGAGGTTCAAAATCTTTTTGGTTGCATCGAATTTTTTATATAAACATAGTTATTTTATTATTGCCATGATTTATGTAACTCCGAAACATGTCAGATGTATTTTTATATTTTTCATAACAATTATCATTTTCTGTAATCTTCTTCTTCTTCAGCCGCCGTCTCCATTTTGAAGGCGATCCGCAACTGGAATTTCTTTCTATACCGGAAAAGTTCCGTTGAGGGATTGTCCATCCGTGAAATTTGACGTCTTCCTCTCGATCTCATCCCGGCCACAATTTTACCCTCAAGTAGTATTTTTAGAGTGTTATGCCTCGATCCTCTCATGACGTGTCCAAAATATATTTTAGCTTCCGTTTTTTGATGGTTTGTAGGAGTTCAAGATTCTTTCCCATTCTGCTAAGTATATACTTCAATATTCTTCACTTTTTGAGTCCATGGTATTTCCAGGATACGCGTTGGTAGCAGTACATCGTTTCCTAATGTTGAGTCTAGTATCCCCAGCATTCACAACCATATAGTAGGATGGAGAAAATGTAACATCTCGGGATTCCGATTCTCAGTTCCAATTTCAATTCTTGACGCGTGAATGGATTCTTCATTCTTATCAGTGCTCTTCTCGCTTGCTCAATCCCCTGCTACGTATCTCAAGTTTGGAAGTACAATTTTCTTCGAGTATACTTCTTCCCAAATACTTGATGAGTGGGACTTGTTCAGAATGCGGATTTAATTGGCTTCTTTGAGAGAATACAAAATTACTTTTGTTTTCTATGTATTCATTTTTAACCCGTATGCAGCACTTTTTTCCACAGTGATAAAACAGAAAATGAATTCGAACATTTATAATTTAAGTTTAAAGTAATATAAAAATTATTAAAAAACAATAAAGTGTTGGGGAAAATGAATTTGCAATCTAACAGTTGTTAAATGTGTTCTTACATTACGAAAAAAACCGAATAGCTCTTTGATATTACACTAGCGATCCTGGTCGTGCTTGAAGTAAATAATGCATGTATAACTCTTCGGTCTGAATAGGAGAAGGGCTTCGAGAAGTTCCTAGTTTTTCTGTTTTTTTTTTTTTTTTTTTTTTTTTTTTTCGTTTGAATAAACACGTGTAATTATTAAATAAGACAAAACGATAATTACGACTAAGTAATCAAGTATTTAAAAATGAATAAAAACGTTTCATATAAAAGTTGAAAAACCAAAACGAATTAATTATTCTAATAAAAATTAACAGATACATCTCATTTTTTATTGTATGTTGAAATCGTTTTGCCTTATTGTGGACACTCGGGGTTACAACTGAAGCGAACAGGATGTACACCCGTTATCGCTTACGGATTTTGTAAAATGCGCCCGCTGTATGAATTTGTCGGAGGCTATTAATAAAACGCGCCTATTATCACGTGGTTTCTAATTCCACTCAAAATATTGATTCGGATTTTAAATATTATCTTTTTGTACCTTCACACTGCTGCGACCATAAATCTTAGGAATATACGATTTTTAACCGTATTCTGTAAGCTTTTATATTTCCATCACTTCCTCGCTAAATCGCGTCTTTCGCATTCAATTATGCAGTTGTTTACAAGCTAGTGTGACTTCATCATCTTCTATGATATATTCTAGTTTGCTGAAATTCGGACTTCCTACTCGTTATCGCGTCTCTTACATTCTGTTTTTTTTTTTTTTTTTTTTTTATTCCTGCCGTTTTTTCGTTATAATTTATCCGGTCAGATTTCTGCCTCTTTTCCTTTCTAATTAATTTCGAATGAAGATATAAAAAAAAAACAAAAAAAAAAACGAAACAAAACAAAACAAAACGAAAACATCGAGTAAGTTTATACGAAAAATTTTATCGCCATTTCACCGACCAGTACCAATTGTTAGAATAACTAAATCCGGACAGGCGTATCGAAATTAATTAATCGATTTTCTTTTCGGTTCCTAAATGCTGATTCCTCGGACACTCGGAAAGTCATAACGAACACTTACGGGCATTGCTATCGAAATTTCGCGAATTTCTAGTTTTAATTAATTTCCGGTACGCGCTCTGCAATCTCGGCGGCCAAGTTGTTACTGTAGGTAGCGTTCAGTAAACGAGTTTCTTAACAATTTCATTCGAGAATCGAAGAGAACGATATAACTTCATCAGTTTCTAATTGCTGACGACCGTTCCTCTCGTCTTTTTCTAAAATTTCTCTCGATCACCATGTGTCTTCAGTGTCCGATCGAAAAAAAAAAAAAAAAATACGCAAATCCGGATAAATTAAAAGCAACATCTGAACAGGTATTGTGTGTCGAGCTCGCTTTTATTAATAATGCTGGTTTTAATCATTTAGCTTTTCCGTAGTCATTAATCCATTTTCCTTTTTTTCTTTTAAATGATATATTTATTTATTATTTACAATATTTCCATAACGGTTAATTAATATGTCCCCCCATTCGATTGAATTTTGGTGACGACGCATATCGGAAATTATTCATTCAAGGGCCAAGTTTCGCTAAATAAGACACACCAATGGGCTTGTGTGGAAAGGTCTTTTTTGGACACGACACTTTTTGTCACAAAAAAAGAAATTGAAAAAAATCAAAAAAAAAAATTATCGGAGTAAGTGACAAATTGAAATATCATAAAAATAATAAAGACGGATCGTCGCTGAAAACCACAGTTCACTTTCGACATCAAATAATGAGACACGACATTACAATTGAGTATATCCGACTGCTGCCTAGTAAATATAAAGTATACATTAGCGGAAAATGTGATGATGACCCACTTTAACAAAACATTTAATCGAAGCGAAAATTGTAACCAAAATCTTTTTTTGTTTTTGTCATTAACGTTTCAATCTAGGCGGTAATTCGATAGTAGTGCAGACACCGTCAAATTCGATACGATCCAAAAATAATAATAATCATAATAATCATAATAATGATAATGCGTAAAATACCCAATTCAATTCTTTACAATAATTTCATTATAAAATGCTCTTATCAATTCAATCAGTTCAACACTGATGAAACCACGAAGACAAAAAGTGTGTATTAAACTGTCCTCTACGTAGTTAAAAATCGAAATAATATATAGGTTAAACAGAACAGTACCCAAAACAGGAGGCTGCTGTAAGAAACTGTAGAAAGACTAATTTAGACATAAAGAACAACGTAACAGTGTCGATGGGTTTAATTTTCGACGCCCCACCCCCCCAAAAAAAAAAAGAAAAAAGAACAACGTACGACCCATTAAACAATTTGAACATTTATTCAGACATTCGAAATGAAATACCTAAATTAATTAGCTAATCAAATAGTGTAGGCAATGAAACATTATCACAGGTATCACAAGCACCTTTGATATTATCTAGGAAGAAGGTAGACAACAAAATTATTTCATTTTCTACGCGGAACATAAACAATACAAAATTCAATAGTTATGTATATCGAATTAAATATAGATACGGATAAAGAGTTCGCAGTATCTGAAACAGTAATTCTGTAAATTTGAACAACTTTTAAATCGCTTTTATCCTCCACATCGGTAAAATTGACGACTTTATCAATGAACAGTTTTCATTCGCAGCAGTGATACGCGATGGGTTATACTTTCAATAGCCTATTAATTTTGTTTTCGGAACAGATGCGAGGAACTTATCGGCAACAGGTTAGTTCGAAGTCTAGGGCAGCACGACTTATTCACGTTACAATTTCGTCTCCGCATCATCAGTGAATAGTTTTCAGTGAAAAGTACGTTTTACGTGTTGAAGTTTTTTTCTTTTTTTTGGATGTTACAGGGTTGACGTAGAAATAGAAAACGTAAATTTTATGAAAATCTAAATTAAGTTCTCTATCCGTTCGGATTTTCCGACCAAATGTGAGCATTGCAATAGGACTACCGCCACTAGCATGTAAAATTGTTCGCGACGTTTCGAAGCGTGAAATTCCGCATGAGATGATGATACGTTTTCGCAAACACGCGTTAGTTGAACATCTGCCTAGACCGTAATTTAACGAAGTAAATAGAAAAAACAAAACAAAAAAAGGTGATACCATTAATTCATTGAAAATATTAATAAGCAACGTTCAGTTTCGATTATTTTCGTTTATTAATTCGACTGCGTCGAGTCGGGGTTTTTTTGTCGTGCCTTTTTTATGTGTATGCTTGGTTGTTTTTTGTTTTGTTCTTACAAGGCGGATAGGCATTATATGGAAATTCAGATTATTTTCTTAGCGAAATACCGTAGCAAGATTTTTTTTTTTCTAATTCGCGATAACTCACCGGCGATTCTTCGTCGAAGGAAATGGAATATGTCGAATAAATTCGTTTTCTGCAAGTCGGCGCGGGCATCTCTGATGCTGATAAAATGGAAGCACGGCTGAAAGTTTTCATTCTAGTAGTTAATTAAATGGCTGGTAAAAGGTAAGAACGGGGTAGGCTGGAAGTGAGAGGAGCCGGTGGACGCGAACGAGCAAGATAACTAACAAACGTTAAGATAAAAGGAATACGCCGTGCTAGAGCTAAGAAAAGTCGTTAAGCAATATAATATTTCCTTGAGACGGTCCAGCGGTGACCACATCTTCCGACCGAAAGGAACATTTCTTCTCAACTCGGTCGAGATGACATCGCCAGCTACTGCACACTCTGGTCACTGTTGCTGACAATTCCATTTAAAATAAATTATTAAACAAATCCGGCATCGCTAATGCCGCCGTCGTCCTACAATCGGATGACCTATATTCTACACGTCATTCTCGGTTGCTGCACTGATCTATATAATGTGAACGCTTACGCGCTGCAAGAGAATACATAGACGCGTGTATATAGGTGTATTGAAAGAAAATCTTGCCGAGATAAGATCAGTAATTACCTGTGTTAAAAGAACGCTGAACGATACAACTTGTCTCAGCAAACGAATACTGCCGTCGTTCGTCCTAGCACAGTTTCGTTGACAAACGACAAACGCACTTTATTACTAGCACCAACACTGACGATACTGCAAATTGTATCGGAACGCAGAAAAGTCGCATAGACACCGTCTCATCGTTCTGCACTATCTAGACATGTGTACCGTTTTGTAATTATCGTAATATTTGCATATTCAACCACCCTCCTAGTGATCCGCATTCTTATTTTTATCTGCAACACACTAACATCGTCTTCTTTCCAAATACTACTATATATATATATGTGTGTGTATGTATATATATATATATATATAAATATATATGTGTATATATATGTATGTATGTATATATATATATATATATTATACGTTGTAGCCATTTTATAAAAATAGTTCCGTTATTAAACTTTGTCGTATCGAGCAGATTCGGATGTTTGAATCCAGGTTATATAGAAAATATTTTTATTTTTCACGTTAAAACACGTCGAAATGTGTATTGTTAATTATTAATATACTAGAGACTAACTTTGCTCGTGTATATTATTAGATCTATTTAAACATTTCGTTTTTCCTTTATTTTAAGTGAACCTAGAGTTCCACTAAAGATTCGTTTCGTTGTATTTAATGTTACATTCTTTGCCGGCACCGCTGGTAATAATTAAAACGAACTGTTCAGGTACAATGTAAAACTACAAAGCGCGATAGTTGACCAGGATTTAAGATCTAAAAGTAAGTATGCAGCAATTCAATGCCGTACCCATGGTGGTATAAAGCTGCTTCCTACGGTTTCAATAATAGATGTTTACGTTCTTTGTCGAAACATTGGTTAGAGTCAATCACGATACCATTTCTGAAGCTTCTCTAACAGCTATCATCGTTAAAATCGCCGATTTTATATTCCTTTTTTCTCGTCAATTTTCTCCTATCATTCGTTTATTCTATAAATTGTCCATTTATTTATTTGCCAGCTGTTCGTGACCTTATCCGGTTAACAAAGTCTGTTTAAATGTTTAATTCGTTGTTTTTATTATTTTCTGTACTCACTTTTGAGAATTTTACTGATGAAGTGATTCAAACGAACTTTACGTACATTACGCAGCAGAAAATCGCAGTAGGGCAGCAACGATTTAATTTTTTTTTTTTGTACGTAGGTAATATTTTCTCGTCAACAACTATTAAAATTGCAGGATTCTTTATTAGTCTCTCTATAATGAGGACTTGAAAGTCTATAAACAGCTGTTGGAGCATAGAAATTTAAATCGCTATTTCGTAATAGTCCTAAAGGTGAGAGAAGGGATCGAAATATGAGCGGAATTTATACATTGAATTTGGACGACATTAAAAAAACCCGGTACATCGATTGCGGTTGTTACAGGCTAGCTGGAAAGGTGATAAAATACCAGTGTAGGTAGATTTCCTCTGCTGGAGAATAATTGGTTGAGGATGTACATCTATCTGCTTTACTAATATGCTGCCGATACAAGCACCGTCTACCATCAGTCGCTTCCAGCGTGATACGACAGATGAATTATATACTATATGGTCAAGAAAAATTCACAAAAATTCCTACGAATGAGACTTCTGCTATGCTGATCATATCGGTATTATAATGTTCTCAACAAATACGTGTAGAACAAAAGTGGTCTTTTTGTTACTAAAGTCTCACAAAGCGCGGGTGCTGTCCGAGCCTCCGTATAAGATTCCGAATTGTATAACCCTGAAATGCCCGCTGTTCAAAACTAACCTGTACGCTACATATTCTCCGTTGAAGGCATCTATTTTTGATCGGTCTCATTGACAAACAAGATGTGAAGGAGCTTACACGATTGACACAAACAAGCAACGGCAGTAAATATCGAAAAAAAGGGTATAGCGAGAGTATACATACGAGTAGATTGATAAAGTTTGTAACCGGTGATACTATCGAGAGCGTGTAGAAAATGAAGTTAAGCGTTCAGCAGGTCTAATCGCCCCACCAGTAAATAAGCTAGGTTTAAGATTACACCGTGTGCATTATGCATTGGCAGAGCCAAAATGTTACCAGAAATACCAGCGGGGAACTGCTTACTATAAATAGCGTGCGTTTCAATTTCCCACGCATATATACGTTAGAAAGTCACTATGGTAAACCGATAGTCGGCACATCGTACGAGAAAAAATTGTGATTGCGCATCCGGTAAATTTAATAGAACGTATTATTCGCCGAAAAGATTCAAAGTTCCTTGTCAAGTAGTTCAAATTCTCAAGTTCAGAGAACCTTTCAGTTAATAGTATTTAAGCTCACAAATATTGATAGCAAGATGTCGTTACGTACGAGCAGAAAAATTATTTGGCCAAAGAAGGCGTGGTTAGTATTGTAAAGCAGATTACAACTGTATATTTGACTTTGACTTGGATGGTAATTACAGTTTCGGAGAAAAATTCTCGTTATCTACACACTGGTGCAACAGCTGGCCAGGAGGTACGAGAGAATGAGGCGGTGAAAGCAGCTACGGAAGGCGCTTTCTGTGGGGAATTTGAAGCGGCGTGTTGCGAACGTGTGTCAGCACTAAAAAATAACAAAGGTCGATGCATGTCTGAAAGTAGTGAATAGCAAGTGCAAACTAATTCGGAGAATACTCATTATATCACACGGTGGATGCTGTACAATAATAGACAAGCAACCTAGCCAATTATTGGTACAGACACAGCTATTATCTGCACGTCAGTTCAATTTCTAAGGTAGAGAGGAAATTTACTGAACACTTCGTAGGAAAACTACACAAATCTACCAAAAAGCTGAATATGCACACTGTAAAGAACACAATATTGCGTTTCAAATGATCCCGCAATAGGCGATTCCTACGTTAGAGTGTAAACTCGATACCGCTACAAGCTTTTAGAGGCAGAAATGGATTCTGTGAAGAAAGTTTTGAGAAGAAAACGTGAATGCACTGCAACATGAAATGTCATTTTCACCAAAACAACCCGTGCTGGTCATAAAAATGGAAAGATATAAGCGTTGAAGCAGTCGAACATTGAAAAAACGACAGAATGTTTGGAAACGAAAAGTATTCAAAGTAATTCAGGCGCTACGAATGACAGATTTGTATATAACTGAAAGGAAAGTAGTCGCTCAGCCAGAGTCATTAGGTGTTGTGAAGAAAGATTGATCGCTGACCCCTTATTGACTGTGCTATCACTAGTGTTGGATTTAACATATGGGGGAGGATGATAACATCCGCCAGCATCGAAGGAGAGTAGATGGCGGCGGGGTAATTGGCGGCTTCAGGTAGTTCCGGAAGATGATTGGACAGTGTAGGAATGCAGAAGATAATAGTAATGGGGATGGCTCTGAAACAAGAGTGAACTACTTAGCAATTCTGGTAGGATAGATATCTGGCTCTGCAAATTAGGCAGCAGCAATTTGCGTGGTTCCTCCCATTTATTGGTGCATAAGTACGTTACTGTGTGTCATAGATCTGTGTTAATGGATATGATTCCCTAATATCGTTCAATTAATCCGAGAACAAGTTCAAACGACCCGTAACTTTTAATGCTGACATTGTCAAAGGAGCAACGGGCGCGCTTGTACCTTAGCGAGCTGTTTTGAAATATTTCACACCGTTTACGCAAGCGCCTCAGTAGCTCTCTACGATAAAAACTATATGGAAAAACTTTCTTCTTTCCATAAACAATCTCCTACCAGTATCATTTAGCTAATTACGAATAGTTGGTCGGACAGCATATTCAATTATATAGTTTCACAGATGGTCGTGCTATTTCACTGTCCCTGCCACGGAACTTTTTGAAATAACTACAGCAATGCTTCGGAAGAAGGTATCAAAAATGTTCCGGTGTAAACTAATCTGGAGCCGGTAGTTGGTTTGCTATTGATGTCCATTTAGGTCAGAGCATATTGTTGAAGTAAAACGCATTATAAGTTAATAGAATAAATTAGCTGTTTTTTTTTAGGGGCCTACAGGTCTAATGTAGCGTTTTCTAGTGTTGCGTTCTTTCTCACTTTGAGCTCTCAGTAGTCCCAGCAGCAGAAAAGTTTCTGGGCGAACTGAATTTTAGTTTACTGTTGATGAGGTAAGCACTCTTTCAAAAGTAACGTCATAGGTGATATTTAAGGACTTGGTCCAGTTATTCTTCTTGGATAGTGATCGTGAGCACCAAGTACCCGCATTTGACGGCGTAGTCGCTCCTGTGTCGTCAGCACGGCATAAGTAACGAGAAAATCGAAAATCCGTGAAACACGAGTTGCCTCACGTTTCTACATCAGAAGTCATGTGGCCATCTGCCTAAGAGAACCTATGGTTTGAAAGGAATTTCGCTCGACTCCTTGTCAACTATTCACAGGCCGAATGGAAGGTCAAAGAAGCTACTATTGCTGCTTACCGCTCGACACCTAGTTGCAGAAGACTACTGAAAGTCTGTCAGAAGGCAAGAAAAGTTTTTTTTTGCCTGGGCGCACTTCCAGGCAAGCACATAATACGTTTGGGTCTCGGTAACAGATGACGAAACCGCCTTAAGAAGACCGTGGAAAAACACCTAGTAGAAGTGCAAAATCGTGAGTACGAAGTGTCTCTGACGGCCAAGTGGTGGTAGTATAGCCTAAAACAGGTCTGTCGTGGAATCCGGAGACGAAGTAGACAAATTCATCGCTCGCAATTCGAAGAAATGATGTGCTGCCCCCATATCGGTGAATTGCCTGACCGGCGAGAGTCGGGCAGTGACATCACAGCAATGTTGCTGTAAATAAAACAGCAATGAATGATGAAATTCTTGTTCATGGCAGGGAGTTAGTCTTGGACTCGGAATCTTGGATAGCCTGGTAAACGTAATGGCTGATCGTCGAACAAGTCAAAGGTGTCTAAACCGACTATCAAAAAGGTGTCGAAAGAGATGAGCTGACTAATTCATCGTGGGTCGGCTCCTCTTGCTTACCTCGCGCCAATGAGTTGACTGCATTAATGTCTGAACGCTATCCAAGTAATGATAGGAATAGTACTAATTCAGGGTTTTAGACAAACACCCGGCAAAGGAAGGGGCATCGTCCATTGCGATATTGACTACAACTCGGAAGAAGCGGTTAGTCGGCAAACGGGCCGCATTTGTGGCCGCTCATGACGACCTCAAACGGAAAAAGTCCCGGCAAGGAGCGAGGTAGCGAACCTGCTGACTCCGTCCATTGAAGCTGTTAGCGAGCAGCGAAGGAGGAAAGCGAAAGCAGTGGGTGGACTTACTTCATACAAGAACGATGAGGAACATCGCTAGCTGACGAAAACCGATCAGCTGCAGAAAGTGCAGAAGCTTCCACCTGTGTCCGTGTTTTTTCTTTTCCGCTTCTGTAGAAGCATCTTTTAGCCGTACAAACGGTAGATGGAAAAAGAACAGCGGAAGAAGTAACGGCTCTTTTGGCGCCAAGGTAAGCCCCATGCGTAATAGGATCACCGTGAAAAAGTCTTCACTATTAAGTCCAGTGTTCTAGCGGAGTTCTATTATAATATTACCATATGGTCAGACCATTAATTTCCGCATGATTTTGCTTCCCTCGGCCAGACACCTCGATTCCAAAATTTTATAATTTGTTCGCTACCTTCATTTGCTTTATGTCTGTGTTGTAATTTTTATTTTTCTAGCTGAAGCTTTGCCCGAAAACTTTCTCAAGATAACTATATATATATAGGTATATATATATAGGTATACATTTTTCTCTTTTGGCCCGACTTTCGCCCTTTGGCCAGATTTTTTTATATTTCAACTAGGCTGGGATTGAGTTTTTGAAGAAAATTTAGGCCGAATTTCGATAGTTCATGCACAATCTCAGTTGTTTCGTGCCTGAATTAAACGTCGTTTCGGAGAACGCATTTTTGTAAAAGCGATAATTCGACGGAGAAACTTTTTCGAGATATCGCTTTGGGTCGGCAAAATTCTTGAGCATCTTGATCCGGATTAATTTCATATTATATATCACTTTTGCGCAACTTTCAAATTCACTTTTTTCGACGAATTTCACGTAAACGAAATAGGCCGCCGACCGTCCAGTCGTCGCTTGGAAAAGATAAATCAACGGGCAGAACGAGCTTTGCTGCAGCCAATATCGGCGACCGTTCGGTCGGTTAAAATTTGTTGTTGTTGTTGTTGTTGCTGTTGATCGTAAATTATTACGGTTTCTGTTTCGCAGACAATTGGCAGCTTTGGAAGCTTTTAAAGTTGGGGCTCCGTCGATACAACCCTATCAACTATTACTATTAGTGCGCAGCGCATCTGGCGAAAAACTGATAACTGCGGATATGCTCGGTACAGAGGCTGTGCGGCCGATAGAGATTCCGACGATTTATGGCCCTCAATTGGGGCTATTTGTCGGAGGGTCTTGCTGTGGCTGTTCGTTCTGGTATTTTGATTAGAATCGGCCGCCACGTCGGTTGATTTTTACCGAGGTTAACGTAACACATATCACGCATCCACCGACCGAAATTAACACCTAAAAATCGAACCGAAATCCGAACACCATCGTTCGAGGGACGGTGTCACTTTTACGACTGCATATCGTCCGCGTTCGCGGAATAATAAAATAGTCGTAAAAGCAGCGAATGCGGAAACGTTAGAACTGAAAAAAGCAACCGATGAATAAATTCAAACGGAAAAGAGAGAAAACAGAGAGAGAGAGAGAGAGAGAGAGAGAGCGAGAGAGCGATAGGATGCGATAAATACGGACGACAAAGGAGAAGGGAAATTGAAAATGGAGAATTTTCATCGAGAATATTTTCCAGCGAAAAAAGAGAATAAATAAACGTGAAAAATAAAAATACCATTCCGTACAATAAAATTTTCCGCACTCGGCCAATGTTAACAAGCCGCAACATAAATAAGCTGAACACGCCCCGCTAGCTTTTTATTAAATAATCATTCCCTCTCTGTTTCATCCGAACAGTCATCGTCATCAACGTCATCATTAATACTACTATTATCAGTGTTATTCGTTTTTTCAGTTGAACAGTGTTGTCCGTCGTGCAGATTGCAAAATAATAAGGGGCTAATTATTATCGCCTCTCTCTTGCTCCTTTTTCTTTTAATTAAAATGTAAAATAAAAAGTAAAAAACTTTTAAATCAAAATTAAAAGTAATTCGAAGATTACCGTCAACGGTTTTTTTTTTTCATATTTCATAGGAAACAACCCGGAGATGGATGTGCGCGCTCGTCTTCGTTTAAATGCTAGAATAAAGTTTGACGCGGGGACCAAGATAAAATTGCTACTTCTGATCAAAACACGCATTTTATTTACTGCGTAACGCCGATCTCCCCGTAGTCAAAAAAAACAAAACAAAAGGTACATATTGACGAGGCTACGTTTGCTGATAATGCGGTTTTATTTCGGCTATAAGGTGCTGTCAGTAGTAACCTGCAGCAGTCGTTAAACAAATTGAAAGGCCGATTCGAAATTTCGAACAAAAGTGTTGACAAAAGTAAAACCGCGTTATAATTTTCAAAATCAGCTGGGTTTTATCGTTATCACGGCAGTAACCCTATCTGTATAAATGTAGGTGCGCGGTTAGGTAATCAGCTAAATGTAGATACTGGCAAAAAAAGTAAATTAAATAAACTGTTTTAACAGCGCCTGTCCTTAACTGATAAACCCTTGCTACGTCTAACTTGATCCGCCCAGACTTATAAGGGGTTCCAAATATAAGAATAATACAAACAGTACGGTATTTAACAAGGTGCAATTAACGGATAATATGAAATATTTTGATATAGTTAGCACATTTGAAGAAAAGGCTTACTGTTAAACCTGGTAAAATAGTCCGGGAAATATAGACAAAAAATATACTCGTTTGGTGAAATTTTTATAACCGCGACTTTAAATTTTTTATAACCACGCTCTGCTACTAATTTATGTTTTTATAACGCATATACGTTACATAATTTGACATCCGGCACACATTCGTTGCCGAACGACTAATTAAAACAATATATCTAAACTAACATAAAAGTGAATAAATAAAAGCAATATAATAATATAACCGAAAATGTATTTTTCTAATTTATGAAATTTATGATTACCTTATCATATTAATATATTGGGTTTTGCCCTGCACACCATTAATTAAATTTTAAATTCCTTCGAAACATCCTCGGTACATCCAACCGTACTTTATGTGTTTTAGTTACACATAATTTTCACTATTTTTACAAAAAAATTAAATATTATTAAATTCAGCGTAATTCATATTCAACAACTTCTTCATTCAACGTTTTTCAAAATTCAAATTATCTACTACTTCTAAAACCACATTTTTGATCATCATTGTCTCAGAGGAAAAAATGATGATCATGTGATTGACATAAACTAATTATTTAATATATATATATATATATATTTATTTTTTATTTATTATTATTATTATTTTTTTAAATATATATATATATATATATATATATATATATGTATATATTATCAAATTTTTATTTTCATTATAAAAAATTATTAAAATTTTTTATTACTCATATGGCGAGTATCTGTCTCACTACAACTTCTTGGGCTTACAATTTAGCTAAAAATCAGCGCAATGCAACCCTAAATTTGTGGGTATGTGGCAGGTACGAAACCATTGTTTATATCGAGTTTAAAAAAAAAAAAAAAGGTGTTCTTTTTTAGTTTTTTGCGATTATCTCGGTAAATAAACCCCAAATCGACATGAGGTATACTTGTCGATTTTGTTCCTGAGTAAATTTTACATAACGATAGGCTATTGCAAAAATTCGCAGGAATTATTTAACATTGCAAAATTAGCGATGAAAATAAAAACAGGCAAAAAGTTCAAATTGTTGCCATTCCGTCAATTTTCTTCCAACATCAATGAAACTTTCGGAAAATGTAGCTCTTGGGATACGTAAAGTAGGTATCCAAGCCGAACTCTTAATAACAATATGGCGGCCTATTGCAAAGTGGTAAAGTTGAAAATGCGATTGCATATAACTTCGGCCCAGAGATAGCTAGCGACACGAGGAAAAGAGTAATCGAAAGGTAATTGCAATACGCACGTCCTCTTCAGATCTCCGATTTCTAAATTAACAATTGACTAATTTGCACGATTTTTTTCATTAGGTTGAAATTTTTTAAAATTTCAGAAAGAACGGAAAAAAATATTCAAAATGAAAAAAAAAATCGTTTTCGTAGGTGCATGCTAAGACGCACAATCTATTTTGCAACTAAGGACTTTGAGATGCCGAGCGACGCTGCGCCGGAGCCCTGCGTGACGTTAGAGCGCTGATTTCAAAGAATTTCAACCTAATGAAAAAAATCGTGCGAATTAGTCAATTGTTAATTTAGAAATCTGAAATCTGAAGACCATTATTGGACATCTGCGCAGATTACACGGCTCTAAAACGGTCACGGATGGAAGGCGAGTAACGTGCCTGAGAAAATCGCCGAATTTGTTGGCCAAATTGTGATGCGTAATAAAAGAAAAAAAAAAAAAATTTTGTTTATTTCCGAAACTTTTTCTAAAATTTACCCCGGGCTCGTCTACCATCGGTATTAACCGGGCACTTTCAATATTTCCAGCGTGCAGCAGCGGGATTTTTCCTCTTGAATGAAACATCGACACCTCTGAATTTTGTTTTCGTGTTAGAAATTAAAATTGCACGTCGATTTCGTAAAATCGGCAGAAAAAAAGTATACACAAAGCCGAATTTGAAATTTTAAGAAAAATTTACCGAATTACGTTTCTTTATAATTTAACCAATTCTTTATGAAAGCATTTTTATAAAGAATATTCTAGCAGCATAATAAAGTCGAGAAGCGCTCGAACACGTAATAAGATTCTCAGACAGAAATGAAAGTACCTCGGTACCTTGATACCTTGTTTTTTTTTCTTTTTTTTTTTAGGAAAGCCATTAGAAGAAACACGGTGAGAAAAAAATGCTCGATAGGGTCTTCGAAATTTTCAAAACCGAATTTATACCGTACAACGAGAAACCATCAGTGAAGAGTTGAATCTGCTATGCATGTTTTCTATAGTGTGCGCACAACGCCTTTGCTTCGATAGGGTACTTTGCAAAATTGGGTCATTCCGCTTCCTCGCCGCTGGAAATAAACCGAATTTCAGTTCTTTAGCCGACGGAGTTCTCTCTACCGTCAAAAAGGTTTATGTCAATTTTAAATGCTGGCGAGGTTGCTACGATTTGATGCTTTATGTTAGAGGCGAATCCTACGCGGGTTAATGAAAATTTCGAAATAGAAAGCCGTACGACAAGGCCGCGGTCTAGTTGGTAGTTGAACGTTCGAGAAATGCCCCGAAATTATGCATCCTAGGTTAATGAGCCGGAATATATAATAATTTCAAAAAAATGTAAGAAAGAAAAAATCTTACCACGCGAAAAATAGCACAGTGTTCGTAGGGAGATATTTAAACAGTTGGAAGCGTACTAAAATATTTCGTAGTCAATAAAATTATTCGGGAATTCATCCTATAGATCTTTAGAAATCATAATGTTTAGCGGCATTCCTACGAGCGTTCATCATTCTTTTCTATTAGCTGCGAACTGGTTATCATCAGCTACTGGAGTTCGTGGACGTGAAGACCTAAAAAGTCATGTCCGAAAAGTTTTCATTTTAATATGACTAATTTCAAATTTCAAAAATTTGTTGTAATCAAGCAAATACCAATATTTATTATTCAAACGGAGATACAGGTATTTATTTAATAAATAAACAAGTGAATACTGGTCTCAGCCTATTTTTTCCTTTCCACGCTGCACTGGAAAGTTTATCATAGGAAAAAAGAATAATGTCAATACTTGGTTTTAAAACAAATAAAGAGCGAGGGCTTTTGTCAGTCGTTCTTTTAACTGTTCGTTATGATTTCTGATCGGAAGTTGACTCACCTTATTGATATTGTCGCAAATTTAAGTTAAATTTACAACTTTCAAATTGTCTTTATAAGAGGCGGTAGGAAAATCGGATGTCAACAAACTGGAATACAAATTAGAACGCTCAAGCGAAAAAAAATTGACACCCGACGAACACATAATCAGCGTCGCAAACGAATGCTTTGTTTGAATGGAGAGGGAATTATGGCGAGGAAACGCGAGGAAGGTAAGTAGGGTATGACTTAAGAGTGTAGCCAAATAACGATGATAATAACAAAACAGCGAAGCGAAGTGGGGGAAACAAAAGGAATCACGGATTGGCAAGAAGAACAGATATAAGCAATGAATAATTATTAGAAAAAGAGGAAGCGAAAATATCCGACCAAAATCTCAGGGGGAATTAATTCATTAATTGGCTGATATCCTCTCCTAAATTATTATTATTATTATTATTATTATTATTATTATTATTATTATTATTATTATTATTATTATTATTATTATTGTTATTGTTATTGTTATTGTTATTGTTATTGTTATTGTTATTGTTATTGTTGTTGTTGTTGTTGTTGTTGTTGTTGTTGTTGTTGTTGTTGTTGTTGTTGTTGTTGTTGTTGTTGTTATTATTATTATTATTATTATTATTATTATTCTTATGGGGGTGAGATTGAAGCATATTGAGTATGAAAGTGAACATCAAGGAAGTTGAGTGCTAGAATGTTCCATACGCAAACGGAAAAATGATAGTCACAAAAAAGTGTGTTTGAACGACAGTGTGGGAGGAATAGAATAAAACCAGGGAAAGAAGAAGGTAAAACAGGTTGCACGCCGTAGTTCCATCTAGAACGATGAAGACTTGCCCGACTATATATTAACCAGTCATCTCCATTCTGTCCCTGGGAAAGTTCGACTACGTCAGCTGAAGGGATATGTGGATAAATAACTCCATTAAATGCAGCGTCAACTACCGTCCTAGTATCCTGGAATCCAAAATAGTTGCAGCACTCCCCCTTATCTTGTGAGATACTTAAGTACTTTTCTCGGATAACGTAGATAACCGAATGATAACTGTAATTAAAACTGCTCTGTCTGAGAGTTATTAAAGCGCTTATCGGAAAATAGGATAAACTGGCCGTTACTATTTTTTTTTTTTTTTTTTTTTTTTATATTAAATTTTGAGCATGTCAGCTAAGGACGTTACTCAATCCAACGGTATGATAGTATTAATGATTATAAAGGAAAAATATTACAAATGGAACGTACGAAAGAAGCTAACAAAGGAATAACCAAGGAGGGTGACGGAAAAGAAAGCATTAAGCGCTGTAGGGCGTAGGATAAGACGCAAAAGACCGGAATACAGAGTATCGCGCGTTCTGAACTACAGTGTATAAAGTTCAAACTGGCACCAGAAGCATCTGTATTTTACCGCGTAACTTCCAGTCATAGGTAAGGCATTTAAGATATTATTTCAAAGCCTTACCTATAGCCGGTAGCTGCGCGCTTATAGACGTTGTATCAAGGATATAGAAGGTAGAGATAGTATCCTCGAAACTTCGCGCACCATCAGTGAATAAGGAGTGAATTTTGTACAGGTGCGACGTAAGAAAGTTAAGGAGAAACGTGTTTACCATAATAGACGAGGAGTGAGGAGTGAGTTTTCTTTAAATTATGAAAATAATCTATATGCTAAATTTGCTACGACGCATGTTTTACGGAAGTAGCTCGCAGGTCGTATTTGAGAGCAGGATAAAATTTGAAATATCTGTTTGCTCTTTTTTTCTGAGAAGAGTTATTTTATGAGGAACAAACCTCCAGCTGTTAAAAATCTTTATGAAAAACTGTTACTTTTGCATTACGTGCATATTATTGTTATGTTTTTAAATGTTTGCAAAAAACTCATAAACACTTTAATTAATCTACAAGTTCCGAACAATCCCGGGCAAAGTTCCGTTACTAATATATATATATATATATATATGTATTAATTACAACGTAATTCTTAGGTCGGTTCCCATTAGAAAAAATGTCCCAATTTTAGGGGTGACGTTTGTTTTATTTTAATTTTTACCTGCTCCGAAAAAAAAGGAAGGAGGTTATACATTTGTCGCGTATGTTTTGTTCTATTTTTATGTTTATTATTTATTTATTTATTATATTTACAAGTCGCTTTTGGACTACAAGGTCATTAGCGACTACGGTTTTACAGATAATTATAAAATTTTATATTGAATATTTGAAAATGAGCGAAACAAAAAAAAATCAAAAAATTAGCTGAAGGCTGGGGAAGTTAGATCAGTTGGAATACAGAGATGTCTTTGAGAAAGGCTACGATTTTTTTACACTTCTCGGCGTCCGAAAACATCTCTGGAAGGCCGTTGGTAATACCCGCTTGTTGTCTGGCCTGCTGGTAGTGATTACACTCGATCAAAAGATGCCTCACCGATATAGGCACGTTGCAGCGTTGACACAGGTTGGGCGGTTTTTTAGATATGAGGAACGAATGAGTCAAGTTTGTGTGTCCAATGCGGATACGAGTTAGGACACACTGCTCGTGCCTACTGAGAGTTGGCATGAAATTTCGTAGGTATCTTTTCTAAACTCGTGGAGTTTGCTCGGCGTTTGGAGCCAAAGGGTGTTCCAGTAGTTTTTGACTGTGTTGCTTATCGCCATTTTAGCTTCATGAGGTGTCATAAGTACTCCAGGCGGGCAATCTTGTTCGAGTATAACTCATATTTATATATAGACCGATTTTACTGATTCTTTGCCCATTAGAAAGAGTACCATTCAACTTAGGTACCATGTGAGTAATGATGAAAAAACTCGTCAAGACCCCGTGTAAAAAAATGTGATCCTTTCGGATCATTTTTTTTTCCTATTATTTTTTACTGGTATAACAGAGGCGGTTAACTTAAAATGCCATCAAACACTTCAAACTTTTCTACATCTGTGTCGTTTTCGAACCAAAAGGCGTATCATCGGGTATAAGTGTGGCAAATTTCTCGTTTGCGTTCAGTGGCGGTTTTCGTTTTTTTGGAAACGTAATGAACACACTTCTTACAACCGTGCAGGTTGATGAATAAGAAGTACCACCATAATGGGAGAAATTTGTAAAGACTATATTGCTAATTTAATAATACCATGGAAACGCAAAAAAAGAGTATTATTTACACGTGTGTTGTATCAGCAAGTCCCATGCCCTTGACTGAGTGTCGGGCATTGTGAAGTTAAAGTTCACAATAGTGTGTAAAAATTTTAAATAATTTGCCGACAACTGCGTTTAGAAAATGTAATATATTTGTTTGCAAAAATACAACGCTTAACGTTTCGGCCAGCTTATACTGACTACCATCAAAAGCAGTTATCCGCAAATTATTTATAATGGATAATCACTGCGAAAGTTTTAAACTTTCCAATGTGTTAAATTGTTTCGATAGATTAATAAAATTTATGATATAAATTAATGGTTGTATTTTTTTTTTTATTATTATATAAAATTGGGACATTTTCTCGTTATAAAATCTAATGGAAGCCGACCTAAGAATTACGTTGCAAAATTTTGATCAGTTTATACAAAGTATAGAAGAGCAAGAGACAGAAATGTAAACAAAAGGAATCAAGGGGCACAGCCCCTTACGAAGCCAAAATGGTCGTGTTTATATATATATATATATATATATATATATATATGTATGTGTATGTGTATATATATATATTAATTACAACGTAATTCTTAGGCTAAAAAATATCCCAAAAAAATGTCCCAATTTTATGTAACGTTTGTTATATTTTATAGGATATTTGTGATTATATTATTATATTCAAATGAACCAATCTAGAATTACGTTGTAAATTTTGATCATTTTATACAAAGTATAGAAAAGAAAGAAACAGAAATGCAAGCAAGGGGGGTCAAGGGACACAGCCCCTAGCGAGACCAAAATGGCCGAGTTTATATATATCTATATATGTATATAAAAATGAATCGTCGATATGTATGTACGCCCATAACTTGCGAACGACTGCACCGAATTGGTTAATTTTTTTTTTATTGTATTCGTTATTGCCATGAGAAGGTTTGTGTGAAAGAAAATTTTTGGAAAGTTCACTGGAAAAGCTTTAAAGTCTCATAATATGAAAAGTGAGTGAGAGAGTATGTATATGTATATGTGTAAGAAAGAAGGATATATTCTCGATGAACAATTAACAAAGTGAACAAAAAAACTATCCTCTAAAAGACCAAATCCTTTTTTCTTCATTGTACCTTGCCGACATCATCGTTTGCACAAAGCGGTTAACGATTATCACCGATACAAAAGAACGAATATTATACTGCAACCTTCATGGGTCATAAATAACCATTTCGGAAGTATCTTTTCCGTCCGGTCACATTGTAAGGCTAATCGTCATAAATGTACCGCTACAATGCCGATCTTCTACGAAATTTGCGGAAGCGACTTCTGTAGGTATATGCATCGAAGAAACCTGTTTTTTAACGGGACAAGCTAGAAATTTGAGGGTGGTTAACTATAGAAAATTTGAATTTGTGTCTTCGTTCTGTAAACATTGAAGTAAACATTTTCAGCGTATTTAAACTTTTTAAAGTGATTTTAAAAATTTTTCAAAGTTTTTCCACAGTCATTCATCATTCATTTAATTTGTTAAGTACAATGACGCATTTATTTATTTATTTATTTAAATTAATTTCTCCGTGATTATTATTATATACGATACAATATCATAAAAAAAATTATCTTCGAATCAATATTACAAATTTAAAGTTCATTCATATGAATATATGCGCAAATTTATTTCTGCTTCACGAATTACTTTTTGGTTTACTACAATGATTATTATTAACGATTTATTAAAAACATATCGGTAACTTAATGAAGCATACATTGAATAGATTTTTCTTTCAACATATAAGTATTGAAATATATTATACTCTTTTGATTACGATAGAATTTCACACATTTTATTAATTTCTCCATGTGCATGATTCGTCTGGATTTATTTGGATATATTTATTTGATGCAAGCAGTATCGTTGGTGGAAGCAGATTATTTCGCGTAATCCGATCTGTAATCTCATATCGATCACCCAAGCTGCACCTTTTATATACATCAAATCTTATATATAAAAATGAGTTGCCTTATGTGGGTCTCGCTTCTCCTCCAAAACGGCTGAACCGTTTTGAATAATTTTTTTTTGTTGTATTCGTAGTTCTTAGAAGGTTTGCAAAAAAAAAAAAAAAATTTAAAAAATTGCACCGAAATTGCACAATTCGCAAAAAAGTGTAACTCAAGAACGGCTTGATCGATTTTGCTGATTTTTTTTCCAAAATATTGGCTATGATTTAAATTAGGTTCCTACAAAAAAAAATTTGAAAAAGTGGCACGGAAATAACAAAATTTGCCTAGATTACGCTAAGCAATAAAACATGCGGTAGACCAAACAGGCGAGCGGGTAATTTCAGATACCTGAAAACGGCGAGGAACGAATAGGCAAAAAAAGGCGTCGGTCTTGACTCTCAGCCGATCAGCGGGCGGTCGCTTAATGATGGTACCGAAATCATGCGCTACGCATGCAGTAAAAAAAAAACATAAACGAATCGAAAATATCGTAACAAACAGTTCGTTTTTTACTTTTTTTTTGTATAAGTTTTAAATCAAAATAAGAAAAAAAACTGCTTTTTAATAGCTACCAAAAAAAAAATGAAAAAGAAAATCTTTTAATAAACGAAAAAAGACTTTGCCTATTTAGATGCAGATATTAAATGTTTTGCGTATTTATATCTCTTTTTGTGAAAGTGAATTACTGAGAATATGTTGTGCACATTTTAAAATTCCCCTTATGTGCAGTTTATTCTTATTACATTTTGCAGTGATTTAGTCGGAAATTTTTTCAAATTGGTTGGATCACAGACGTGCTTACATCTAACATTTGTGAGTTGTAGCGGACTAAATTTTCCGTCATTAAATCGTCGCAACGATAAACTAAAAATATAATTAAAAGACGTAGCAGAACAATGTAGCCGAATGGTTGTTTAGCGAGTGCAGTGCAAACCGGTCTGCACTTCTCTTAAACATGGTATACCCCAAATCGGGAAAAAGAAAAAAAATAATAAACGACCCGACTTCACAAGTACCGCGAGAACTACAAAAAAAATGAAACACATGTCCGGCAATCAGGTAACAATAGAAATTTGAAAAGCATAAAGAGATTGTCCCAACAATGAGACATTTATATATATTTTTTTTTTTTTTTTTTTTTTTTTTTGGGCTTGGCCGACTAAGGGCAGCTACCCAGGACAAATGGAGTAGATTAAAGATTAAATTTTAATCCGGTCAGAGATCGATGACAGAAAAGAGACAAGAATAGGAACCACATTGGATGACGGCAAAGCTAAGATATAGGAAGCACTATATGGAGTAGGATAATTCAGCTTTAACAGCTGAACGTACAGGATATTACGCTCGGAGGAAAGACTGGCACATTCAAACAGCACGTGGTCAGGATCACAAACAAAGGAACAGTCGCCAGAGTGCAAAGGACAATAAGGGGATGGGAAAAGAGCAAAACGATGCCGAGAGGATGGGAGCAAAGTATGATTGAACCGCAGACGGCAGATGGTAATGATGGAAAAACGTTTAAGAGTAGGAAAATGATAGAACCAAGAACAAGAAGGAGGACTAGGCTGAATAAAAAGGTAAAATGAGTTAGGATTGGAAAAGGAGCAAGGATACACATCCGACCAAAGTCTGACATGCATTCTTTTGGAGAGGGGAAGTATGTTGTGACCAGGAATCTTTTTAACAAAATGTGGAGAGTGCAACGCTAAGCGTGCTAAGGAGTCCACCGTCTCGTTACCATCAATACCCGCATGACTTGGAACCCAAAGCAGGTCGATGGAAATGGAATGGGAAAGGGAAAGACTATAGATGAGAGAACGTATACGGAAAACAATAAAATCGAGGGAATATGAGGGAAAGGGAGAGGATATAGCCTGAAGAGCACTTTTGGAGTCTGATATAATTAAGTATCTATCAGAAGAACGAGTTGAGGAAATAAATATAACGGCTCGAAGAATTGCATAAAGTTCTGCGGAAAAGATGGAGCAAAAAGCCGGGAGCCTGAAGGATTGAGCGGAATTATTGGCTGGAGAGAAAAAGGCAGCAGCTACTCCTCCAGAACTCTTGGAACCATCAGTAAATATTAAGAAATGAAAAGGAAACGAGGAATTAATAAGAAAATTAAATTCTTGATTGACAACTGCGGAGCCAGAAGTTTTGGATGATGAAGGAAGAGAAAAGAGTTTTGGAGGGTGAAAAAACACGAAGAAGTTAAAAATAAAATAAGGAAGTTTACTGTGGGAAATAGTATAGGAGGAGAATTTGTCTAAACGATGAGAAATAAGGGCTAAGATAGGACATTTATTAGGAGAGAAGCGCCATTTATGAAAGATAGAGAGGTATGCGAGACGAATCTTAGAAAATGAGATGGAAAGTCTTTTTACAAGGAAACTGTATCCTAAATGTGATCGTCGGATAAACAACGGTTTTACATTCGATTCAGCAAGAAGAGCTGGAATAGGAGTGGAATTAAGCGCCCTTAAGCAAAAACGAAGAACCAAATTTTGTGTTAAATCCAGTTTAGAGAGGAGAGATTTTGAGGCATTGCCATATATGAAGGAACAGTAATCTAGTTTAGATAATATGATTGATTTGTACAGCAGGATTAGGATTTGAGGATCACCGCCCCATCTCGTATGTGACAGGGCCTTGAACAGGTTGAGTCGTTTGCGGCAAGAAATATTAAGGAAATTAATATGCTCAAAGAAGGACAAGCTGCTATTTAGAAACACTCCAAGATAGCAAAAACAGTTGACTAGGGAAATAGGAAGATTATTCAGAGAAACATTGACCGTGGCTAAATTGTAAGGACGGAGAGAAAATATAACACAGGAGGATTTAGAAGAAGACACAGATAGATGAATAGAAGAAAGAGAAAGTTCCAAGACGGACAGTGATCTGTTAAGTACCTCGTTGGCAGTTGTAATATCCATAGCTGAGGAGTAAAGGAGAATATCGTCTGCATAGAACAGGGAAGAGGAAGAAATAGGAAGAGTGGCAACATTGAGCATATAGATATTAAACAAAGTGGGACTGAGACAAGAGCCCTGCGGAAGACCACGAAAAACCTTTCTTGAAGGAGAATCTGTTGCAGAAGACAAACGGATAGACCGATTCAGCATAAGGTTGAGAACAAGATCAACGAAAGTAGGAGGAATACTAATGGATAACATTTTTTCTTTAAGGCAGGGAAGATAAACTGTCGAAAGCAGCAGAGATATCAATAAAGGCGGCCAAGGTGTATTTTTTGTCAATAAAGGATTTATATATATCGGATACAAAAAGACTTATACAATCAGCTGGACCAAGGCCCGGACGAAAACCAAACATATTGCTAGGAAGGATATTCAAGTTTTCCAACCACCAAACGAGACGCCTATTGAGAATACTCTCAAAGAGCTTTCTAAGGCAGGAGGCGAGTGAGATAGGTCGAAAAGAAGAAGAGTTCTTTTTGGGAATGGGGATGACAATAAATGTGTTCCAAAAGGATGGAGTATTGCATGTATCAACAAAGGAATTAAACAGCGAATTCAGGAACTGAAGAGCACTGTCAGAAAGATTTTGGAGAACAAGGTAAGGAATTCCATCGATTCCTGGTGAGGATTTAGACGCCTTATGCAAGGAAAATTGGAGCTCATTAATATGAAAAGGAGAGGTAAGAAAATGAGGAGAGAGGATAGGAGTAGACGATAACATCGTTTCCTCGAGGCATGGAACATAAGGAGGGGCAATTGAGTCGATAAAGATAGAAAGGTTGTCATCAGAGAGGAAGTGGTTAGAGGAATGACCGGCAGACGAAGATTTAAAAGCCCTGGCAAGACTCCAAATCCGCGAGAGAGGAGTATTTCGTGTAAAAGAAGAGCAGTACTTTCTCCATGACATTCTCTTAGCGGCTTTTATTGCAGATCTAGTTTTAGCATTAGCCCGTTTATGTGCGAGAAAGTTCTACAAAGTGGAATTGGAGCGAAAGGTTCTGAACGTTCGAGAACTAAGGTCATAAGCACGTTTACACTCATCGTTCCACCATAAATAGGAAGAGGATTTAGGTTTAGTTTGAGAGGGAAAACGGGGAGGAGGACACGACAAAGAAAGATCATTAGTAATTGCTAGGATGAAAGAGTTATATTGGCACTGAGAATCATGGACATCTTGTATTCTTGAGACATAGGAATCCACCACTGAGCTGAATTTAGCCCAGTCAACCCGGGATAGATTCCACTGAGGATTAAGAGCAGGTTTGGAAACAGTAAGATAAGAGAAATCAAAAAAGGAAATAAGGATAGGAACGTGATCACTTCCAAAGGTGCCATCCAAAGTTCTCCAGCTAAGTTGCAAACTGATGGAAGAAGAACAGAAGGTAAGATCAAGAGAACTAGTAACGAAGCGTTTCTGAAAAAAGTAGGCGAAGAATCATTAAGTAAAACTAAGTTATTGTTGAGGAAAAAATCTTCTAGAATCACACCATTTCGGTTGTAATGTGAGCAGCCCCAGAGCGGCGAGCGAGTGTTCAAATCATCTCCAACGATAAAGGGATGAGGAATTGAATTAAGGAAGAGTAAAAAAGAAGAGTCCCGGAGGATATAAGACGGAGGAATGTAGACAGATATTATGTGAAGAGGATCAGAAGATTTGGAAATATTATCCATGTGTATTCGTTTTTAAAATGTGTTCGGTATTTTCGCAACTTTTGGTAATATTGTATGAATATATTCACATTTGTGCGGTGAGTGCCAATTTTATATTTCAGTCGTATAAATATTGTGATTTATTATTTATCTTAGCAAGAAAAAAAATTGAAAAAGTTGTAAAAAGGCTATATATAAAAAGACGTCTATCACTTTGACTGCTAAAGGCCCGTAAAAAACACATAGAAATATATTTATAAAAATCAACATGTGCAGTCATTGAAAACATTTTCCAACCGTCCGGAAAGTGAATTCGAAGGCTCAATCGTGTGTATTTTTAGATTGGCTAAAACGTTTTTATCTTTATCAGTAAGCATTAGTTTTATAATATTAATTCAACGTATTACAACTGAGCCATAGCAACGCGTGGTCGG
The DNA here is from genome assembly GCA_039619475.1 of Icerya purchasi. Lineage (NCBI taxonomy): Eukaryota > Metazoa > Arthropoda > Insecta > Hemiptera > Monophlebidae > Icerya > Icerya purchasi. The sequence continues at coordinate 238,740,465 of CM077116.1, forward strand.
GTCTACTATCTATATACAATGGCTGTCCCACGGGAAGTGAGAGTAACTTTGGTGCGAGTAGGCAACCACTCACAGCGCGTTTAAAGCCCATTTAATTAGCTATCGAATGCAACAAACCGGAAGTTCATACCTCACCCCTACACCCACAGCATCGATTTGAAAAAAAAGTGTTTTGTCAACCCCTACAATTTTTTTCAAGCGGAGCGGGCGGGTTGAAAACGCATCGTAACGGGTCTCGCAATCAGATAGTCCTAAAGGTCATTCCATCAGCTGTCAAATGCAACAAACCGGACGTTTCTACGAGCATTATTACATGTTTTATAGTCGAAAGAGTAAGACGCAAATTGTGAAAACCACGTGTAGTTTTATGTTGTCAACATGGATAAGAAAGGTATCAAGCAAGAACAACGGTATGTGATTCGTTATTATTGTCGGTTGCAAAAAACGGCTAAAGAGACGTTAGATTTATTAAAAGAAGAAGCGTATCCTGATGATATTCGACTCGGTAATTCAACAATATTTCGATAGCATAGCGCGATTTCGAAAAATATTCGTCACCGATCAAGAAGTCGTGAATGTGGTACAGACCATTTTAAACAGAACACCTGTTGGCGAGTTTAAAGCGACCTTTACAAGCCAGAGGTGCCTATTTCGAGAAGATTAATATGAATGATGAAGATGGGTAATAATTTATGTAAAAATTTTGAAATACAGTTTCTTCCAAAATGTTGTAATTTTTTTGTCTAAAAAAACGGTGGCGGTCGACGAAACACTTTTTTTCAAATCGACGCTGCAGAGCGAACCCCCGGGATGTAGAAACTCCCGGTTTGTTGCATACGATAGATAATTAAATGGGCTTTAAGATATACCCGGAGCAAACGCGCTGAGAGTAGGTGCCTACTCGCACCAAAGTTACTCTCACATCCTGTGGGACAGGCATTGTATATAAAACAAAGTCGGGTTAGTTAAATCAACGGCTGGACCGATTTTTATGATCTTTGATTTGTTGGATTTATGTCCGTCCTGAATAGCAGAATACAAAATTTTAAAAAAAATTATGAAGAAAATTCATTTTTTTTTTGCTATTTTTGGCCCGAAATGGGAGTTCGAATAATTTTTTAACCGTAATTTTTAAATTTTATGGCAAGGCTGTTATGTTTTGTTTTATATTTTGAATTTCAATTTTAAACGGTTATCTAATGATGAGTTATGAATTTTTTAAGGGCGATTTTTGAGGTCGTTCTAAATTCTATATTATATATTCTAGACGGTTTCTTGCCGACCAGGGTAATCGGTCAGCTTAAAGTTGTAAATTGTCATAGATAGAGAAGTTTAATTGTAATCTATGATCCGATTCCGATAAGTCAAACCGTTTCCGAGCTATTATATAATTGAATATTTTTTTCGTTTCTGAACCATCTTATTCGCATTCCGTACGTTATATGCGTACGAAGTCCTAAAAAAGGGTATAAATTTACTTTAAGAAATTAAATTACTTTAGAAACACGTTTTTTTCGCGTATAGTTCATCATCAGCTAACTGCACAGAGTACACACTTAATTAAAAAGTATATAAATTGAGTGTGTACTATGTGTTGTTAGCTGATGATAGAGCATGAAAAAGCATGTTTCCAAAAAGTAGTTTACTTTAATTTTTCAAAGTAAATTTATACTGATTTTTGTTATTAAGGGGGATAATGCCTTGCTGCCATGTGAATTACATTTATTTCAATGTAATTAAAATACTTTTCATTTTGATTTTTGTACATTTATTGAACTTAATTTTTTTTGAGTATTGATTGCTGATAAATTAACGCAATATTTATTGGTTCTGGGGCGGTACAAAGTTCGCCGGGTCAGCTAGTATATATATATATATACATATATATATATATTACTTGAATTTCTGATGCTCCGCTTGCTACTTACGTTGGAAGTATCGGATTTTAAATATTTTTTTTTTTTTTTAATTTGGCCGATTTTCCCGTCCGTATTTAATGTGAGAGTGGGATGACGAGTTTTTTATTGTCTCAAAACATGTATTTCCTAAGACAGTGTTTTATACACCGATATATTGCAATAATGTGTGCTATAAATTATCTTACCTTATAACTTGGCTTATTCGATATTATGAAGTGGAGAAAAAAAAACTACAACCAACGACTTGGCGTACTATTACAATTAATTTAATGGATGCCACGTTCAACAGAACCCAACGCGCGCCGTCTGTTTAACACCAGGTATAAAACTAGATTTCTTTCGAAAACAAATTATAGTAATTTTCCTTCTCTGACGGTTAATTTGTCCTCGAAAACAATCTCAATGAACATCGAACTTAAACAAGCACGTTTATTCATCTGATTTTATACTGCCGTGAAACATTCTATCTTTCCAAACATTAAGCTAATACAAAATTTGTCTTTACGCTGAGAGAACATTTAAATCTTTCGCTGAAGCATCAGAACATTCGTAAGATTAATTCGTTTATTTCTTTTTCCACGATAGTGAAGGTCAATATATCAATTAAAGTATCATTAACTAAAATCGATTTTAGTCTAATTTATACAACTGTTGCTCTTCTTTTGAACGCTCAGTTAAATAAGTTAACTGGGCGGCCATATTTCGGCCTGGCAGGTAGAATTTGGAGTAGAAATTAAACCGATGAACCGATGTTTGCCATCCATTTTATTTTGGTACACTGATAATAATAATAATAATATACTATAATAAACTATTAAAATACATCGACTAATTCCGGCTCGTTTAAATTACGCTGAAGCGGTAAATTATAATGCCACGAATTTAAACCATTGAAGGTGGCCAGCATATTTTAACAAGTTTTATCGTAAGTGTAATATTTTATTATAATTTTAATATTGTAATTTTAATATTGTAATTTTAATATTGTAATTTTAATATTGTAATTTTAATATTGAAGTATGACTTTAATATTTTATTGTAACTTAAATATTTTATTACGACCTTAATATTTTATTAAATTGCAGTAATTACGTTTTAATTTTTATAACCCGATCTTTCACAATGTGAATGACTATCCTTTGTTCTTTCCATCTCAAAATCTAATTCCCTAACATAATACATTCAAGTCGTTGGATCAAAGTCAAGGGCGAGTCTAAAAAAAAAAAAAAATAGATAAATAAATAAATTGTGCCACTTTGGTTGTTCGCGGTCATCTTCTGCTTTATTGCAAATAAGTTTTTTCTACTTTTTTTATTCAACTCGGATTTGTACGTTAGTCTAAATCAGTCGAATTAAAATTTAAGCTTCTGCCCGGCAAAAGATAGAAAACTATTTCCTTCAATCTATAGCTTTTTTAAACGACTTCAAAAAAGGAGGAGGTATTCAATTCGACTGTATTTTTTTTTTTTTGTATTTTTTTATTTATTTTTTTTTATGTGTGTTACCACAGAACTTTCTTCTAGATGAACCGATTTTGATGATTCTTCTTTTATTTGAAAGGTGGTGTTTGTCATGTGGTCCCATTTAAATTTGATCAAGGTCTGACCGATAGGTTTTGAGTTATCCTTAATAATGCTGGATATTGAAGCTTTTTGGATGCTTTTCATTCATGATTGTTTTCACCGTCGGATTAGATTTTTGACTTAAAATACTATAAATTTGCCAAATTACCATGGAAATGTAGCTTTTGGTGTTTTTACCGTGGAAATAAATGTTTTAATTTAATTGAATAAAAATGCACTAAAAAGTAAAAAATAAAATGCTTTTTTACAAAAAATAAATACCGACTTCAAGGTTTATTATAAAAATTTAAAAATGCACTAAAAAGTAAAAAATAATTACTCCCGATAAGAAAATATATATATCAGAGTGATATAACACTTAAGTGGTGATATCTCGTAATTCTTATACAACATTAATTTTTTGGAGTTGGCATCAAATTCATATTAAAAGAATAATTAAAAACTGCATTAAATATTGATTAAATTGTTCCTAACATGAATTTAATTCCAACTCCAAAAAGTTAATGTCGTATAAGAATTACGATATCACCACTTAAGTTATATCACTCTGATACATATATTTTATCGGGTGTAATTATTTTTTACTTTTTAGTGCATTTTTAAATTTTTATAATAAACCTTGAAGTCGGTATTTATTTTTTGTAAAAAAGCATTTTATTTCTTTATATTTCGATAAAAATAAAAATTGTTTTTTTCTTTTTTAATTTAAACTTTTTCAATATATCGATATCTAAATCGATTAACAGTTTGAATTAAAATTTAAGCTAATTCCCAACAAGATAGAAGGCTATCTTTTTTTCTAGCGGATCGTCTACCGTTACAGCAATATGCAATTAATTTTTCAGTTTTCGATAAATAAGTGCTTTTACCATTTTTTATAATATTTATTCTGTTATAGCGATTGCTCAATAAAAGTGACTTTGTATATTTGTAAGATTTTTTTTTTTTTTTTTAATTCCCTTAAACTGTATGTGCTGTGTGTAACTACTATGGTCATTACAGCACACACAGAGGGAGATCACTTAAATATGCTGAGTTAAGCCGCTCATTCTAATGAAGGCAATAATAGCCTGGTGATGGCAATTGCCTCATTTGAGAGAATGCGCTCTATGTTTCGCAATAGGCCAAGTTGTTTTCGTAATAATACCGTAAACTTTTGGCAGGTAAGCAGTATGTGAGAAACTGTCGGTACGCTTGTCTGAGCGCACAAGGGGCAAATAGCCGGAGACGACGTTTTATCGATTATGTGTTTGTGGGAAACAGCGATGTGGCCGATTCGCAGCCGGCTGAGTATCTTGAAGTCTTATCGGGATGTTCCTTCCGGTGGACACCATAATTCAACTGTGGGCTTAATGATTCTTAAGAATGTTGTAGCAGCTGTCCATTCGGTTCTCTACTGGTTCACGCCTTTAAGAATGTTTACGCAACTGATGACGGTAGCTCCGCGTCCTCTGGCATTGGCGAGAGCAGAGCAGAACGTGCTGCTCCGTCGACCCTCTCATTACCGGGCACCCCAATGTGCCCAGGAACCCACAGCAGCGACACGTGACTATTAGCCGCAATTCGTACAAGTAGTGATATATTTTTAGTACTATCGGGTTGTTGTATTTTTGGCCCTTAAACATGTTTAGAGACTGTAGGGAATCAGTAACCAGCAGAAAATCACTAGGTCTGGTATGAGTCGTAACGATGTGGCGGAAGCAGTGTGCAACTGCATACAGTTCTGCATCCAATGCGGAACAGTCGTCATTGAGTCGGGCTTCTTATGAGATGTCGTGACGCTCAAATGCGCAGGCTGCGGGCAGTGGACCTGCCTCGCCGACTGTCTTAGCTCCATCAGTGTAGTAAATTAGGTGGTCCGGATACCTATTAATCGCCCCAACTGCCATCTCCACCGTATAGAGGTGACGTGTTGTGCTTGGATTCTGTTTCAGCGCTAAATCAATATTTATCTGGAAAGTGATCCAAGGGGGAATAAGGACTCTGGGGCTGGGTGGTGACCTCTGTACAGACGTGATACCACATCTTCGCAGGTCGGCTAGTAATTCTGCTAGCGGTTCGCTGGAAAAGTTTGGTTCAAGAGGACAATGCTCTAACTTTAGGGGGAAGTTTTGTGTGTGGCTGAAATGATGGTATACATTTCGCAGTGTGAAATATTTTCGGAAGTAGGCAAGCGATGGGCACCGGCAGCTGGAGAAGTTCGATGCACTCCCAAAATGGTTCTCAATGCGGAATGATGTACAAGATCAAGGGATTTCGATAGAGATTTGCTGGCTGAAGAGTATACCTGGCACCCGTAGCGGATTTCCGATAAGATCAGCGATCTGTAGATGTTAAAGAGGAATTTAGGATTAATATTACATCTGGGGCTAGCCAGAGATATTTCACTATGGGGATGGAATTGGTGCAGCTATGTTTTAAGTTGGCAATATGAGACTTTCACGTAAGCCAGAATCAAAGATTAATCCGAGGAATTTGACAGTGGTTTTTTGGGGAAGAGGAAGGTTGTTTAAATTTAAGGACACACTGGGATAGAACAACATATACGGATTTACTTGCCGAGATGGCTAGGCCGTTGTTTTCAGACCAACTCTGTATTTTATTGATAGTTTGCTGGAGTACTTTTTTGAGCGATAGGATGGAAATTTAAGGAGATGTTAAGATCATCGGTAAACAGCCGAGCGGTTATGGGCAGCGAAATACAATCGGCTTCGTCATTGACGTACATTATGAATAAAGTTGCACTCAGAGCTGTACCGATCTTAACCCGAATCGTTCGGTTACTTAAAAAACTAGCGGTATATTTGTCCATCTGGTCGTTTATTGCAGCGGATTTGAGCTTTAGCAGTAATCCATGCCGCCATATGCGATCGAATGCCTTTTCTAAATCGAAAAAGACCGCATATGTATGTTGATGACGGTGGAAGCTCATTAATATTTGTCGTTGCAGAGTTATTAAGTGATCGCCCGTCGATCTCACCTTACGCCCTCCGGCTTGAATAGGAGACAGGATATTGCTTTGTTCAAGAACATAGAGGAGTCGCCTGTTTACCACATTTTTTCCGTTACTTTAGATAAGACATTTAAAAGGGAAATTGGATGGATAGCTTTCAGGACCAAATAGATCTTTATTTGGTTTTAATATAGGAATAATGCGTGCCATTTTCCCCGAAATTGAGGAATATCGCCAGATACCCATATTTGGTTGTAAATATTAAAGAGAAACTCTTTCGCTTCTATCGGCAAATATTTAACCACGTATGGGTGAACGGAGTCGGGACCGGGTGCATTGTTGCGAGTATGAAATTTGAGTTGAAAGTTTAACACAGCCGTAGATAATTTTCTGTTGAAAGCATCCGTGGACTGTCTAGAGAAGGACAATTCTTGTTGTTCGTAAAAGACTTTTCTAGATGTAAACTCGATGGAATAGACTAGGGATGAGAACTCATTCTAGTAGTGCTGCGCGAAGATATCCGCAACATTGCTTGGATCTGATACGACTGAGTTGTTATGGATTAAGGAGGTAGAAGGGTTGGATCGATTAAGGCCATTCATTGATTTAATTTTTGCCCACGTCACTTGGTTGGATGTGGATTGGGATATAGAATCGATGAAAACGATCCAGGATTCTCTTGCTTTTTCATCTTAATTATGTAACGTGCTTTAGCTTTTTGAATTCAATCAGTTCATTGAGTAATTTTGAAGATTTGTATTTCCTAAGGGTTCGTTTACGGTTTCGTATATTGCTACGGCGACTTTGCACCGCCAGGGAACACGGCATAGGCGAGGCGAGGGACTAGATTTGGTGATTGCCGTTTCCGCTGCAGTAAACATAGCCTCAAGAACTATTCTGAAATGTTCTACCACATAGGTCTTCAGTTGATGCGGGACAGAGAACTTGTCACGAAACGTTTCCCGGTTTGCTTTGTGGAATAAAAAGCGGGGAGTTGTTGTTGTTGTGGGGAAGTTTGGTATAGGACTTGTGGTATGAATTATAATAGGGAAGTGGTCGCTGAAACACAAGTCGGGCAGTACTACTGACTCTAATTTAGAATATAAGATCGGGGGAGAGAAAGCTAAGTCGATAGTTGAGAACACATGGTATGAGAGGTTAAAATGCGTGTGTGTAGGTTGAGGAATAAAGCATAAATCAGTATTTAGAAGCAGTTTAGTAATGATCGCTCTCCATGTTTGTTTGTACGGATAATAGAGCTAATATTTTACAATGAATGCATTATTTTTTTGTTTTTTTTAAATTTAACCTCTCTTTTAAAGTAACGTTCAACAGCAGATGAACTAATATATTTTTGAACTGAAAATTCAAATGGCATTATACCGTTAATAACCGGCGATGTCAAACGGCTTATTGTTTTATATAACTCAGTTTTATTGAAGAATTCTCTGGAATGTTTGTGACGTCTTCTAAAATTTTCTTATTTCCAACATGTTCCAATATACAATGCAACCATATAAAACGTTTGCTAATATTACAAATTGATATATTATTATTATTATTATTATTATTCGTATTTTTGATTTTGATTTTTGATTATTATTATTATTATTATTATTATTATTATTATTATTATTATTATGTAGCAGAATCAATCAATAGGCAATTCAGTGATTACGCTTTTATTCTTTCATGATTTCCTAGTCCCTATGCGAATGTTCCTTGTGTAGTTTTTTCTACTGTGATCCGATTCGTGTGTTATAAGTTAATGTGTTGTACATGTAGTTTTAAGTATTAAGTTTAATATTTCTTTTCAAAAAATGTTTATTGTTCTAGTAGATGTTGCCGGAACATCATCTATTACCAATTTAGTTTTATTTACAATAGTTATTACAAAATGGTACAGGATAATTAAGTACCAAATTGCATAACTATTATATTTATTATCATTATATACTCTGTTTATACTTGTTCAATCTGTACTGAATTTTCTATTAATTTACTCATTTATTATGGTCATATATTTCTTTCCTTTTAATGATTTTTTAAAATAATACATGAAATTGTATGATAATAATAATAATAATAAATTTCTGATTTCTGATTATTATTTTGTAATCTATTGCGCTCTCTTTATACATGTTATTACTTTTTGGTTATATACAAGTTAATCCGCAGTATTTCTTATGGAAGAGGGTCCTTTTTCGAGTAAAAACCATTTTTTTTTTCATTTAATATAATCATAATATGCTCTACACTCTAAATTTTAATACTTCGATAAAAAAATTGAAATTATATACATGTAATTATATAAAATTTTATTACTTTGAGTATTTAATTTTTTCGAGACTTTTTTTGTAGAACTTTTAATATATATCTGTACCTCGCGAATGATTATTAATAAGTGTCTTCCCGTTGAAAAAATGTTTAATTGGATTTCGTCTTTTTTTTTCCCTAACGTTCTTCGATACTGCTCTCTATCGTTCCAATACGAAAAAATGCCAAAAAGATTCACTTTCAAACAGATCGCTTATATTTTGTTCTATTGAGAAAAAAAAAAAAAAAACCAAAAAACATACGATAAAATTTCTGTCTATGTGTTAAATTTCCTTATTTATTTCAAATCCGGTAATTGCGTAATTACATAGAAATTTTAACAAAACGCAACTTTTTCGCTAATCATTTGTTATAGTTCCGCGGAAAATTTATATTTATAAACTAAAATTATCCGAAAAATGTCATCCCGCTGCGAATAGCGGTTCTAAGGGTCGGTGTATATTTTATTGAAATGTTTCCTTTTTTGGCTTCCTTTTTTTTATTCTTTTTTTTTACTTCGTGTCTTAAATAATATTTCAGCAGCAGAAAAGTTATTGAAAGAAATGAAAAAAAAAAAAAAAGAAAAAGAAAATTAAAAGAAGAAGAACGAAAATTCATTGTAACCAACGAAAGACAGAAAATAGCTTAATTCTCTTTGTTTCCATGGTTATTCGTAACAAACGCTACACGTTATTCGAAACTACTAATTAATCTTCAGAAATGCCGACTGCCTAGACGGGGACTGAACGTTTTGTGCGCCGCGGAATATTAATTTAAAAATAAATTGCAAATTCGTCTTCCGTCTTAAATAAATACGGCAATAAATTCAGTTCTAGCCGGATGCATCACGAAACCGCTGCATTGGCACTCGCTTTTGATATTGCACGAGAAAATTTCTTTCGCAACAGTCTGCAACATACTCTCCTCTCCTTCCAACCGTCGCCGATGTCTTTTGATCAGATACCGTAATATTCCGTGTGCGCCATTTTCATTTTTCTCCACTTTTTTTTACGATCGTGTCTTAGTGCCCTGCCGTACACTTTCGAAATACCACAATAGGCACATTCGGTTCATTTCTAAATCATATTTGCCTTTTCTAAACCATATTTGCATTTTCATTTTCTTTTATTTTAACTGTGTTTAATGAGAAAATCCGACGTATCATTTTAACTGTATTTTGAAATCTATATACGCCATCATCTAAAATCATTAAAGTAATTGTCAAAATTTATCAAGCTGTTCATTTAAAATCCAATATTTTTCTAATCGTTCGGAAATTTTCGTCAATTATTTTATTTGATTTTTTTTTTCTTCTTCCTCGCCACTCCCCGGACCAACGACTACTATTGACGCACGGTACTTGAATTTCTACGCCAACCATCCTCAGCAGGAACATCGAATTTTATATATGTGTGATATATATATATATATATATATATATATATATATGTTAAAAATAATCGGACTTAAGATAGATCCTTGACACAGCCCGTTTTTTTTTGTTTTTTTTTTTTTATCCCCCCTTTGGGCACATCAGCTAAGGACCTACAGCCAGAAACAACAAAAAAGAAAAGAGCCGTCAGTTAAATTTTGATTCGGTCAGATATGGACAATATAAAGGAACTCTAACGGATGAGATAATGGATGGTGAAGAGAAGGACAGAATATAAGATGCACAATAAGAAGCGGGGAGCTTGAGTTTCAGCAAACAAGAATATAGGATACCGCGTTCAACAGAAAGAGATGAACATTCAAAAAAAATATACGTGATTGGCGTCGCAATTCGCCGCCTCATTAGGGTGAAGAGGACAATTTGAAGAAGAAACAAGGGAAAAGCGGAAACGAGAAGAAGGAAGAGCAGAATGGCCAAAACGCAAACGAATCATAGAAATGACAACGGAACGGAGAAGTGAAAGAAACTCAAAGAACATCAGATATTAGAAACGAAGATTAAGTTGTACAGACAGGTAAAAGGATTGATCGTTACGGAAGGAGGAAGGGTAAATATCGGACCAAAGTTTAAGATGAAATTTAGTACATAGGGAATTCAAGTTGGAGGATGGATTTTTTTTTAAAAAAGGAACGAGAGGAAGCAGCAACTCGAGCCAAGGAATCGGCCGTCTCATTACCTTTAATGCCCATATGGCTGGGGATCCATTATAAATCACTCTTCTATATGTTCCCCATACTGGAGAACGAACTGTTACAGTTCTGTTCGTATATAGCTTACACGGGGTTAAAACAAACTGTCTAGGGAAACCCAAAGTGTTTAATATCTACGATGGTTTCGGTATCGATACTGAATCGAACGCACTTTTAATGTCTAGGAAATAGGACAACACACATATTCTATATTAATGAAGGCCGCATATGTATCTTCTAACAAAGTTGCCAAGCAGTCGACAGAACCCGTTCGACTTCTAAAGCCGAACACATATCGTTATGTAGAATTTTCTAGTTCGTACGAAAGCAACCTCTTCTTTAAAATCCTCCCATAAAATACAAGAAGCTAATATAATGTGGCGGCAGGATGAAATTAAATTTTCCGGTTTCGCTGGCTTTTTGTTTGGGACTACTAAAAACTCTTTTCAATCATCCGGATAGAGTTATTCGAATTAAATAAATAGTTAAAACAGAAGTATCGATAAAGCATTCTGCAGTAAAGGATTTAGAAATCTCACATAGGAAGTTCCATCCAGACCTGGCGGCACCCCGAGTTATTATTAAAGGATACCGAGTATTTAAGTTCTAAATATGTAATTGGTTTATTTAAAGAATTATATCTCTCTGCCGCTGTAATGTTGGTGGAGCTATGTGATTGACCAGGTTTTCAAAAACCTCCTGATCAATAAAAATTCGGTAATGTCTGAATCTCCTCGCTATTAGAACATTTTTATTTTTTATTTTGCTCCAGGTACTATTCAATGGGATGTTCCTATTAAAAGATGAAATTAATTTTTTCCAGCAGCAGTTTCTTTTGGTAGACAGTATAAATCGTTGTTTAAAGGCTAAAGGCTTCCTCTAGCTTATATTCCAAGTACAGTGAAGTACCGATTATCCGAAATAATCGGGAATTGACAATTTCGGAAAAACGATTTTTTTGGGTAATCGATAATCGTTAGAGAAGCATTACACATGTATTTATAGAAACATTATACGTATTTAACATATAAAAGAAAAACATTGAAAATTACGAAGTTTAATAAACTACAGTAGTAATGAAAAATAAAAACTCGAATGTAGTATCACGTAAGCCTATGGTACGTATATGTAATTACGTACGTACATATTAAAAATCTTAAATACCTTAAATATGTATTAAAAATAATTAAAACGCGTTAAAACATCCATTTTAGATAATCGATTTTTCGGATAATCGGTACTTCACTGTAGTTAGCTATAGAGTTCTAGAACTACAAAAAACCGTTTAAAGGGGACACTTTGTTTATTCAGGTATATTTAACATTGAGGTGTGCAGCAAGGGGAAGGCGGTCAATTTCCCAAATGTATTCGCGCCTATTTTAAGTAAAAGTAATATTTTTGATTAATCCTAGAAGGGTACAATACACATTAATCGAAGGCTCATGGCTACTTACAGGTATGCGAACTATCTCCAACTGGTTAGAAAATTCACACAATTCAGCGTTCGTTAATTTCAAAATATCAGAGTGAGTATCGTAGCATCTCCTTCCTGACCGTCTCCCTGTAAGTATTATACTTATAGGTAGATGATCAATCCCCAGTGGCACTTGACAAACCTCCGAACTATGTGAGATAAGATTAAAGTTAGGTCTAACACATTCGAAGAGCGTGACCAAGATGGAACAGTTGTATGTTTCTCATTATTAGCCTGAATAAGTCTCGTACTGCTAACTAGTTTTGTTACTTGTTGAGTTGCAGCTGCTAGGCTGGACACTAAAATCCTCTGTTAGGATATTCTCCTTGAAGATTGTTTACATAACTGATTAGGGTATCTACGTTCAACGCATCATTAGGAAGAATATACTAAGAGTATATATGTAGCATTATAGATTTTTAAAATGAATCTTACAACCGGCTATGCTATTATATTATTACAATTTAATGAAATTGGTAGGCCAATAATCCGGAAAAATTGGGCCCACTTGAACCTCCACAACCATCGCATCTCTATCATTGCGAATAATGGTAAAGTTATTAAAAGAAAAGTTCACCGTAGGGAATAACCGGGTTTCCGATAAAAGAATGATATCTACCCCTCTATTAGCCGAAACGCTTTGCAAATTAAGCGCATTGCAACGAATACTAGGTGAATTTCATTGTATAATTTTAAGAGAATTGTTCCCCGAAAAGCTTAAATATTCATCGCTCCGAATCGCAAGGAACATAGGAACCAAAGAAGGAATGAATAATAAACGACAACGAAGTAAGCAAGCAATCTGTGAAGTTCACAACCGAAAACCACGATGATTAATTACTTAATATACCGTTAACTGTTACTTAATCAGAATTATTTAGCGTTACAGAAAAGCACTTATAACGTAATAACTAGTAGTAAAGGCGGATAATCCAAAAGTAGAAAAGAACTGGTCCCAATATTCTCATCGGATCCATTAGGCTTAGTACCATTATGTAAAGCTCAACTTCACAATCCATAGATACCTCATCAAGGATATATTATGGGATGCACTTTACGTTACTTTTATAAACTCGTATAAGGAATATATAGCAATCATTTTATAATTAACATAAGATTACTATTTCTTTCTCGCGTTAAAACATTTAAACCCCGCCTTGTGAGAAGTGCAGAAGAAGTTGATGAACCGGAAGATGATGCACAAGCTGCAGATTTTCTTCATTTTTTGTATGCAAGTTAGCCCCGAACCTTTACTTGTATTCTGCCGGCTTTACGGCTTTAACTTCTTCATTTTCCACGGCAGTCATCGTCTGTACAGGGCACGAACCACTAGTAACATATTCTGAGGCCGGTTCATCTGGCTGCTGGTTTCCCCGAAGGGAAAACAAGTAATGAGCTATTATAATCCGGGAACTGCGCTCGATTGTTCCAGCCGTTCCTGATAGTTAGAAATCTACGAATAAAAATTACTTTGAGAATTAAGCCGATAAGATTTCCAAAAAAATACTTGAATTAATAAAAGATATCTGAAAAGCTGATCAGCCAGATTAGACGATTAGAACGTCTAACCGAATCCGAGAAAGAGAATATTGTTTAATATTCGAAGAAAAACAAAAGAATAAAAACAACGGAATAGGCCGCGTACTCCAGAGACATCAACATTAACTATTGAATGCGCATTTTCATCTTAATGAGATTACGTTAATTTCGCACGAGAGATGAAATGTATAGAATACAACAGCAATCACTAATCCTCAGTTTGCAAATGAGTCTCGTATGAAAATAAAGCACGCTTAGAGCTAAGCTAGTTGGCTAATCAGTTTTTTCGTGAGTTGCCTCATTCCAAGCATCCCAGAGGAATAAATGTCTAAAATTGAATACTACTTATACCAGAGAAATCATACCTATTTCAAAAAAGTGAAGGTGAATCTGCCAGGGAAAAAATAACTGACCCACACAATATGATGGACCCTCTTAAGAGTAATGAACAGCTTAATTCCACAATTTATTAAGGTCCGTGCTGATTTATCGCGCCGCACAGAAATTGTGCAATTCGTGGAATGCGCGGAATTCGTTCTTGCAATCGAGAACTTAAGATACAACATATTTTATAAAATTCGTGTATTTAATGAAATTCAGTAAGTCGATAATCTGTAAATTCGTCGCATGCAAATATTTCTCTAGTTTGCTCTCCTAATTTTGAACAAAAAAGTTCATAATTGCAGTTTACGAATTTTCTACTGATTCTTGTTTAAATTGGCTATTAAAAAAAAAAAAGAAAAAAAAGAAAACCGACAAAAGGAATTTGATAAATATAAGTAATTCGTAGACGATTAACAGAATAAAATAATAGTTTAGCGAGTGGCGGAAACTGTGCACGTTAAAGGGGAGAAAGGTTTATGGTGGACGAAGTTTATCTGCCGGTTCGAGAAAGCTGCGGTAGCTGCGTGTATATCTGGGCTAAGTGCTGCTGTAATTTTGGCGGCTCGGTTTTGTTCAATTGCATACAGAAGCGTACGATTAAATTTACCTGCGCCAAGAACGGAAAGTTCAGCAGAATGTAGGCCCAGCGGCCATGCAAGCGTAGAACGAGGCAATTTGACGTCTTATTAATTTGTCGCAGATGCGAAAGGAGCCGCGTTTGTTTCGTTAATTGGGAAATCTCGTTTTATCATCAACGTAACGTTCGCAATCTGCACAACAGCATAGCCAGGCAGCACGAGAATTAACTGAACACTGATAATTTAATAACAACATTTAAACGTTGTTACAGCATAACTCAAAACAAGTTTAAGTTTATCAGTTGTACAAATACTATTCCCCGAGCAAGATACCAGAACCATTTCGGTCGCCGCCTCAAGGAAATATAAACAAACAAGCTCGATCAAAGGCTATAAAGATAATAAGCTCTACAACCGAACTGGCTTTTGGCCGAGCCTTTCCCCTGCTGGAAAAATAGCGCGAACATCATAACAAGCAGGAAAATTTTTCATATGTTTCATTCCGATCGTTATATAAATTCGGGCGGCGCTAATTATTCAAATTACAAAGTTCTAACGCTAATTATTCCGATAAAAATTACAAAATTCCGACGTTAACTGTTGCGAGCGCATTATTCGGCCCGGAATTTTCACATTCGAAAATATTGCTTTAAGGCTGCAAATTTCTTTATCGATTAAACGTAAATTAAAAAGTACCAGAAGACATATCCAATAACTGTTACGTCTCCAATGACGAATTCACCAACTCTATCGAAGAACTTGCGAATCAATTTTAGGAAAATAAATTTTAGAGAATATTTATTCTTTCGAAGCACTTTCAGAGTGAGTAGAGATGATTTCGAAATTTAGTTCACAAAGAGAACGTACTTAATTAAACCTGTAAAAAACATATACTCTAAGGTAAAATTTGAAAATTTTATTATAAAGGCGGTTTTAGCTTATCGTAAACTGCTTCATTTATACCTAAATAAACAAAAATAACACATGTATGCTGTTGTTTTTTTTTTCGTTTTTTTTTTTTTTTGTTACACGAACACTAAAATTCAGATTTACACATATTTATATAGATAGATATAGATAGATATAGATAGATAGATAGATAAATGTAACATTTTTATTAAGTTCCAAATTAAAAATTACGCATTAGAATTACGAAAAATGATTAAAAAATTATGAAAAATTTAAAACACTGTTTGACCGGTTTCTTCATAGTTATTTAGACATATTCATTTATCATTTTTAATCATTTCTAGAAATTTCAATGTGTAATTTTTTGATTTATAACTTAATAAAAATGTTAAATCGTGAATTTCATTTCGTATAACAAAACAAAACAAAATATATATATATAACATTAAGTAACTGCATCAGACGGATTATATTGTTAATTTGTTTATTTAGTATAAGATTAGAAAAATTATTTCTTAGCCTGTAGCTACCAGTCCGGAAGGCAGTGAATTTTTTTAGTACTTATTTTTGCAGTTAGTGTATATGAGTTAGCTTGTTTTCTGTTAGTGATACAAAACAACAATTTTTGAGTCTGGCTAAAATTTTCAGATGGGTTCAAAAGATAAAAAAAAAAAAAAAAGAAAGCTCACTTATTTTCCCGGTTATAAATATTTTACGTTTACTAAAGTTGAACATGAAATTAATGAAAATAGCAGTCTGACTTATCTCAAATGGGCGAAAATACGTCTGGCTGAAAATTTGCGGATTCAAAAACTTCATCGATTTTTGGGATCGGTAACCCTTATATTTTTACACGCTTGAAATTTAACGTATAAATTGATACTATCATAAACTGTAATTAAAAATAAATGTCTGGCTGATTTGTAAAATTTGTCAAATGAGTCTGAAGGCATTTTCAAAATTGTAAAAGTAGAAAATTTTGCTTTTTTTTTCGTGGGTTTGAAAATTTGTCACATGGTAGATTATACTGTCCAATTATACACACTCGATAAAGTGTATTTGCTTTTTTGTTTTTGATTGTTTAATACTCTCATAATAAAAACATGTAGGTATGCCGGCAATCATCCGCATATATCGAAGGTGCCTCCGAATTTAGCCCTGCCGAGCATTAGATGAGTCTGGCAAGGCTTTCGTCGGGGTGTTCCAAATTAGCCAGATTGTATTTTAAACTGTTATTATAACATGGACCATTATCTGATAAATTTTCGGAAACTGCGAAAATAAGGGAAATTGTTCTGATGGTTTTTTTTCAGTTTTCCACCTGCCAGACGTATTACCCATACTCACACATTAGACAGACTATTTGTGTTTTACTTACCTTCACTATATCTCTTACTATTACAACGATTTTTATTAATGGAAAAAAAAGGGTGCAGCGGATTCGTATGTTCTAACGCATTTTCCATCTCAACCCATCGGAAAATCCCCGATCCTATATATATATATATACATATATATATATATATATATATGAATTCTGATTAGAATTATTAATTGAATAATTCCATCGATGTTTGCTGACTGCGAAAATTAGTACTGAAAAAATTCACTGCCTCCTGGACTATATAAAGGTAAACGAAAGTCCAAAACAGGTGGCTACAAAATTCTTTCAGGACACCAAAAAGGGCCCCGGGCTGATCGTTAATATATAAAAAGTTTATAAAATTGATCTTTTTTTTTCAACGGTTTCGTTTAACATTTACATTATCCACCTGTGTAAAAACACGCGCAATTTTTAATCATTAATACGCCCTTAAATTAACTAAACATTCTTCTAAATAGAAGCGGATCCTTTAAATGCGTTAATGAAAAAAAAAATAGGTGTAATTTTTCTCGAATAATAATTTTAAAAAGTTTCTTAATTTAACCGCTATATCTCTTCATATTACGACACAAACAAATGTTCATCTGAAATATTTTTAAAGAAAAATTACAGACAAAATGCGTGATTTTTTTGTATTTCATTATTTTATGAAATACTAGCTGTGCCCGGGGCGTTGCTCGCGTGAATTATAATTCTAAAAAATTACTTTATTTGTTAAATTACACCCGCGCGCGGAATTCAGTTCATGACTGTGTAAGAGTATAACAGTAAATGATTATTTGTCAAAAGATTTTTTATTGACCGTGGCGGCTCGTGAATATTGGGGAGACTAACTTTTCCAGAAGCACAGCCTATACCATTAGGTTCATTGGCCCCAATTTTTTGGCAGAACACTTGGAGCAGATTTTATTCATGGCTCCGATTTGGACGGAAGACTGTTGAGCATAATCAATCTGTGGATCGTATCTGAAAGCCGATCTGTTACTGTGAGCTAAAACTCGATTACGAACTCTAGTGTTGTCTTTCTCTCTGATCTCGAAGGCGTTGGGAACGCTCAGAGCTCGATTCCCTAGTGCGAGCTTGTACGCTTGTCTAATATTTTGCTCTTCAAGCCGCTGCGAACGCTTGATAATAATCGACTCTCGCGCGCGTACTTGAGAGATTCTCAAATTTTGTTCAGCAAGCCGCTGCGAACGCTCGATACTCGACTCTCTGGCACGCGATTGCGTCGCGTTTTCTCTCTGACTTGCAAGACGATTTTCAGTTTCTGATGAAGATTCTCCATTACGACGTATTTTTGATGCCCTCGCCTGGGAATTATTTCTAGAAAGTTGAGATCTTGATCTTTTGGGCATTTTAAAATGATAAATAAATATTTTAACTGCCTTTGTACTTAATTATTTGCTTAACTGTTGAACAGGAATTACCTATATAAAAATGTAACTGAAAAATTATAAGAACTATTAAGTCACTAAGCTGTTTGGATAGTTAAATGTACAATATATATTTATTATCAGGTAGTACTTACTGAAAAAAATATGAAAAAATGGGTGCACACGACCGCTGCGTAGGGAGCCGACCGTGCAAATGAGCCGAGCGGCACTTTATTTATTGACATTGACTTCCCTCCCGTACCCCAGTAACGCCTACATCGCATATTATGGTTCTGCCTAGCTAGCCGAGCAGGGTGAGCGGCAACCACCTCGACTTTTTTCTAATACTTATATTTTTAAACTCGTGATATCTTTCGAATGAAATGTCCGAATTGAATAATTCAAAAAGTTATATGAAGGCATTGAAGCAGTCTTGAATATGAAGTAATTTATTTTGATAGGGATTAATACGAAGGTACCAATAAAGAGCCTTTTCTAGCGGCAGCATTTCAAATAAATTTTTAAAATAAAAGAACACTTATTATGACATAACTGTAATAGTTGGACATATGCTGACGCGACACTTTTTGTAGATAATGATGTGTTCTGCAAAGTCGTAGTACATTATTTTGTTCTATCATCAATAGTTTTTGCAGCGCACGCGATATAACGAATTGTTTAGGTCATTTTTTTACACCTTGGGTTACATTATTGGAGTTTTAGTAAGGATCTCTAATTTCTTTGAAAATATAATACAGCCTATGTCACCCGGAGATAGTGTAGCTTCCCAACGGTGAAAGAATTTTTTTCAAATCGGTCCAGTAGTTTCGGAGCCTATTCAATGCAAACAAACAAACAATTAAATCTTTCCTCTTTATAATATTAGTATAGATCATATATTTCACAGTATTTTTTCCGGGCAATATTAATTATTAATTGAAAAATAAACATTTTTTTGATTCCGCAACAATAAAACAAAAAACACTTCACGAGTACACAATTTCGATTTCTTATGCAAATCTAGTGATTTAACTAATGCGGTATGAAATAATCATCGTTAAATAAGTATTTTATTACATTTTAAGGTAGGTAAAAGAATTTTTTTTTTTCATCGCACAGTATTTTTCTGTTCATCGTAATTTAAAAATGATTACAGTTGTCGCGGCTGACTGAATTATCGGACATAACACACTGATGACACTATTAATATAATTAATAATGAAACACGAACTATCGTAGATGTTGAAGCAGACTTCAATGAAATTGAACAGTTTAGGAGAAAAGAAATAATTCGTCTAAATTTGTAGCAGCAGAAATAAGATGGGGCAATCATCGATGATATAAAAGAAGAACAGTGTACGATGGCAACGTGAAGAATTATAGAACCAGCAGTTATCAATCAACACAGTTTTTCAATAAGAAAAAAAAAAAAAAAGAAGAAGAAAAATAAAAACTGTTGAAAGATATTTTCATATTACAAAGAAAAAATCTTTACATAAAATCCACGCAACTGTTACATCCAAAAGTAAAATAAGGGGGAAGAATGACTGATAATCATATGAGACTGAAATAATACCAAAAATGTTTGATACAGAACCGTCAGAGTTATTAGGTCTCAATGTAGCTATGCGAGAAAGCACGGATTTCCGAAAAGTGTATTGTATAGTATGGAGATAATACGGCGAGTTGATTCCATGTTGACGCATTACACCTAAAATATATTAAAATTATCATTCACGTTAATCGATGCCCCCCCCCCACACAGAAGAATGTAGACTATTGTACATTGACGGGGCGACACTATGGTTATATTTGGCATAAACAAGAACAACAAAATGAGTAATTAACCGTGACGATTGGAACTAATCAAAAGGACCACAGAGCGAATCAAAAATTGTATTATAACTGTGCCGTCGATAAAAAGAGGACGAGGTAATTGGTCTGGATAAGCTTTTATGATAAAGCTATTTCAGATTTGTATAATTAAAACCATCGCGACTTCGTAGGGGGAAAAGAGAAAAATTAATCGCACGCGTGTATTACAAATTGTAAAACGGCTGTGTTCCATGTAGGTTAAAAGCGCATCTTTATGAACCGCTAATGGCAAATTAAAAGTAAATATAAAAATTAAAAAGCCTTTTTAATTGAAAAAAAAAAAAATTATTTAACAAACATTTAGGTTACAAATTATTTCACCGTAATTGCTAAGATGTTTTACAATTATTAAGGCGCCGTGGTTTTTTTTTTTTGTACTTGTACTATCTACGTTATTTAAAAAAAAAATAATATTTTACATATCGATAAATATAATTTCCTTTAAATTAAAAAAAGTGTCAAAAATTTACTATCTTTGTAATCATGCTAAAAATTGTAGAATCAATTTTTTTAAAAAAAAAATAAAACAGACTTCAACAAAATTTTAAACAAAATTTATACAAAGTCTTGCGTGTGTGTACACCTGCGTTGCACATAATAATTGCCTGGTACACAACTTATATCTGTACAGCTGAAAAAACAAAAAAAACACAAAAAAAAAAAGTACGAATAGGTTGCCCACCAACCGAATGGTTGAGGAGATAATGATGATACAAAAAATGCATTAAAAATTATAAAGTGTCTACTCCATCAAATATTAAATATATCGCGTTAAACTGCATAATATTATTATTATTATTCATAAACAACATTAACTTTTTGAAGTCGGCTGCAAATTAAAATTTCGGGTAACGCTTCATTGTGCGGCACAATTAATTACAATCAATAATTTTCTGTAATCCGAGTACTCTAAAAATATGATAAATACTTAACCGCAAATTAATGATACTAATTAAATGTTTTTTTTATTTATTGTTGTCTATAATTCGGCGTCGGCTTCAAGAAGTTGATATTTCAGGAATTACAGTATTATTTGGTTTATTAATACGATATGTATTTGATATTTTATAGAAATAATAATTATTTTGTAATTTCTGGTGAATTTTTTTTGTAATTTTCATATAAAACTTTGAAATGTTTTTTTTTTTTACTTTTTAGTGTATTTAAGAGATACATTTTTTTTTTTTTTAATGTATTTCTTCTGTTTATTTATAGTTTATTAATTGTTAAAAATAGTAAGTTGTTTTTTTTCGCGAGTTAATAAATACTGCACATAAATATCGAATAGAAGTTTGTCTTTTTTTTTATTTATTTTATCCCATTTTTTTTGCTTTGTAAAAATATTATTAAAAAGATGAATATTATACTTTTATTCCGAAAATATGACACACCATCGGTGAACGGATGACAATGCAGAACTGTACTTTTGTCGAACGCTATCTATCGGTGTAAACGGTATACACAGAATCAGTATTATAAAAAAGTGATACAAAACAGTATTCATTTATTGCGAAAAACCTAAATAAATATTCTTGAACTGTAAATAAATCGATCGAAACAAAAAAAAAAAAAACGGCCTTCTATTATCTTAACGTGTGAAATGGCTTAAATTTCAATTTTAGGATTTGATTGGAATAAATACGTTTAAATACAGTCTCGGTGATAATTATTTTTTAACGCGAAGAAGGAACGTGTTTTTGGAATAAATTTTAAACTTTAAACATTAACAATTAACTTCGCGAAAGAGTTCTTTGCGTAAAGTAACCGACTTAAAAAAAAATCAAGTTATACGTTCGTCACGTTTGTCTACTATGTTTGCTCACGCTCAACTTTTGATTAATTAGAACAATTTTAATGATTCCTTGTTTATACGGAGTGGTTCCATGGATACTCTCGGTAATCACTAAAAAAAGGAGAAAATTCTGGAGGGAAATGTTTATTAATATAACAGGCGCAACTGACTTACAAGATCATCTTTGTCTATTTACTATGAAACGTAGATTGAAAGGAAATTGAACTTGTAATACCGACCCGCAGTTTAAAATATTATCAATGTTAGTTTACAGTAGAACATTTCAGTAAAAAAATTTGAAATCCTTTAAGGTCATCTACAAAAAAACTCATCACTGACGGAAACATTGCGTATTCACGTTATTGATCATATGTTCGAATGATATATCCCATATTTATTAGGATTTTTTTCCGTCTCAATGGTGATCTCGTCGATGATTACGTTTCAAGTAGTCACTTAAAAAATGGTGTCGCCTCGGAGTTTGTTAAATACAGCCAGGAAAAAACTAGCCCACAAATTTTCATTCTACTATAAGGAAAAACTGACAAAATTTTAAAACTGAAAACGCGAGTGACTCAAATTATTATCAATGTTGGTTTACAGAAATGTAATAAAAATTACGAGTCTGAAACCTTCTTAGCGCGATTTAGAAGCTTATCTCTGAGTGAAATATTACCGTTGCAACATTATTCCCTTGAATTAATACCTAATTTTATAGAATACAGAATGCAGCAGCATTTTTGATTGGTCCATTATCAGTCGGAAATTTTTACACTAAAAATTGTGAAAAAAACTGTTTTTTACGAAGAAATATATCACAATATTTACTCTAGAAATTTAATAAAAATGCACTAAAAAGTATAAGAAACAATACATTTCGAAGTGATATAATGAAAGAGTATATTCTAACTTAAACATTAATGCTTACTAAGCGCGGAATACAAATTACAACAATTAAAAACCCCTATTAAATATATTTGTCTAATATTTTCAGTGTTTGATAAAAAAAACAAGTGATCGTGTTATTAATACTCGTTTAATGTGATTTTTTAATTGCTATAATTTAAAATTAGTTCCGCGGCTAATATGTATTATTGTTTAACAATAACCATGATATCCTTTTGCTGTAACATGTATTGTTTTGTACTTTTTAATTCTTTTTTATTAAATCTTTAAAGTAAATTATGAAATGTTTTTTTTTCTAAATTATTTTATTTAAATGGAAATTTTGTAACTATATAGACTTCAGTTAATCACATAAAAGCTTAACATAATATTTCATACGGCCCTTCAGAGTTTTAAAGTATAACAGTAACGTTTGATTCTCACTCACCTAATGGTTTATAAATAATCCGGTGAAAATAAAAAACAGTTTTGAAAATGAAAACATTTTAGAAACTAGTACATCCTAATTGCGATTAATAAAAAAAGTAAATAAATAAGAAAACAAGTTCAAATAGAAATAATAAAAAAAAATTACTTGTCGTACAAAACAAAATTAAACTAAAATTTATTTTGTATCGATAGAATATTGTTACCGGAAAATGAGATTTCATTATTATGCTGCTTCATTTCGGCATTTGGATGCGTATTGAAATGAACTGGAGAAATTGTAAAAATGAGATAAAATTGTAAATGTAATTCTGCGAGTTTTTTTTTTTTTTTCTTTTGAATTACAGCGCTACTAATGGCGACACAATTTAGAATATTACATCATCCGATGAAATTAACATATCAATCTGTAAATTAGAGAAACATTATCCCGATATTTGCAGTGTAAACTGCCAGGCGAGCCTCATAACTCCGTAAACGCAAATGTTGTTAGTAATTTTTTTTCTATCCCCCTAACCTTATGTAATTGCCTTATCTTTGCGGGAACATTTAATCACTAAGCATTCTAATTAGTGACTGGATCTCATAAATTCCGGTAAAATTCGCATTCATTTTGTTTTTTCAATGTATGAATTTTCATAAAACTAAAATGAGATTTTTGAAATAAAAATATGAAAAATTCAAAAAAAAAAACAAAAAAACCTCAATATTTATATAAGCAACAATAATATTAATCATTAAAAAACTAACATTAATGGACTGAAATGTAAACGTTTGCATTTAGATTTTATTTACTTACGTGTTTAAATAAGATTTTAAATGTTCCCGCGAAAAAATTTAGCACCACACACTGAATATACTTCATATTTACAATCAATATTCGCCAAAATCATTTTTCAAAATGTAACGTTCTACGTAATATTCGCCGGATATTCGCAATGTTTTCATAGAAAAAAAAAAAAAAAAGAAGAGATTACACGTTAAATAGTATAATGTACTAAAAAATAAAATAGTATTATTATAAGGCTGCACGTGAGCAATTGTTTAATGAAAATCTTGGCAAATATTATTTAGCAAATTGTGTAACGTATACATAGTGTGGGAAAAAAATAAGTTCGCAGATTTGCAGCGATTCCTTGTTGAACCCATACATTTGCTTCCTCAGTTCCTTACATTGCAGCTGCGCCTTGTGGTCAAAAGTAAAACTCTTATTGGTCGTACATTTCCTGCTAATTAATAGCGAATCTCCTCCCGAACCCTGCAACTCGTTTACACAATACTTCGCGGGCCAGTACTTCTTCTTAAACTATTCAGCTGTGCTTCCCACGCTAAAAAATCTATAGACACGGCAGCAACAAATCCCCTTCCCATGAGATTCCGGCGTGCCGCATAAAGCGTGAATTTTCAGTCTCGTGATTCAACTTTCAACCCCACCGCCATTCTCCGGACCTTTTTAAAAGTTTCCTTTTAAATTTATACGATCCGACTTATGCCGGAAACCCCGAAAATCAACTACTACAGTGTGTGATCCCTATCTTAAAATTAGATAAAAAAATGTCTTACCCCTTTTGAAGAGCTACCCCTGTAAGCACAATTTTGAAAACACCTAGAGGAAATGGCTAAAAGAAGCCTCTTATTTTTTTCCGGCGGAACAAGAAATAAATAATTCCTTTACCGATTTCAAAGCAACAAAAGGAAAAATCACTGTGAATTCTTTTTTTTATCGTTTTAAAATTTAAAAATCACATTTAATAACTAATTAACAGAGATTAGATAATGTAGGCGACTTTCTTAAGCAAAACCGACCGTTTCGAGTGCAGTTGGATTGTTAGTATCTCATTCAAACAGAGATAATGGCATTGCACAAGACGCTAGAATACCTTATTCGTACTACATATTAACCATATCTGCTTAGAAAAGCATAAAATTGTATCCTCGTTATCTAACCTTTCTACTGAAATTATCATCCCACTGAAAATTATCAGCCGCATACAACAATGATCTGACAATAACGAGATCCTGTGAACGTCCAATATCAGCCAGTGTTTTCTTTAAGGTTAAAATTAGCTAAAACCATATTTTTAGACTTATAATTCGATTTCAGACTTCCCCGCGGGATTCACTATATAGCTGAAATTATACATGAAAGTCTTAAAATAATCAAATTAACTTTCTAATCCGATCAAAATTGTAAGCCACTAGTCCTGTCCACAATTAACTACGGGTATCGGGTATATCTTTCAGCCAGTATACTTCTGACACTACCACTTTGCCTTCCGATCTAGCCTGGCAGTGTGCATCTACCCTTTCCTCCTGCAAGTCTATGGTGTTCTCTTTAGCAGGTTACCCGTCTGTTTACGTTAATTTCAACGATGGAAATTCCAGGAGACCAAAATCATATTATCTAACAACGCAATGATTACTTTCACGAAAACGGTAAGGGAATGCTGAAAAAGGTTATTTCTAACGAAAAATTAAACAGATTTAGGAAATACGGAGAAGAACCGCGAGAAGAATAATCAAGCGCAATAAGTACTTAAAAGTAGAACGGATTAAAACCGGAAGGGAAAATAAATAAACCAACAAACGAAAATAAATAATGAAAAAACAGGATAATGGTAGTACAACTTGATAATTTCACAGAAACCTACTTACTGACCAACAGATAGTACCGAGAATTTCCATCTCCATGACTTTTTTTATTACTAAACGAATCACTGCCAATTACCTGAAAGTATCGGGCCACACTAGCTCTTAAAAAAAACCCTTCCAAATGAAGTACTGCATCCTACCGAAGTGCTAGGAAACTAATAGAAGAGCAGAGACGTATACGGAAAATATGGTAATGCTTCCGTCATCCATCAGACAAAACAAAAGTTAGTCGTATTAGCGACAAAGTTAATAGGCCAATCAAGGATTTCAAACAGAAAAACCTCGCAAACTATTTAGAACGTTTAAGCCTTGAAGCGGACGCAAATTATTCACTGCGGTGTGCAAGTCGGCGCTTCATACAGCCACTAGCTCAAATTCCTGCTCTCAAGGATGAACAAGGGCAGTGGATAGGCGACGACAAAAGTAAAGTCGAACTATTTGCTTCTCGTTTAGCTTCAGTCTTTACAACACATAATGTAAATTCGCAAATCGATATAACAAAAAATGACCAACCTTTTCAGAAAATAAAACCAGTAACTCCGACTTGAAGTTGTTTAAGAGTTAGATAATAATATGAATCCCAAAAAGGCTCCTGGAGTCGATGAAATTTCACCCAGAGCGCTTAGAGAAATAGGAATTATAATGCTGACATATCTCTTTAATGCCTGTTTTAGAACGAAATACATAAGCATTTCGAGATCGCACAAATCAAATCATCATGTTATCCAAACCTGGGAGATCAAAAGAAGTAGTAAATTCGTATAACCCTTTGTTACCCTCCGCATCAAAACTGTTCGAGAAACTACTCCCTAAGCGGCTCAAGCTCTTATTCAAGATACCCGATCGTCAATTTGACTTCCGCAACTATCACTCTACGATTGACCCAGCGCATCATATAACTCTATAAGCTAATCGAAACGACTTTTGAAAAAAAAAAAATACTGCCTGGTGGTTTCTCTGGACATATCGCGAGCTTTTGAACGAGTCTGGTACGAAGGACTGATCTATCTACTACCGGAAAACATGTGCCAACTTCTTAAATCGCATATCTCTGATAGATCCTTCAGAGTTTCTTACGAAGAAGCAGAGTCCAAATTTCATTCAATACAGGTCGGTGTTTCACAGGGTAGGTTCCTAAGACCTACTCCATATTTATTGTATACAGCTGACATTCTAACAATAGTTAAGACGATGAATGCTCCCTTGCAGATGATACAGCCCCATCTTGTCACCAGAATTGGCTATGACTAACTTGCAATATGCTGTAGAAAAATCCTACAAGTGAAATCTTTCTGGCTCACAAGCGAGCGAACGCAAGAGCTAAGTACATAAAGCCACGAAGAAGTCCCCTCCCCAGGAAGAATTTTTGTTCTTCTTTCTATAGGCTATCCCTTTTTCACATATTTGGAAAATTACTAGAGCTTTTAAATTCCTATTCTCTAAACATCCTCCCAATTTCAACATTTCTGAAGATAGTGTAATATCCTTTATATTGGTTCCGTCGCTCCTGCTTATATTCCTAACGTTAATAAACTGTATCTAACTGCATTTCCATAAAATTCCCATCCACATTTCCTAACTTCTACCTGCAATATTAATGAATTAAAATCTGTTCTTTTCAAATCTTCTGGCCCCACTCTGCAGGTCTCGACGGTATACCTTTTCCTGTCCTCAAAAACCTGTCCGAACAATCCCTTAGTTTTCTCCTCGTTCTTTTCAATTGTTT
This sequence comes from Icerya purchasi, assembly GCA_039619475.1. Classification (NCBI taxonomy): domain Eukaryota; kingdom Metazoa; phylum Arthropoda; class Insecta; order Hemiptera; family Monophlebidae; genus Icerya; species Icerya purchasi. The sequence goes on from CM077116.1 coordinate 238,768,396, forward strand.
CCTCTCCGGGGGCATAACTCGTCTCATCTGGAATTCTTTTATCATCATTCTTAAAAAAAAAAATACTTTCTAACGTCCAATATGCTTGGAATTCTGCATCAAAAATCTGTTTGAAGGTCTATTAAACAAGCGTCTCATTTAGTGTGGCTGGAACATAATAATATATTTCCTAGTAATATGTTCAGCTTTCGACCTGGTAAAAGTCGGGATTGTATTAGTCTTTTTCTTTTCCACTTGTACAAAACCTTTATCCAAATATAGTGCACCTTAGCTTCATTTATCGATATCTCTTTCGCTTTTGATAATATTCACTTACCAATTCTAAAATACAAAATTACAGCGATTAACGTTCAAGTTCAATTTAATATCATTATTATCAATCTCATGACGAATCGTTCAATCCATCTCTTTCCTCCAAGTTTTCATGTTTCAAGAAAGGTTTCTTGGGGCCTTTTTCAAGGTTCCTCCCTCATATGTATATACTGTCAGTGTGGCTTCTCCTCTTTCGCATTTTTCTTCTCTATTCTTTGCTTATAACATCCTACTGTTATTCTCATCTCGTGATATTACATCGGCCAGTGAAGCACTTGATTCGTTTCTTACTGTGCTGGAACATTTCTTTCCTTTAATTAACCTTTCCATTTCTCCTATTAAATCTTGTTACGCGTCGTATTTACTCTATAATTCTGCTTCTATCAATGCATCTCTAAATAATACATCTCTTTCTCATATTCGTTGTTTTTTGTTATCTTGGTATCTTCTTTGACAGTCGTTTATTCTCCTCCGAACACACATCAAATACCTTTTCTCTTCTTTGATCAAAAGGCTAAACCTGCTGAAGACTCTATCTTCAACTAAATCGGGTGGTAATCCTATTATCTTTATTTCTCTGTGTAAGTCCATCATCCGTTCTAAATTTGATTACTTTTTATGTCGCTATAATTGTGCCTCCAAGCCCCGTCTCACTAAATTAGATGTAATCCAAAATTCTTGCTATCGACAATAACTTAGTGCTTCTAAATCCTCTCCAATTTCAGCAGTTCTTGCTGAATCTACTACGCCATCCTTTTCTATTTGTAGATCTTATTTGGACTACTATCGTTTTCTTACTAGCTTCCGCTCTCATCCATTTCTACCTTTTCATTCTTAGAAACTGGCGTTTCAACACCTAGAAAAACCTCCGTTTTATCTCTTATCTTTCTTCGGCTTAGTTCGTTTTACGCCTACAAAATTTCCTTCAATAATCTACTTTATTTCTCCTTTAATTTCGCCGAACTTTGCCATCCTCCTAAAAAACATACCATACCTACGCTTGTAAAGTTTCCTCCAAGAGCACTAGTTAGACGGAAATTCTACAATACCATCAATTTTCAATTACCATCTCATGTAACTATGTTTACTGATGGTTCGAATAGGCCGGTTGGTGTCGGGTGCATTTTTTATCCTCCCAGATTTTAACTTTTCACAATCTTTTCGTCTTCCTCTCTTCTATTTCATATTCATACACGAATTATTGGCTATCCTAAGTTGTATTATTTCCATTTCTTCAAATTACCTTTCCTATAAATTTTTAATTGTACCGACTCCATGGCCGCTCCTCACGTTCTTCCCTACCTGATCATTTTTGTGTTTTTTCTATTCTCCGTATTTGTTTATTCGCCCATGTTCTTTCTTTCCTCCATTCTATTCAAATTGTTTTTTGCGAATTACTAGCCATTCGGGCATTTCTTAAGAAAAATTCCATCCTTTAATCTCTTTCAACTGTATAAATGTTTCCATCTCAGATTTTGGTCGGATATACATATATGTTTCTTCTCTTTATAACAATTGTTCCTTTGTCTGTTCAACCTAGTCTTCTTAGTTCTTTCGTTTCCTTTACGTGTAGTTGTTCTGTTATTTCCTCTATTATTCGTCTGCGTTCTTAACCTATTCTCTACTGCTTTCCTCTCGTTTTCATTTTTCGTTAGTTTTCTCTTCCAATGTCCTATCCACTCGGAGTGAAGCGCGTATTTGCGATGCTGATCATGTGTTTATTAAATGTTCGTCTCTTTTCGTTGAATGGTTACTTTGTATTGGTTGGTCGAGAGCATAAACGAGTGAATTGACGCAAAACTATATGGTGTATGGACTACTGGCTGAACTCGATCATACATACATACATACATACATACATACATACATACATACATACATACATACATACATACATACATACATACATACATACATACATACATACATACATACATACATACATACATACATACATACATACATACATACATACATACATACATACATACATACATACATACATACATACATACATACATACATACATACATACATACATACATACATACATACATACATACATACATACATACATACATACATACATACATACATACATACATACATACATACATACATACATATATAAATCTAACTCATGTATATATATATATATATATATATATATATATATATATATACATGAGTTAGATTTAAATCGCAATTCTAAAACCAACCATTTGCAACGCGACACGATCATACCACCTTTTTTTGCTTTTTTCCATTTCCGCACCAGTAGATTGCGCCAGCAGATGTTAGCTGTACGCCGGTGCCTTAAAACTGTTAACCATTAACGTTTATCCGGTGACTTTAAATAGTTTTTTTTTTAAGTACTAATTTTGCTTTTGTATTTATTTAATATTGTAAAGTTCTATCATCATCATCATCAAAATGCTGTACACGGTTGCCGTGCGTAGCGATCACAGGGGATGTCGATGATACATCCCTATTTCTGGCAGCTTGAACTAGTCTTTGTATAATTGTAAAGTTCTATAACCAAATTAAACTACAGAAAAGATCGATTTCTGTAAGGAACAATAAATACGTTGAGAGTGAAAATGTAAAATGTTGTTGCAACATGGTTGTGTTCGATTAACACCGAATGATTTAAGGAAATTATCGAGAAATAATGCATGTATGTACGCACTAGTAGTAAAAGAGAGTATGAATTATATGTATCAAGATTTACAAGTAAATCTGGTAAGGGTGCTGTTTCTTAGGATAATATGTAAGTTTAAGATACATAGTAGCAATGATAATAATAACAGTAGTAAATGAAAAGTTTCTTCGCATACTTTATAAATCACAATACATTTTTCACTAATATTCATACTATTAAAAATTTCCGTCATTTTGATTTATAAATTAATAATTTACATAAATGAATTACCCCGTATATGAACATTAATAAAAATTACATATGTTATTGATTATACTCGTAATAAAAAATTTTGCATGCGATATTTATTTAGAATTTTTGATTTCTTTCAGATTTTTGTGTATTTATATAATAACTATTTCAGTTCTCATGGGGGAGGGGATTAACACCTAAAACCTTCTCCCCGTGGACACGGCCTTTTTGTAATTTTATTTTATGAATAACCGATGATAAGAGTGTTGGGAACCTACAGACGGGCAGTGTTGCTTTATGGGATCTACAACTTATTTTTAAAGTAAAAAAAAAAAAAGTTTGCAAAGACGACTTGCTTTACTTATAATTCTATTACATCCTGTATTTTCCTTCTCCACACGTATTATTCTCACTACTTGTTCTTTCCTACTAACGATATAATTGATTTCTTCCTTTTCTAATGGTTTCTAGGTACTACGAGTAGTTGACGAACTTGAAAAAAAACAAACAAACTATACAGACAAAATAAGAATAATAAATTTATTTTCTCATGACGCTGTTCGAATGTTCAATTTGCGGCTTTTAAATATTTGGTCATTTAAAAAATTATTCTTATGTTTACTGACCGCTCGGGTCAATGGCTTATGGCTGGGAGTCGTTTCGCGTATATGGTAAACATTTTATTCAGTTTATGATCAACAGTTTGAATTTGTGTTTTTCAGAGGCTCGCTTTAATACGTGGAAAATTTCGATAATTTCATCGTTCTCAATTTGTTTAGCAATTAATAATTATTGTACTAAGCTTAGAGATGTATCCACGATGTTCGATGTTTATTCGTAAAGTGGATAAAATGTACCTTTTTTTTTCTTTGTTATTTCAACTTTATTCGAAATTTTTGTTGTGCGGGTTTTTGCATTTCGTGCAATATGTTCATTATTCTGCTTAAGTTTATAGTCGACAGAATCGAATGGAATTTTTTAACAGATGCGCGCTTACCGGATAATATCCACTGACAATAAAGGTACAAGGACGATTAAAATATTATACGATAACAATTCGGGTAAAATTGGGAATAACAGAAATGCGATTCCCGAAGTAAAGAAACGCTGAAATCTGCCGTTCACATCATCTTTCGATACCCGTTTGGAACTAAACTAGGCTCAATCACACAAGTATCGTGCTTCGACGTGGAATTAATTTGTAACTTCCGTTTGTAATATAGCTGGCTAATTTTTTAGAATCGCACATCCGTTTTTCTTACTAATCGTTCAGGGACCATCGCCGGTTTTTTTTTTTGATTTTAAAAGAGTCGAATCAAAAAATAAAAAAGCACTTTGGACGGAACTGGCAGAATTACGTCCGGAGGAGGAGGCGTGCGTACCCCTCTTTTTCGAAAAATCCATATTCGTTCCGAATCGGTGTAAACGATTTCAGCCGAATAAGAACAAAGTAAATAAAAGGAAGGCGACAGCTAAGAGTAACAAGGACGAAGAACATCAGGAATGCGAACGAAATGTGAATTTGTTTGGGTGTAGCGTTGCTAATCGTTCTGCCGGTAAAATGATTAGCCGTGCGACGAGGAACGGGAGTCTGATCGCGCCTGGACAGGGTATTATAGCGACGAAACATTCTTTACCAAATTACAGCACTTGTTTGATGCAGATGTCATCGGTTGACTAGTTTTCCCACGGATCTAACAGTGCCCTGTTTATTTCGATTATTCGTGATGATAAATAAGCGATGACGAAAAAAATATAAAACGCGTAATATTCCCTTTTCGCTCCTAGATCGTCCCGGTTCTCGTACACACTGCTCAATTGCAAAAACGGTAATGTCAAAAAATGTAATTAACGCGTTGATTTTAATTTGTTTTTTTTAAACACAAATATCGACAAGATGACAGAGAAAAATTCGATATATACGTGTATAGCTGAATATTGTGGAACCAACTATAATCGCTATAGGAATTATAGAGTAAGAATAAACAGATTGTTTACTTATTGTTTTTTACCGTGACGTCAACAAAGACAATAAAAGTATCAGCGGCGATTAAATTGAAACAAAAACTATTTCTCCATTTTAATTATTTTCTTTAGTTGCACGTATCGAAGACCATAATAATAATAATAATAATAATAATAATAATAATAATAATAATAATAATGTAACAGTCATCTGGTGTAAATTTTATTTCCACTTTCTTTGTCTCCGTCTTGAAATCCAGCTAGAACGAGGAAAAAAACGAACAGAATAATCGGAAGCGGATTTGTAACTTTAATTATTCGACGGATTGCTTGAAAATAACAACACCGATCGATGATTTTCGGTTTTCTATCGTTTGCATTTTCTTTATTTGCCCTCCCGCCAATTTTCTGGTTTACGAGTGTAAGTTACTTATTGTTCACCTCGTCTCACATCTGAGCGATTGTCGGGGTCGGGGACCATGGTCAATCAAATTTACCATTACCTTTTAAACAGAAGTTCAAACTCTACTGCAACGTAAAAAATTTCATTCTAGACTTTAATATCGGATATTTTGCTGACCTTTGCGCTCAGTCTAATCTTCCTTCTAACGTTGATTATGTTTCTCACTTCATCACTTGTTGTCCGCGTCATTAAGTTTTAATCGCCCTCAGACCTCCCGCTATATCGTACGATGGTTTACGATGTTATACCGAACATTTTTACCAATACGGTCTCATTTTGCGACAAAAAGAGCTTACCTACTCTTATTATAGTCGCTTGTATTCCTGGACAGCGTCGAAAATGTGAATCTGCTAAATCAAAGAAGATGCAAATAATAATACAGCAACAAAGAGAAAACGGACCAATCTCTACGAAGAAAGAAATCATATGAAGGAGACGATTGGATTTAACATACGAATGCGAAGGAAAAAGAAAAGTGCAGATTAGGAAAAACTTTCAGGATCGGATAAAGCGGACTTTGGTTTGGGTAAATATGGAAAATAATGGCAAAGACGGTGCCGGTCGCTTTCAATGTGGCCAGAAAGAATAGCGAGAATTTATTACGGCGGGGTTTCAAAATGAAACAAGAAAAATGCGATTTAATTCGCTCGGATGCGGTGAAGATATAACTAGCGCGCAAGCAGAAATACGATTAAAGCATATTTGCCGAGGATAAAATGGACGATAGAGAGAGAGAGAGAGAGAGAGAGAGAGATCCAAAAAGGCCGCTTACTCAAATGAGTAGAGAAGGACAAAAGCTTTATGTGGTAAGAGGTTTACGGAAAAAATATTAAGGATGAACAACGCGAACTCCGAGATATAAATAATTCCGGATAAAGTCGAGTTTGGAAGATGCAAAGACCGGAAATAGCGACGTGAAGTAGCTTAACGAATGTAATTTTTGTATAAGGCAAAAGTGTGTAAAACAAGTCAGACCGTCGTGGAATTAGATTATTACGATTTAAATGGAATAAGAGCTGAATATAATAAACAAGGATTTCCGTTCGGGAATGCTAATGACGATCGATCACTAGAATTTACGAGAGCAAGAAAAAGAGGGGCCAGCCATAAAGAGAGGCCAAGCCTATGAAGTAAATACCGAAAGGATGGGGCAAGGCAAGGCGAAAAAGCGAAAAGGTAGATGGATTTCGGAAAAAGGCCCACTGATTAAAGCGACGAGCTCAGCTGAGAAGCGTAAGAAGGCGAATACAGAGACGGAGGTTATGGCGATTGTCGCGTTTACGAATGATCTAAATCAGACGATATCGGAGCGTTTTACACGTGTAAAAATAAAAATTAAAAAGAACGGTCGGAATGAAAAATTAGCCGGGCAATCATATCTGATTAAAAATGGCTCGTTCGCGAGCGGTTGATATTTTAGCTTACATCTTTATTAATAGCGTGCGATTTAGGGGGTGGGGGGACTGCTGGTAAAAGTCGCAATGACGGAAGAGTTAAATAATGGGGCTACGAGGTTCAGCTGGCTGCGTTGCCTTGTTCGCTAGTATAAATTGGTTGTCGAGTTGTGCTTTTAAATAAAAAATAAATCCGCAGCGTACACGTCGCTTCGTTCATTAAGTATGCACGACAGAACTCCAATTTTTTCTCGCGACCCAACCCTCGAACGTAAATGAAGTTGCCGCTGTCGCCGCACAAATCGCGTCCGCTGTTGTCGGCACGTCAATTTATTTCTCGCTCCCGGAACAACGCCGAGGAAAATTAAGTAAAATTTTGACCCGCTACAGAACTGGCGATTTTTCTTACGCACTGAAAAAATCCTTTGACGGGTTATTTTCGATTTTTCGCCTTTTCCTCCATTCTTCAAAACGGCTTTTACAGAACTATTCGTTCATTACCTGCGCTGATCGATGCGATTACACCGACGACGCTCGTTAATTAAAATAAGCAAGATCGAAATCACCTCGCCAAAAAAAAAAAAAAAAAAAAAAAAAGAAAAAGTCTATCGCAGGTATCAAGTAAAATTTAACGAGAGTCGAAAGAGGCAAATGGACAAAGTATTTGCGACAAAAAACGTGAATTTACCGATAAAGTTAATTTTAAGTTATACTTCTTCTTCGTGCAACCCGATTCGGATGATATAGCTTAACCACTTTTCATGGATTCAACCATATGACGAAATACGTCTCGATTTTTTGCAATCTGGAACAATTCTCCTACTTTTGTAACTCCAGTCCATTGCTTAATATTTTGGAGGCAAGAAATCCTTCTTCTTCCTCGTCCTCGTTTCCCTTCTACCGCTCCCATTATAATTGTGTGCAAAAGGTGATATGTTGTTGATCCTCTTATGAAATGTCCAAAGAAATTAATTTTGCGTTTTTTAATTATGTCCATTAGTATCAGATTCGTTTTCATCAATTGCAATACCTCCGCATCTTTCATTTTTCTAGTCCATGGTATCTTCCAGATCCGGCGATAACACCACTTTTCAAATGATGAAATACGCTTTTCCATATGTGCTTTTATTGTTCACGTTTTGCACTCATATATACATGACATTTTAGCACCTTCTTCTTGACTTCCAGATTTAATTAAGTTACACGCTAACGTATATAAAATAATTATTACAAAAAAAAAAAAAAAGGCTAATCACTTCATTGGCTGCTATGATATCGTGGGAAACAGCGAAAGAATAAAGGGAAAGAATTTTAGAATTAACTGTAGGGGAGACGGAAAAAAAAAATGAGAGGTGGGTAGGTTCGTCACGAGATGAATAGTGAACTGAGAGGTTAATTGTTGTTGTTTTATCTCTGTTAAACTTGCTAGATGATGAACATTATTAAAGGCGTAGGACGTAAAAAAAAGTCAATACGTTAAAAAGTACATGGAGAAGAGAACAAGCAGATAGGGCGAATCAGTGGAATGAGAAAGGGAAAGTGGAGATAATGTTGGAAAAACGCTTAGAGAATCCGAAACAGTAAGAAATTCGAAAGCACCTCCAAAGAAGGAAACATACAGACTGGAGTACGGCAATGGATGCAGCAATAAAGATAGAACAAAAGAAGAAAGATTGGAGGACTGAGAATGGATGAACTGAAGGCATACGAATGAGGTCGCAACGCCGCCAGGGCCCTTCGATCCGTCAATTTTGGATTGCCGGTCATTTCAGGAGCATTGATGGAAACGCAGCTGTCAACCCCCTTACCAGATCTGCGGCATTTCCAATGAACGTTTTATTAGCAAGATTCCATCGCACAATATTCTTCTATCTAAATCCTGCTTATTTTACGTTTCTCGCTAATCCTAATATACTTTATATCTTTCACTTAACCACACTCTGTTCCCATCCTTGGTTTACTCTCCTCGTCTGCGTCGGTCCATAGTTACTAAACTATCTCGCCTTCGTTTCAATCTCCTTCCTTTTTCTCCAAATAATTTTTCCTCGGCTACATCTCCTTTTTATCTGTCGCATCGTAAACATTTCCATCATGTTCGTGACGCAGATCTCGTGTTTTTGCGTGATTTACTTTATTCTCAGCTTTTAAAACTACGTCTTCCGCTGTGTTCTCTCGATTGTTCCGGTTCTGAAAATATTCCTCGGTTCCGTATCCGATAAAATAGAAATACAGATCCTATCCTGTTTCATCCATCTCTTCTTCAATTTTTCCGAGGGCCAATGCTCAGGAAACCTAAATGTAAAAAGAAAAGCGCACGAAACATCAATGAAAGAAGTCAAAGTTCAATGTTTTTGAATGAAACATATGCATAGGTGAGAATTAATTACGATCACACACGATTTCATCTTTTTTACAATCATCTCCAACGGTTTTGTGGATTTTTGACTTCACGATGTTAGAGCGCTTGTTCAAATGCTGAAAATATTAAGCTGCTTTCTTAACACTTACTGCTTTAAGCCCTCTAGCTAGATATAATCTATATCACTCCCCACGTGTAAGACCCGATCTACGTTTGATATTTCACGTATATTTCTATCTATTTCCTATAATTTATTTACCGCCTTAATTATTCTAGCTGAGTATATCTAATAGTCGGGACAGCCTAAATACTATTTATATAGCTTTAATTGTATCGGTTTTATTTTTTTTTTTTTATTTTTTTTTATTTTTTGGGGGGTTTGTCTACAAAGACATTGGCCCAAGAACAAAGGAAAAAAGACGCAAGAAACTCAGATCTTTACACGATCAGAGATAGCCGACAACAAGGAATCAAGAGCCGAACAACAGAGGAGAAGGAAGGGAGAGAATGAACGAAGCACTGTATAGAGTGGGAATGTGTAAAAAGTAGGAGTAGAAAGCAGCTTGAGCGGTTACAAGAGATGAACACTCGAACATTACGTGATCGGGATTACAGACTTCAGTATCTCTCGAATCCCCCTGCTCCCCAATGTCTGAGTTAATTCTCGAATTATTTCTATTTCGAATAGCATTTGCCTCTACAATTGTAAAATATTTATAGCTGTCATTATTGGCCGTTAATTTTATAAAGCTTCTATCTTCCATTTCTATTTCTTTAGTTTCTTTAATTCGTTCCACTGCTCCGAATGCGAATTTCGCGTGAATGTAAATGATTTCTGTATTCCTCGAATGTATTTTTAAATTGCTCAGATGACTTATGTTCCCATTATATTATAGCCTATTGTCGTTCAATTTCGTATCATCGCTTACAGAATTAGCGCAATGCTAAATAATAACAGAGACAACGGGTCTCCTTAGAATATTTCATTTCTAATTTTAATTTCAACAATACTCTTATTGTTAAACGGTATTATTGTTTTTCATTTTGTTCGTAATGTATTTTTTATGAAATTATAAATACTTTTATTCACCCCAAAAATTTTCTGCAAACAAACTGAGTGGCAGTGGGTCAAATGACTTCTTGCAATCTATCCAGGCTATAATATGATTCGTTTTTTTTCCCTCTTTTTGAATTGTTCAGCGCCGTTCTATATCTATGAGTAATTTTGTTCCTCCGGGCCTTTGAAGTTTCCTTTTCGCTCTAGTGGATAGAAATTTTGTTCTTTAAAATACGTGTACATTAATTCAACTAAAATTCTTCACAGCAATTTGAATATTTCCGATAAGCATGTAATAATTGGAGGAATAATAATAATAATGTGCGATATGGTCCTGATATTGAACAATTCAAATCGTTTCTTGAGGTATTAGAAACATTTTTTAGAAACATTTTTAGGAGAAAAATTTGCACGGTGCTTTTCAGCCCTTAACCGGTCGAATGAGCTACTAAAAAAAAAAAAAACACAAAAAAGTGAGTAATCGGTTATTTTTTAATGTACTACACAACCCACAAAAAAAAAAAAAAAAAAACAAAAAAAACAAAACAATGACAAGGTACATGGAAATACCTTTCCTGGTTTGCTGATTTCCCTGGTTTCAGTCGTTCCGTTATTTCTTCCATAACACGTCTTCGTCTTAACCATAATTGTCTTTCTTCGTCTCTCTTTCGTTTTTCTATTGTTTCTTCCCCATACTGTAATTTTCATCCCTCGGATCATGACTGTGTTTGTGATGCAAATCATATCCTTTTTGAATGCTCTCTTCTTGTACAGGAGCGTTCCCTCCTCTACACTAAGCTTCTCCACCTAAAACTACCTACTCCTTTTTGTGCTTCCTACATACTTTCCTTTCCTTCACCAGATGTTGTTCCAATCTTAGCTGAGTTCATTTCCTCTATTTCCTTATATATCAAAATTTAATCCTGTTTTCGTAATTCTTTGATGATGGGTCATTGCCCTTGGTTGGCGTTCCCAAAAAAAAAAAAAAAAAAAAAAAAAAAAAACACACATGGAAATAACTTTTTTCTTAAGACGTAAATGATAAATAAACGATATAATTATGTTGGGAACCCACAGACGGTCAATTTCCTTGTGGGACCCGCAAATTATTTTTAAATAAAAAAAAAAAAAAAAGTGTAATAATCTCTAGATTTTGGTTTAAACGTAAATACTCTTTCCCCAACCCGGATTCCTTTTTCTTATCTATTCAGCATTCCCTTCCTCGTTTCCCGTGGTTTCTTGACTTTCCTGTCATGCGTCGCTCCAACATCTCTGCGATTTGCCGCCTGCGCTTTGGGCACAGTTTGCTTCCTTCCTCGCTTTTCCGTTTCTCTCTTGTGCCGTCTCCTTTTTGTCCATTGCACCCCTCCAATATCCAATTTGGGTGTGATCCCGATCATGTAAAGTTCGAGTGTGCATCTCTTGTAACCGATCAAGCTGCTTTCTACTCCTCCCTTTTACAAATTGGTATTCCCACTCCATACAGTGCTTCGTTCATTCTCTCCCTTCCTTCTCCTTCTGTTGTTCGGGCTCTTGATTCCTTTTTATCGGATATCTCTGATCGTATAAAGATCTAAATTTTCTCGTCCTTTTTCCTCTGTTCTTGGGCCAATGTCCTTGTAGAAAAAACCCCCCCAAAAAAAAATTGATTTTCTCTTGTATTCTCTTGCCCTACATTTACTATATGAAGAACCGCTTTTTTTTTTTTTTTTTTAAATGGGCTCGGTGTTAACACTGACCTAACTACATGGACCTAGATCACCTACTCAGATTCTGATGCGATCGGAGATAGAAAGTATAAAGGAAAGAAGGAGGGGAATAACGGCTGGAGACTTTCTACTTACGCGACTTTTAATTACACAACCTTCCTAGTTTTTTTCTCTTTCCTTTTTGTCCTTTTAAAGGTAACTAGAATCCTCTGTTTGAACTTTCTCCAACTGTGTCACATCTACAATTACGTTTTCCTTATGAAGCTGTTGTCGGCAAACCGATCCTTCTGAACCACTCCTCTCTTCTATATTTCAATAACTATTTTTCATTTCCAGAATCATTTTTTCTCTACAGTGGTCCTAATTCGCCTAGTTTTCGCACGTACCGAATAATTAAATTTCTTTAATTACAGATATAATTACTTGTTCGATGTTCGCAGATACTAACTATTGCCATTAAAAGAGTCGTCATGAATTTACGTTCTTCAATTAATTCAACTTCAGCAGTCGAGTACACATTTGCGGGAACAGGTTATTACAGTCTCGACACAATCTTCTTCTTCGTGCTTATTAATTATTCGGAAATTGTTTATTTTTTCTTTTTCTTTTTTTAATGCAATTAATTGTCATTTTCGTAACAGCAGAGAATGTTCTTAAATAAAATCTGTCGATAAACAAAGCGTACACGTGGTTTCCGGAAATGTTCAGTAACAAAAGTAAAATGACAAGAATTAGAACAAGGTTAACATAATATATACCAGGGGGAAGGAATTCCATAACAATTCAACCACAATTCAACAGAAATTTTAGCAAATCCGAAGGAATTCCAGGAAGTAGTGTACAAAATTTACATCAGCAGTTTTAAGGGGAGTAAGGGAGTGGAAAGGAAAAAATGGAATAAGTAAATGAAAACCGTAAAATGATGCGGGAAGGAGACTGTAGTTAAAGCGAAGGCAATTGTAGAGCGATTAAGAGAGAGGCAAGTATCAAGAAAACTATGGATGAAGTTGAACAGATGGGGCTGAATAGGGTTGATTAAGTAAATATTGTACTAATTCTTAGGATAACTCTTTTTTTTTTTTTTTTTTTTTTTTTGGGGGAACGCCAACCAAGGACATGACTCATTATCTAAGAATTACGAACAAGGATTAAATTTTAATATATAAAGAAATAGAGCAAATGAACTTCGCTAAAGCTGGAACAACATCTGGTGAAAGAAAGGAAAATATGTAGGAAGCACAAAAAAGAGTAGGCAGTTTAAGGTGTAAGAACTTAGTGCAGAGAAGGGGGGAGCGCTACTACATAAGAAGAGAACATTCAAAAAGAATACGATCCGCATCACAAACGCGGTCGTGATCTGAGGGATGAAAAATACAGTGTGTAGAAGAAACAATAGAAAAACGAAAAAGAGACGAAGGAAGACAATTATAGTTGAAATGAAGACACGTGTTACAGAGGAAATAATGAAGCGACTGAGGCCAGGCAAATCAGCAAACCAAGACCATGATGAAGGAAGAGGCTATATTAGTTTGTAAAAGGAATGAGAATTAGAAAAGGAACTCTTCGTTCATCTAACTTGCAAAAATCTGCGTAAACGTGCAGGGGTTTTTCCGTTTATTATAAAAACACGTGTTTTACAATTGTTTATGATTCGATTTGAAAATTCCTTGCTCGATGATAACGCTATCCTTTCCTTTTTTTTTTGAACTATCTCATATTCGTTTATTTCTTACCTTGTTTTTCTTTCCTTCAGTTCCTCCCTGCACTCTTCTCTTCCTGCTAAATGAAATGCCTTTTAATACTTCATTAACATAATTCCCCTTTCATGTCTACTAACATTAAATCTGAGAAATGTAGCCCGTATTTTCTCCAACATATTTCAGCTTCCCACATATATGTTGCCCTTACTACAGAAAATTTCCCAGTACGCTTTTCTATCTCCCAATCAAAAATAATACTGCGTAATTGTTATTGACCTTTTCACCACTTCTTCGAAAATCAATTTGAATTTTAGCAAAATGATACAAAACAATGCTCAACGATTCTCTCTCCACTTGCATAGCTCTACTATCCAAAAACAATATCCTTAACACTGATTTAGCGAATGTTACCTACATTACACGCACAACCCCAACCCGATTCCGATTTCTTACGTTGTCAACCATACAATTTTTCCACCGTTCTATTGTGCTTTCGCCGATGCTCCATCTGTCTCGGTTGACGTTATGTTCCAACGATAATTTGCCTTATCAGCAGAACTAATTTAAATCTAACAACTAGGACGCGAAATTGCTCGCGTTTCATGTTGCATTTTCAAAACACGAACAATATCAGTGTGTACTCATTGACGCTATTCTCTCAGCGGATTTTTTTTTTTTTGGGGGGGGGGGTATATATCTTCTTTGACCCAGTAGCGGAAAACCTCACGGTGGATCAAAAGGAAACTGAGATAACAATTCGGCCACAAATAGGATTTACACACAAAAAAAAAAAACGAGCAACAGCTTATTCCCTCATAAAATCTGAAAATCCAGAGAAATGGTAACAACTAATATCTTCCATGAATCATAAAACCTCTAGTCAATCCATAGGATTAAAAATTAAATCAATTGATGGTGTAAAAAATACCCTTAAAACTATTTATATCACAGTTTAAATTCATCCGAAGTTACCAATATTTACGGACATCACTTTAATAATAAGCAGTTCTTCTTTTTACCCCATCTTTCAAAGATCTGCAGTTGAACACCTTTTCCCATAGATTTAGAAAAACCATATTCCGAACTAAACTTCAAACTTAATTACCGTATTAAAAAAAAAAAAAATAGTGCCCCTGGCCCGCATTCTGTTTACCTATATATAGTAAAATACTTTCCATCAAGTGGCAAATCTTTACAATTAGCCGCAACTATGCCAATATTAATATATAATAAAGATCTTTATCCCTTTAAAAGCTACCGCTCTACATCGTTAATAAATGTCCTATTCAATGAAAACTGATCGTCAAGTGGTTCATAGACACGCCTCACTTTCTTCTCAGAGCAAAATAACGTTTTTCCCCAACCCAAGGCAATGAGCGCCAGATGTACAGCATAAAACATTTACTAAACCTCCAACGGCAAACACTATCAAGAAAATCAGTATGTATTTCAAATGAACACAGGAAACTCAAAGTACAATGTTTTACAAATGAAAGTAACAATTGATTCAAAAATAAACTTATTCACCCGCATGTGGGACATATTTTCTTTTGGTCCTCCAAGCAAATGAATTTCTGACATATGATGCACTTAACTCTAGATTTTCTATCCTTGGATCTAGTACAGAAGGCACATCTTCCTGTCGAGGGTTTCGGCCTACTAGGTTTTGGAATTTCATTATTTATTTTGAGAACATGACATATGTTTTCGTGAAGGTGGCGAGGCAAAGTCGGAATATTCAGTCGGCTCATCATTTGCGGTCTCACTAAGGCCATGGCAAGATTCTTCAAGAATAAACATCTGTTCTTGATAATTTCCTTCTCTGGTGCAGTTGAACCTGTTAGTTGAATCATACAATTAATTCCTATAATATTGAGCAAGTTGTAAAACAAGCATAATGGCCAACGTCTAGTTTTCCTAAAAGTGGAGTATATGTGACACAACTGGTCCAGTGTATCAACTCCCTCTTTAGTCTGGTTGTAAAATTGTATAATATTTTGCAATTTTTTAATCTGGACAGTAAGACAGAAGGATGAGTTGATCGCTATATGCAAACTTAGCAGAATTCTTCTGTCTGCTCTTCACTACCAGAAATGTTGGTGGAATCTGTTTTTTATTTTTTTCTCAAGGTTCCAACCGCTGTTATTTTTTTCTCCAACAATTGTAGCAATGTGCTCAATGACAGAGCCGTATCTAGACCAAAATTTGGAGGGGGGTTACGAAAATATTTTTAGAAATATACGTATATATGGTTACATGTGTGTGTGTGTGTGTGTTATAATGAAATATATTTATTTATAAATGGTATACTAAGGCCCACTTCACACCAAATCCGTCAAATCAAGTCAAGTCGAATCGCGTCCAAGCCAATCGAGTCAGGCCAATGAAAAAAGTTTACTCTTTTATAAGAATTATAGAATATATATACATATATGTATATGTTAATTACAACGTAATTTTTTTTTTTTTTATGTTTGTTCGCGCATAACTCATATTTATATAGACTGATTTTACGGATTCTTTATCCATTAGAAAGAGTACCATTCAACTTAGGTACCATGTGAGTAACGATGAAAATCGGTGAACATAAATTGATTACTCGTCGGAAAACGTGAAAAAATGTGGTCCCTTTGGAGAATTTTTTTTTTCTTACTATATTTTATTAGTATAATAGAGAAGGTTGACTTAAAATGCTATTAAACGCTTCAAACTTTTCTACATCTGTCGTTTTCTAACCAAAAGGAGGGCGTACCACATATAAATATGGCAATTTCTTCGCTATTACACAGTTCGTCGTCCCGTTTTCGTTTCGACAATTCACGTTTGCGTTCGGCGACGGTTTTCGTTTTTGGAAACATAACGAATATACTTCTTATTACTGTGCAGGTTGATGAATAAGAAGTGTCACCATAGCTGAGAAGCATGTAAAGACTATATTGCTAATTTAATAATACCATCGAAACGCAAAAAAATATTATTTATACGTTGTGTAGCATGTAAAGTTGTTTTGGTAGTTTAATAAAATTTATTGGTTGTATTTTTTTTTTTTTTTATTATACAAAATTGGGACATTTTTTCGTTATAAAATTTAATGGGGACCGGCCTAAGAATTACGCTGGAATCCTATACAAAATATAGAAGAGAAAGAAACAATACGCAAGAGAGGTCAAGGGGCACAGCCTCTTGCGAGGCCAAAATGGCCAAGTTTATGTATACATATATATATATATATACACATATATAACCTTGCTGTATGGCTAAATAGTTAGGTGGAAGATAAGGAATGTTCGAAAAAATTTAATAATATTTACGGTTTAGGAATGAGAATAAAAAGTTTTCTTGTGAAACTACTTGCTTATTTCATTTTTTAAAATGTATACAAAAGCTCAGATCAGATTCAGACGCAGAGCTCGGCCGTCTGATACTGTGAACAAAATAACAGCTACCAATAAAAATCATTCTGCTTCTTCAAAGTTTTTTTCAAATTAGAGTCTGTGCATACATATGTGTAGTAATGTCATTCTTAGGCCGGAAGCGTTATGAAAAGCTGTTACGTTTTTCCGTTTATAAGACGTTATTGACTTCTTTTTATTGTGTCGGTCAGATTTATATTCCCTTCTTTTCCCAATATTCAGAAATCTGAATTTCCTTGTCCGAAATACCATTTATATTAGTCATATTGCCATGATTATGGAGTACCGAAACATGTCGCCTCTTAATATTTGTTAAAATACAATTTTCTCTAATACAGGTTTTTATACATTTTTAATATTAGTCATATCTTCCATCATACATTGCAATGGCAGCAACGAGCGAACCAGATTTTTGCACCATACCATATTCATATCTATCGACGTGGTAGGAACCTCCCAGTGATGTTCCCTGAAAACAGCGAGATAATAGTATATAGTGCAATACGAACTTCGCTGGCTAATACTAACAACCACGGTCATAAGAATACGTCCTTTCCCAAGACCAGAACCAAGCTTAACAATAGTATCAATATCGAAGGACTGACATAAGAAAAGGAGAGTATTTTGTCAAAATTGTGCAAAAAAAAAAAAAAAGGCGCGATGGACTTTGTATACAAGAAACACGCTATGGAACCAAATATAGGAAACGAAATGTAGCCGGAATGAAACTAGCGATAGAAAAGCCCACTGAGACAATACGGAAGTGCCATATTTACTAAGCCAAATCTGAAAGTTATATCAGCTAGGCTTACAGAAGTGAACGGCATAGAAATAATCGCAGTAGGCATAGGAAAATGTAACGTAACATCGGTGTATGGACCTCCAAAAATTATTGACTGGTTTTTATTGTCGCTTCGAAAAGTCAGCGAACTCCGTTATTTTCTCCAGTAGACGTTAAGATTCAAAAAAGAATTAAAGAGTTGGAAATAGTTAAATGATTTTTTCCTTTTTTGTCAACGATTACGTAGTTAATTGAAGTCAACTCGCTTACTCTCTCTTTTTTCGTTCTCACCGTGACTTTTGGACTGATCTCTATCCGTCATTTTTCTCCGACCCTGACTCTTTTTACCTTTCCTTACAGCCTTCTCCATCCGTTTCTCATTGGTTTAACAATTTTCCCAGTATCAGCCGTTTTGTCACTTCTTCCATAGATCGCCTTCGTTTTAATCATAGCTCCCGGCTTCTCGTTTCCGCTTTGCTCTTGTTCAGTTTCCTTTGTGTCCCTTTCATCCTCCTACCTTAAATGTCACGTGTAATGCAAACCACGTACTATTCGAATGTTCTTTCATTTCTACCGAACGCGCGATCTTTTATTCCAATTTGCTTAGCCTTGGCCTCCCTACTCCTTACAGTGCCCTCTACATTCTCGCTTTTCCATCTCCTTCTGTCGTTCCTTTGTTAGCCGCCGTCATTTCTTCTGTCTCTAATTGTTTCTTGATATAACCCGTCGCTCCATATGTCTTTCTATTCATCTAATCTTTTGTGCTGGGTAAATGTCCTGTGCTGACGCGCCCATAATTTAAACAAAAAAAGAAAAAGAAAGAAAGAAAAAAAGTCCTCTATCAAAACTATAGAAAAACTATCATTCTTTAGAGAAGTGAAACACGTACATTTATGTATATATAACAGGAAAACCGGTTTATAGGGCTATTTTGTTCTGTTATCGATTAAAAATCATTAAATAATCGCTATTAATCACGCGAAAGACACAATTGAAGATCATTGCACGTATATACAATCGTGTGCGCACTAGCTGGTATATAGGAGACAGAGATACACTTAGGACTGCATTTATATCGCGATAAATCAGACATTTACAATATCAGAATGAAGTGAAGTCGTGCGTATACACCCGCGTTTTAAATATAACAATAACACTACATACATTTTTACAACGAGAACGAACAAATAGGTAGTCGCCTATGTTCAGAAACTAAATATGGCACACTACTAAGAAGAATCGATGATTAACTAAAATCCACAAACAGATATTATAAATATTACGGAAAATCCAATGATCCACAAAAGCTGAAACAATAGAACTGCTAAAAAAGGAAAACAAAAAAAAAAACAAACTATTAATCGATCGAACTTTTAAAGTAAAACTTTTTCACTACAGTTTGGCAACTTATCGTGTTGTTCCTTTACCGAAGTTGTCCCCAGTATAAAGGAATTTAGAAAACGTGTTGATTTACTCGCAAAGTAGCCAGAAATAATCAGTAATAATCGATTTGGAACACGAGAAAAATGTTTGTTTAGCAATAAAAGAGAAGTAAAAATCCAACTATTTCTGGCTATTTGATTATACCCCACAGTCTTAATAAACGATCATCGACGACATGGCTAATGCGAGAACAGATGAAGCCAATTTTTCGTTCTATCTGATGGCTGACTAAGATCACATATGAAACGTAGGTTCTTCGAATAAGAGCCTACAGGCATGGTTAAATTTAAGACAACAGCAAAATCAAGAGGGAATGCAGAACAAAAAAAAAAAAACAGCTAGCTGGACTGCCAACAAATAAAATAACATCGAGCCAAAAAGGTAAATATCCGTTCAATTCAGTATGTGTTTTGTCGTTGGAGTATATTAGTGACGCTAAGTTTAAACCTCTTCCTAAGTGGGCTAATCAAGTTATATACATATAAAGCTATACTTGTATATGTAAACAGAAACATATCACTTTAATTATTTTTTTTTTTGTGAAAGCAACATCCTGTACCGTGTTTAACTGCTGTGGCAATTACAGTACGAAGATGCGCAGTTTGTTTTTATAGATATCTGCTTATTCCGCTAGTTCTGATAAATTGTGTTATGGATAAAATTTCATTACAGGAATTCTCAAGAATGTTGGTGACTGTTTTGTTATTAATTGAAGGGGGCCGTTGAGGTGATAATGCTGGACAGTCGCATAGTATATGAGGAGTTGAGGAAGCAACATGTTGGCCACAGAAAGGACAATTCATAGGAGAGGGGGTTCTTTGCAAAATAAAATTATGCGACATGGCCGTATGGCCTGTGCGCAAGCGGCTAAGTGCACAGAAATCTCTGCGGGAAATGCTTTTTTCCGGCCGCCATGGTTCCCCGTTGAGGGTTTAATTAACCTCGAGAAAGTCTGACACGAGGACCAATGGGTTTTCCATAAGGACGTGAGATTATTAAAGATTATGTTCGAGAGATAAGGTGGAGGTGGGCTGTTACTAGGCGAGGGGCAATATATTTCTGCTCGGGCGGATGTATCGACGCGTTCATTTCCAGGAATCCCTGCATGGCTGGGCGCCCACAGAAAGGATACGGAGCACTGTCTCTTAATAAGTTCGTATAATACCTGCTGGGTTCGAATTGCTACAGGATGTTTGGTGAGGGGATTAGAAATTGTCAATAAAGCTCCGGATGAATCAGATACCAGCAGGGCTTTCTGTGATGTAGGCTCTGTAGAAAGAAAATATTCCAAACAGATACTCCATATATATTTCAGCATCCAGTACCGAGCAATTGTCATTCAGTCGAATGCTTCGAATCACGTCGCAGACTTCAAAGGAACAGGCGGTTGGGGAAGAAGTAGCCTCTGGGGTAGCCTTGGCAGCATCCGTGTAGAAAAAGAGGTGGTCGGGGTATTTTTGCATTGTTGCTGTTGTCAACTGAACGATATTCGGATGCAGGGGTTTATTATACTTCGTCAGGGAAAAGTTAACATCAATGTTTAAAGGGGCCCACGGCAGACTCATGATGTTAGGAGCTAGGTTAGGGAAAGGGATTACGCTCACGTTGTGTTGCGATAGGAGAGCCAGGATTTCTGGGAGAGGGTCATTAGGGAACTCTGGGGTGTTGGGGAGGTCATTTGTGTCGATAGGACAGCCGCACGTTTACTAGAGAAAAGAGCGAGGGTCTCACGGTGGTAATAATAGGTTCGGAAATACTTTAGTGGGGGAGTGCTTAACAAGGCACACAAACCTACAGACGGTGAAGTTCTATGTGCGCCAAGTATCGTGCGGAGCGCCGTGTGGTGTATTGAATCAAGGGATTTAAGTAAAGAGGGACTGGCTGACGCATACGCCTGGGACCCTTAGTTTATTCTGGAAATGACTAAGGATTTGTATATGGAGAGGAGAGTTTTCGGAGGTACATTATACTTTGTGTTTGATACATATTTAAGAATAGATAGGAATTTATGACATTTAACTTTAAGATTGGATATGTGGGATCGCCAAGTTAGCTTTCGATCGAACAGTAGTCCAAGGAAAGTAGCAGTAGGGCAGAAATGAAGTGAGGAATTTTCTAGATTGAGGCGGATGCTGGAAGAGTTTTGACGTCCCCTATAGAAATCAACACAGATAGACTTAGATGGAGAAAACACAAGACCATTATTTTGTTACACCAGGATTGTAGTTTTGAAATAGTTTTTTGTAGGATTTTTTGAGCATTTGCTGGAAATCTGGAAGACAGGGAAATGTTTAAGTCGTCAAAGTAGAGGCGGGCGTTTACAGGCGGAGCAATACAATCATTTATATCATTGATATAAAAAATAAACAAGGTTGCACTAAGGGCAGATCCTTGTGGTAAGCCATTCTCAGTTTGAATGGTGCTCGATGTTGACGAACCAATCTTAATATGGAACGTTCTGTTTGTTAAAACATTATTCAGATACTTGGCCATGTTTCCACTTATACCAGCTGTTGTCAGCTTGGATAAGAGGCCGTATCGCCATACTCTGTCGAACGCCTTTTCTATATCGAAAAAGACGGAGTATACACGTTGGCGTCTGTGAAATGCTGTTACTATTTGCCTTTGTAGGCTCAGCAGATGATTAACTGTAGTACGCTTCTTACGCCCTCCGGCTTGTGACGAGGATAGGAGATTATTCTGTTCAAGGAAGAAAAGGAGACGCCGATTGACCGTTTTTTCCAGCGTTTTTGCGAGGACACTTATGAGGGATATAGGCCTGTAGTTTTGTGGAAAAAGAGGATCTTTATTTTGCTTCAGAATAGGAATAACAACTGCTAATTTCCATGGCTCAGGGATCGATCCGGAGAACCCCATATTTGATTATAGATATGTAAGAGGAAGTTTTTCGCTGACGGAGGTAAGTGTTTTAACATATATGGATGGATGGAATCGGGCCCAGGCGCGCTGTTTGCAGTATGGTACTGGAGTTGATAGTCTAGTTCAGAAATGGTGAAATGGCAATTGTAGGAAAGTGAGGAGTCAGAGATGATAGTTATTGGTTGTTGTTCCGTGGAATATTTCTTTAAAGAGAAGGCAGACGAATATGACGATGAGGATGACTCGATTGCAAAATGATTCGCAAAAGCATTTGCGACTTCCAACGGGTCAGATAACATGGAACCATTCTGATTTATCGAAAAGGAAGGGGTCGCACGATTAATACCGTTCAGTGCCTTAATTTTGTGCCAAATATTGTGACTAGAAGTATTTATGGAGATTGAATGCATAAAATGCTGCCAAGATTCCTGTTTTTTGCGCCTAATGAGGCTCCTCGCAGCTGCACGGCGTTTTTTAAATTCGATCAAATCAGGATATAAGCCTGTTGATATAAACTTCCTAAGGGCATGTTTACGTTGGCGTATATTCCTATTTCGGGGCACCACCATGGGACCCGTCGGGATCTGTTTGTTGGGACAGACCTAGGAATAGATGCTAGAGCAGCATTCGTAATAGCGTCGATAAAGGAGTTGATGTTCTCTGATGGAACGTTTACTTTAACTGAAAACATATCCCAATCCGCCTTGTGGAATAGAAATTGAGGCTTAGGTGGGGCGGTTTGGGTAGGGAGGGCTTTGGACGGGCATATGAGTATAGGAAAATGGTCGCTAGAGCATAAGTCCTGTAGCACAAAAGTGCTCAGGTGAGGGAAGATGGAAGTGGAAACAAGTTGTAGGTCGATTGTTGAGAAAGTATTATGGGACAGATTGAAATGGGTGTAACCTGGGGAGGGAAGCAGTGTCAGATCGTTATCTAGGACCAGTTTATTTATGACAGAGCCATGTCTGTTTTCCAGTGTTGCTCCCCACAAAGGTGAGTGGGCATCGAAATCACCGAGTAATATTAGTGGCGGACTGACCTGTGATAGTACTGACTGAAACATATCTGCAGTGATTATATAATTCGGAGGCACATAGCAGTTACATAGAGTTATCGGGGTGGCAGATATCTGAGGAAGATGGACGACCACTGCAATCATTTGTAAGGGGGTACTAAAATTCAACTGTGTTGCTGGGACAGAGGAGTGGACCATAATGGTAACCCCTCCGTTTGCTCTAAACCCTTGATCGTTGCTGAAAGTGAAAAGGGAATAGTTTTGTAGGGCTGGGTTATCTGTGGGCTTCAAATGAGTTTCCTGTAGACATACCACAGCAGGAGAGTGATTTGAAATAAGTAGCTTTAATTCGGCAAGTTGAGGGTAGAATCCTCGACAGTTTCACTGCAGGATAATGTTACGAACCATGACAACTATTAGCTTTTCAAATATGTTTAGTCTGCTGTTTGATCTGAATCCGACTGTCTAGCAAGTTTGTTGATTAGCTTAGTGAAACGTGTCTTCATTGATCGGTTTTGAAGTAAGGAGTAATTATCTGAGAGCATGTGAATAAATCCATCTATGTCTTCGGTGAAGTTGGCTACTATACTCGCCGGGTCGTGTTGTCCTTGAACCGTTTCCATCAAGGCTACGAAGTCATTGAAAGACAATGGATAGTCTTTATTGTTGATGTTGCTTTCTGCGGGCTTTAGGAGTTCAACAGTAGGCAATTTTTGTTTTTTCAGTTTTGATGGTGAAGGTTTGAAATCTACGTTTGCTCCATTGTCTCTGGTTTCTACCACATTTGGATTTTCTCTGTTTTCTGGTTCGTTTATCTGCATTTGTAGAGGGGAAAAAATGAAAGAGCGGTATTACTCTAAATGAAAATTGTAACGAACTTCCCCGATTTCAATACTAATTCTTCGAATGATAGCTTAGAGTCCACAAAAGAATTTTTCACACTAAAATCCATCTGAGTATGAAGTTAAAAAATGGTACTACAATTAATAAGTACCGTTAAATCAGAAACCTTTGGCTTACACTTCGGCTATCATAAAACGATTGTTCTCCATTTATTAACTACAGTGTTTAATTTTCTATACTCTTGGTATTTTTTTGAAAAGATTTTTTATTTTATTTTTAATTTTAATTTCTTTGTACTTTATTTTTTTGGATTTTTTTCTTTTTCTTACTGTATACATCTCATTTGTATTTTGTACTTTTTATCGTAGTTACACAAGTAAAATTGTATCCGAGTGCTTAATTCGGTTGTCAGTTTTCGATAAGTATAATAGAATTAAAATTAAAATACACGCGTCTAATGCTGTTCGGTTGTAGCTAACGAATCTGATAAAGATTGTTAACAGTGGTTTCGCTCCGTCATGTGTTCCGGCACACACCAGTTTTTTTTTTCCAACCATTTCTTTCTCTTTTTGGTTCTCGTAAACTTGATGACGAAACATATGTAACTTGAAAAATTACGAAAGTTTTTAAATTCCTCTAAACTACACGTTTACTCCGAATGTCTAACCCATTTCTTAACAATTCGCTAGTTCCTGAGATTATTACAGCTGCCACCAGCACAGTTAAATGGTCATCCCCTTGCTTGCAATATTAGTATAAATGGAACACTTTGTAAGCAAATCCAGAAAATCTACTGCAACTACATAGATAAACCAAAATCTGTCACAGCTTTTTTTTACACCACAATTTTACGCGCAATGTTCGGATTGTTTTAGAAACGCCGAAACAACTCGAACATTGCACAACTTCGACAACTTTCTTTCGCTTATGAAAAAAAAAAAGAATTCAATTTAAAAAAGTTATAATTCGACGAGGAATATTGGTGACATTTTTTTATTTTTCGAAATAATTCGACGATACCCTCCCTTCCAAGTTACCGCCAAACAGTGTCGATGCAATTCGCGAAAATGCGAGCGAATAGTTCGAGGAAGATTTTCGAATCATTTTAACGTTGAATCGCTGTTCAGTTACATTGTATGGTATCGCGTTTAATTATTTCATCTGAACAGCTGCGGTGAGATTATTCCGATTTATTGTTTGTCTTATCAGTATTTCCGATCAGTTTTTGTCTAATCGTTCTATTATTTAATTTTACGTGCTAGTTCGCAGTCGTAAATTACAATAGCGTCAGTTCATTAATTTCCGTTGTCTAGGATTTTTATTTTTATTTACCGATATCTTCTAATTTCCTTTTCATTCATCGTTGCAGGAGCTTCCTTTTAAACGTGATTATAATAAATTTAATTTTTATTCCCTTCCGTATCATTAGAAACACGGGTACAGGGAATCGTCGTCGCAACGATGGTTCGTTCCCCACTTGCCGCCAGTCAGGTGGAATAAACCCCATCCGCCGCCTCTACCGGATATTTCTACTCACACCGCCGAGCCCCAAACGATGTCCGCACCATGCAATAGATCAACACGTTCTACCCCTTGTAATCGAGAGATTATGTCCATCACAAGTAATATCTCCACTACTCCTTCTTCAGCCGCCGCCGAACGTGCAACGTCTAACAGAAAATTATCAACGCATTCAAATATTCCGCACAAATCAAATCAAATAGAATCTCTTTTATCTTTACCGTATAACAACCATCCAGGTCCTTATCACATCTTTCTAGAAGAAAGTGAGTTTAATGATAAAAATGTTGGTAATACGTATCCGTTAGTAATTACGAAGTGTTTGTACAAAATATCGCCCAAATACTCCAAAATTCAATCTCAGGGGAGAAATCGCATATCGGTTTCCTTTTCGAATATATTCGACGCCAGCTCATTTTTTACCCAATAGTAAATTTCTTGAAAGCAACAAACTCAAAGCATTTATCCCTATGAACTTATTATTTCATTTCGGCATAATTTCTGGGGTCTATTCTTCCATTTCTGAGAAAAAAAACGTGAGAAGGTTTTGACTGCTCTACTCCCGTAGCTTCTGTTAGGCGCATTTACAGAACAAAGGATGGAGTTAAAATTCCCATGCAATCAATTGAAGTTTAAAAGACATCAGCTTCCGGACTCAATTTCAATCTGTAGGTTAATTTTTAACGTTGCGCCTAGCGTCAGATTACCTATGCAATGTTCCCACTGTTTCCTGTTTGGCCATGTATCGAAACAGTACCGTAGTACAGTTGTTCTGCTAAATATCCCACTTCAAAGTGGTCCAATATATTAACCTTCCCTCAATTTGTCGCAATTGTAAAGGTCAGCACTCCCTAAATAATCGACAATGTCCAGAGTGGATTCGCCAAAAAAAAAAATTAAAAAACTTATGGCATACGAGAACACGTCTTTTAAGGAAGCTAATTCCGTCAAATCTAAATCCTTAGTTTATGCTGCCTTTTCATACGCCGATCGTACTGCATCTTATAACCCCCTTAACACTAATAAATCTAAAAACTTTTCGCCTTCCCGAATTTCCCCTACAATGCAATCTGCTAATAACAAAAATAAATATTTTCATAAAGCCTCACGTCACGAAGATGGTTCCTCAATTTCCGCCTTTTCCTACCAACCATTCTCCCTCTCCCTGTAACGGCTGGGTCATTAAAAATTCAAATCCTTATTTGTCAGAAAATCCGAAATTCTCTTATCGATAATGCAATAAACAATAGTCATAATTTACCGCCCTCTATTATCGAAAATATTGCTACAACCTCCAGTTTTGTAAGTTCTCTCTCTATTCTTTTGTCCAACAAATTCCTTCCATCTTCTTGAAACCGTTAATGTTTATTTTTCACTGTCTCATTTATCATATCCTTTTATATAGTGCTATAGTCATCACATGTCTGAACCCATGTCCGGAGACTCGTACACTTTTTCTATCTTTATGTGCTCTTCTAAGCGACAACAACCTCTCGTAATTAAATTCGTAAGCGCAGTTTATAAACGCTTTCAAAGTGTTATGGTCATTACATGACTAAACTCATGACTAGTGATGCGTACACTTCCCGTATACACATCTATCAAAACATAAGGCTTCGTTCCTTTATTAACAATTAAAAAGAAATAAATTAACTAATAACTAAATAAACATAATGTACTTATCTTCAGTAACGTTTTCGGGCACAGCCCATCTTCAGCTGGGAAAGAAAAATGAAACACGAACGCAACTGAAATAATTATTACGGGAAAATAAAAATGTTAACGCGAACAATAAAGCTTATAGTTCAATGTCAAGAAGTTTACATATGTGTGATAGGCGCATCGTGTAATCCGTCTTTTAAAAATCAAACATTATTCAATATCAAAAAAATAAAAAAAGAAGAAAACTCTGTCTTTGTCGGAGGATTTAAATCAAGGTCACTAGATTGCAACTGAGTGACAGTTACAGCGTTAAAACAATTTCCACGATCAACTATAACATTTCCGAAATCAATTACGTGTGTAAACAATTTTTGATGATATTTCTAGGCTTTGCCGAGGCTTGTAATTTAATTGGTAGAGATATTAATTATAGTTTTGAATGCTACATTTAGTCCTTATTTTTTAAATATATACATTGGTTAATTTATACATATTATTGTTTATTATTGTGAGTGTTATCCTACCTTATTATTATTATTATTATTATTATTATTATTATTATTATCATCATTTTTTGTATATATTTTAATTTAGATTTTATTTTGTAGATTAATTTATCTATTATTTATTCATCCTAGTCATTATTTTTCGCCAAAGTTTTTAATATTCTTATTTCTATTTGTTTTGAAGTATCTAATAATCTATTTATGTTGGTTTAGGTGATTTGATGTTTTATGAATTATGCTATCAGCTGTTTGTTTTATATATATATATATATATATATATATATATATATATATACTAGCTGACCCGGCGAACTTCGTACCGCCACAGAAATAATAAATTTTGTGTTAACTTATTAGCTGAATTAAATTTAGTTTTTATTAATACTCAAAATTAATTAAGTTCAATAAATGTGCAAAAACCAAAAAGACAAATATTTTAATTACATTGAAATAAATATAATTCACGTGGCAGCAAGGCATTATTCACCTTAGTAACAAAAATCAGTATAAATTTATATTAAAAATTTAAAGTAAATACTGAATTTATATACTTTTTAATAAAGTGTGTACTCTATGCAGTTTGCTGATGATGGACTATACACGAAAAAACGTGTTTCTAATGATCTCTAATTTCTTAAAGTAAATTTATAGCGATTTTTAGGATTCCGTACACACTATAATGTACGGAATAATCCAAATAAGATGGTTCGGTCACTTTTTGAATGCTTATCTGCGCAGCTTTTCTAGATTTTCTTTCGCAACAAAACATTCCCATTTCATCAAACTTTGAAAATTCTCTTCTCTACTTTATTCGAAACAAATGTTCTTCACTTGTTAAAAAAAAATTAGGGTAATTATCAGATCTTCGTTTGTGTTTTTTTATTTTTTATTTTTTAGGTGTGTGCACTTTTCTTTCTTTTCGTCGTTCTTTTCTTATTTCTTACACTTTTCTTTAATTTGCCTCAAAGTTTACCCGGTACAATAACTATTTTTCTGTTTCAATACTCGGTTTACTTACAGCATTCCTCGGTGAAATTGCCGTAGGATTCGAGTTTACAAACAATCTTTACAGAGAGACTGCCAGCACAATACAGATATGATCCTGTTGTCCGAAACTTGCCTTTCAAATTCTGATAATTTTTCTATTCGAGGTTATTATACTTAATCTGATGGATACGATGGTGCGGCCATTTCAGTTAAGTTTGACATTCATTTTACCACACACAGCTTCAACTTTTAGAATTCACCACCAAATCCGAGCGTAGTTAATATTTCTATTCCTACTATAGTAACAACATATACTCTTATAACTTTGTATCTCAGTATACATTCCTTTTAATTATGTTCCCCTTTTTTCGATTCTATTTCACATCCCTATATTATTGATGGAATGCCCTCTGCTGTCTAGGAAGAATGTTCCAGAGTGAACAGAAATGACTCAGTTCTGCAAAATGTATTATTAAATCTAATAGCACAGTTATCCTTAATGATCATTCATAGAAGTGCTTTCATCTTTAGCACTATTAATCATATACCGCGATATAGGCTTAAGGTGTTCCTGAAACACTGTAAACAGACTGTCGATAGGGACCGCAACATCCCAATCAAAAGATTCCCTCCAATTTCTCGAACCAAATCTTCAAGGACTAACTGAAATTCCGTTCAATTCCAGATTCATCTTCTTAACCGTCAATTCGATCCCATTTCTCGGTCCTACAAGTTTACCTATTTTATTTCTACCGCGTTTTCCTCATCTTCTCGCTCATAAAACTATTCTAGAACACTGACTGTAGCACTGATAACCAAAATAGTCTTTCTACTTTCAGGACATTTTAATCTTTCTTTATCCAACCTTATCTATCACAAATAAGCCAACACCAAGGTAAGATTCATAAATCCACTAAAAAGAAGGTCCAGCAGAAAAATTCTGTTTTTTCTAGATCTATATCTCCGTTTTGAATCTGAGAGATCGCTAGGTCCTTTATGAATCGACATTTTTTATCTTCTCCTTTTCCTACTGGTGAACTTTGTTGTTCTCTTTCTAGTAATTCTTAGCCGGGCATTGACGGCACTTCTTTCTTAATAATCAAAAATCTGTCTAAAAAGTATTTTCAAGTACTTCCAGAAATCTTTAATTCCTTTCTCATTTCTAGTTCAGTCCCTATATCATGGAATTTTTTTATTACAGTTCGCATTCCCAAAAAAAAAAAAAGAAAAGATTCATCATCATACAGATGAAATTTTTCTTGCTAATTGCTTCAGAAAATTATTTGAATCTACGCTAAAGTTTAGCGGCTCGAAAGTAATAACGCTAATAATGAGTTTCGTCTTTGTCTTAGCCGTGGTCCTTTACATTGTATTAGTCTCTTTTCTTCTGATGAGTATAAATCCTACGCTGAGAAAATCTAGTTCGCTCTACCCGTTTTTGTGAGTGTATCTTTCTTTTGTTAACATTAACTTACCAACTTTTCAATCCATAATGCTTTTCGTTAACTCACTTCTATTAATAACTAAGCGAAAAAACAATTTCTCTCCGTTCTTTGATAACGTTAAACATATTATAATAACTTTTTAAGATCCACATAAAAATTATTCCGGGAAGCCACAGAACATAATTGCCGAATTTAAAAATTCTTTAAAAAAAAACAACAAACATATTTTCGAAAAAAATTTGAAAGTTATACTACATATTTCGTATTACTTCGGTATTAAACTGGGTAAAATAAGAACGTAATTGTGTTTGATGATTAAAGTGCAAATGCCAAGGAACAATTATCATATCGAAATTCCATACGTCTCAAGTAGGTTACCTAACAAAGAACTCGCCTAATTTATCCGGCACACTGTGGAATGTTGTTTGCAGAAGTGCTGGAGATTTTATTTTTAAACCGAGCCCCGATAAAAATTCGAATGCGATGGTTTTTCACTTTTTCGGACGAACGCCCTCCTCCGGCTGACGAGCCTACAAAAGAAAAAAGAAATAAAGAAATAATTTTTCTCGCATCCAAACTTGCCCGATGAGAATAAAGGTGGTGGTGGTGGTGTAATTTTACGTTTCTTCATCGCCTAACTGGGCACGTGAAAATATCGCATTTTATTGTTGATAAGCTGCGGGCAGTGGCCGGGTTTATTAACGCGTTATTCGGCATTTGTATTTCGGCCAATCAAGCGGTAAGCCAGCCAAATCAGAGCGAAAGCGATGTATGTTTTATTTTCTTACCTGAGTATCTGTTCAAGGGCGAACGGCGAAAGGCTAGATAGTTAACTTTACCAGAGGACGCATTTTCCGCTCAAATTACCAAGCTCGTCTCTCTCCACCACCTAGCGTTCTCGAATGTTACCTCGGATACCGTTGGCAGGAAAGCAGTACGTGCACTTGTGTGTTGCAGGTTACCTATGTTTCTTAATACGGATGGTAACAGACAACACGAAGCTCAGTCAAGTACAAAGTACGTGACTTTCTCTGATGAAGGTTCGTCAGCGGAAAACTACATTTTAAAGCGTTGCCTGTCGTAACCGGATTAATGTCCAAGCTAGTATAACTGACATATGAATGGGGTGGTCAAACGTACCAGGCCAGCTTGTTGTCGGTTTTTGATGGTTTTTACGAGAAACTAAAGTAGTACAGACGTGTACGCTACTCTGATTAAAGTCAGTGCTGAACGAAATTTCCGCATAGCATAGAGCAGCGAATTAGGTGAAAAAACGAACTGGATAGCGTTTGAAAAATTTCGATATATATATATATATATATATATAGCTCAAAACCATTCGCCGCCGTAGTGCAAAATTAGATTCGGCAGCTCACAATTCTTAATGAAGAAGTAAGTAAAAACACGAGGGGGGGGGGGGGCACGTGAAATACTCGCGCTGATATCGAAAAATAACTATATACGACGAAATTCGACCATGACGAATAAATATTTAATTAGGTAAAACGTTTTAAAAAATTTTCCAAAAAAAATTGTATCTTAAAAAATCGTTCCTAAGCTAATTATGGTATATTCCGAACGAAACTCCAAATTCCCAGCTGTTGTATTCTCAGATATTCAATTTGTGATATTCAAGAGCTGGCTGTTCTTAAAGAACAACCTTTGAAAAAGAGTCATTACATAAATACAAGTCATGAAAACAGCTCGTAACTCTTTCAACTCACCGTTTAGCCATTAACACTTAAAGACCCCCCCGAGCGATTCAATTGCTATTTTTATCATTTTTCCTAGGCCCTTTTTACTCAGACCTGTCCAAATTTTAGTAGTATCGCTATTATTTTTTTTTTTTTTTTTTTTTTTTTTGAGCGTGGCTAAAAATTGACAAACTGCAGCCCCGTGTACAATTGTAATGCAATCAGCAGAAGAGAGTTGCATGCTTCGAAAGTCGTTTCCAGTGAATGGTTTTTATGCAGACTGTAATCAAAAGCCGTGAACGAACTGAAATCTGACAAGAAGAGTCGTTCTTTAAAATGAACGGAAACAACGAACTCTTTAAAAAGTTCTGCTTCTATCGTCCTTAGTGACGTGTAATTCGTTTGAAAGCGACTTTTAAAATAATTTCCGGTGCAGTCGCAAACGCTAATTCGAAAAAAAAAAAAAAAAAATCGGTTCGCACGGCTTAAGATTTTAACGAGGAAATATACAAATCGATGAATTATGAGCACCAGTGTCGTGGAATATTATAGCGTCGAAATGTTTCAACGCTAATTCATCCATTCTCTTAACGGAAACACGAAATATTTTTCACTTTTACCTACGACTTTTCTGCGCAGGCAATATTTTGACCATTTTTTTAGCACAAATATTAAGCTGCAAACAAATTATCCCTATTATTTTTTAAAATTAAGTTCGCCGATAGCCTTAATAGATACGACGAGAATATTTGCTTTTTTCGTGATTTTAAACAAACGTAGAAAACTCTGAATAGCTTTTCCTTCCGTAACCGGTTCATTGATATTTCTATAATCAATTCTGTTTTCGTTTTTTCTTCTTTAAGTATTTATCCTTATAATTTGTTATTTAAAATCATTTTTATTTAGTTATTAAAAAAAATGCTTTTTTACAAAAAATAAATACCGACTTCAAGGTTTATTATAGAAATTTAAAAATGCACTAAAAAGTAAAAAATAATTACTCCCGATAAAATATATATATCAGAGTGATATAACACTTAAGTGGTGATATCGTAATTCTTATACAACATTAACTTTTTGGAGTTGGAATTTTTTTTTTTTTTTTTTTTTTTTTAATACTAAATTTACAAATATAAATCTAGGCTCCGTGTGTAAAACTACCTGGGCTATTACGGCACCCAGACTCACTTGAAATTACAGAAGGCGGTGCAGTCTGTTCGATGCTGCAAAATTCAACACTGCCCGAACACAATCCGGGTAGTTCGACAACAGACGGTGGGGCGAGGTATGACTAGAAGTACGGGAAGTATGCCGGCACCATTTCAGCAGATGCTCTACAGTTGGTGAGGCCATGAACCCGCACAGAAGGCAAGTGACCGGAGGGGGAACTCCTTCAAAAACGTAATTGTGTGATAGTGCAGTGTGCCCCAGACGCAGTCTCGATAGGATCGAGAAATCCCTACGTGTGATGGGGAACGGCGGACACCATGGGTCGGTGTCCGACTTTATGGACCTGAGCCAGGTTGTTTGTTCTGACCATAGTTTGCTACACTCCGCAGCAAAGTGCATCAGAAAGACTGATGCGCCAAAACGAGGCAGTAAAGCGTTAAACGGCATCGGGCTAGATAGAGTTGCCTTAGCAGCCAAGTCAACCCGCTCATTGCCGGGAACCCCAACATGACCAGGGACCCATAAGAATGTGACATATACCTCAGATCGTGAAAGTTGGAATAGGAGGTTTTTTATTTTAATTATTAGAGAGTTTCAACTGTCTGGACTCTGGATGGCTTTGATAGATTGAAGTGAGTCTGTAATCAGAAGGGCATTTTGAGACGCTGGGTTGGAAGAATATGTCTCAAGGCAAAGAAGGATCCCAAACATTTCTGCCTCTAAAGTAGAGCATTAGTCGCTTAGGTGCTCGGTGTACATTACACCTTGGAGTTGGAATTAAATTCATGTTAGGAACAATTTAATCAACATTTAATGCAGTTTTTAATTATTCTTTTAATATGAATTTGATGCCAACTCCAAAAAAAAATTAATGTTGTATAAAAATTACGATATCACCTTTAAGAGTATATCACTCTGATATATATATTTTCTTATCGGGAGTAATTATTTTTTACTTTTTAGCGCATTTTTAAATTTTTATAATAAACCTTGAAGTCGGTATTTATTTTTTGTAAAAAAGCATTTTATTTTTTACTTTTTAGTGCATTTTTATTCAATTAAATTAAAACATTTATTTCCACGGTAAAAACGCCAAAAGCTACATTTCCATGGTAATTTGGCAAATTTATAGTATTTTAAGTCAAAAATCTAATCCGACGGTGAAAACAATCATGAATAAAAAGCATCCAAAAAGCTTCAATATCCAGCATTATTAAGGATAACTCAAAAACTATCGGTCAGACCTTGATCAAATTTAAATGGGACCACATGACAAACACCACCTTTCAAATAAAAGAAGAATCATCAAAATCGGTTCATCTAGAAGAAAGTTCTGTGGTAACACACATAAAAAAATAAAAATAAAAAAAATAAAAAAAAAGAAATACAATCAAATTGAATACCTCCTCCTTTTTTGAAGTCGGTTAAAAAAGCATTTTATTTTTTACTTTTCAGTGCATTTTTATTCAATTAAATTAAAACATTTTAATAAGAACAGATATTTCCACGGTAAAAACACAAAAAGCTACATTTCCATGGTAATTTGGCAAATTTATAGTATTTTAAGTCAATAAATCTAATCCGACGGTGAAAACAATCATGAATGAAAAGCATCCAAAAAGCTTCAATCTCCCGCATTATTAAGGATAACTCAAAAACTATCGGTCAGATCTTGATCAAATTTAAATGGGACCACACGACAAATACCACCTTTCAAATAAAAGAAGAATCATCAAAATCGGTTTATCTAGAAGAAAGTTCTGTGGTAACACACATAAAAAAAAAAAAAAAAAAATACAGTCGAATTGAATACCTCCTCCTTTTTTGAAGTCGGTTAATAATAGTGAATCAAATATTAGCGTCAGAAATGGTTTTAATTGTGGAACAGAAATTAATACATTTCTGTTCAGCCTTTGAAAACTTAAAAACTACGACTGAGTTTTTACTTACTTTGAAAACATGACAAATAGTTTATTCACAGTAAAAGTAAAAATGATAATTTTTATTATTTTTATCAGCTCATATTTCAAAATACAAATAATGTTTACATGTACATATATGTGTATTATACGTGTACTAGAAGGGACTGCACGAACTTTAGGGGTCCTTTTTAATTGTTCTAATTCGTGAATTTTTAAAATGAAAAAAAATATATATATATGTTCGTCTACTTGGTTTAAAAAGTAACGATACGAATACATCAATTAAAAAAATAAAATTCGGATTAAAAGATCTAAAATAGTAAAATTGTTGGAAAAGTAATGTACGGGAAAGAAATGATTTCAAATTTAAAGCTGTTTAAAAAATAATAATAAAAACTAACTTCAAAACAAACAAATATAATAAGGGTAATAATAATATTGATAACAATAAATTAAATAAATACCTTATTTAGGAACATTTTCGGGTATAACCCATCATCAGCTAAAACTAACTTAATCAAAACTCAAAACACACCGGAAAGAATATAAGGAATACATGTGTATATATAGTAACTGCATAGAAGGAACAAACATAGGAGGTATAAAAATCAATAGTGTGAAATTACTAATACTCAATACAAAATATTAAAAATAAAATAGAATAACCTAAAATTAAACTTTTATATTAAAAAGTGAGTTATTATTATTAGGTAATTGATCGTTCAAAATATTGTTTTTTTATATTTATTTATGTAATCATTTTCTGCGATATTCATAACATTTCCTATGCCATAAATGGCCAAAACGGTTACAGTATTTTCTAATGAATTAGATTTATGTTTATTTTTAATCAAATGTTCGGCATATGTCGATTTTTCTATTTCATTATTATTAAATGATTTCATATACGTTCTTTATATCTACATTTAATTTTAACCAGTGTGTTTTGAGTTTTGATTAAGTTAGTTTTAGCTGATGATGGGTTATAATACCCGAAAACGTTCCTAAATAAGGTATTTATTTAATTTATTGTTATCAATTATTGTTTGTTTTGAAGTTGGTTTTTCTTATACATTTATTACGAATAATTAATAAAACGAAATTCGGTAAAAACGGAGAAATTAAACTACAACAGCACTACGCGGCCGCCAGTAATTACGTAAACAACGAACCCGGTTAGACCTCCGGTGTTGATCTCCATTATAAGACGCAATCGCATCGATTTTTTCGTTTTTTTTGTTGTTTTTACAAAATATCATAAACAGCAGATACTATATAGTCTAGTAGCTCTATTTGGTATATACTGTTTTTAACTGGTGCGTATAAATGTTTAATTATACTATTTTACCTGAATATTATTTGCAAGTTACTAATAAAGGTGCCCTAGCATTGCAATAATAATTTTGCATCGCGATGTAAAAGTACTTTTTTTTACGCCATCCGAAAAAAGTAACTCTACGCCGCTAATACTGAAACTGTCCAAATAGATGTAACAAATAATAAACTAGACGCGGCTTTTTAAATAATTACATATATCACGCAATAACTGAGAAAAAAAAAGAGCCAAAAAAATCGTTGCTATATCGTGTGTCCCATTAATAGACCGGTGTGCCAGGAGTCACATCAAATTTAGCCCAAACGCGGGATTTTAAACAATCGGAAACCGCAAACTTATCGAACAGAAAATACTCTTCATATTCAAATGAATTACTGAAGCGACCGAAGACTCGCAAACAGATAAAACAAACGAAGATGAGAATTTTTAGTATAGGGTGCTCCGTTAACTAAGAAAATAAAAAGAACTTCTGAACAGGCATGTTGGTTTATACGAGGAAGTGTGACCTCACATTTTCCGAAATAATTGTCAGCATCGTCTGGCATCCTTTCCGCATAGAAAAAGAAATTAAATGTAATCTTTAGACTATCATTTTTAGACAAGTAGATGAAAATCATTGTAAACATTGATAATAATGGGAACAGCTTAAAATTGCTGACCGTAATCTATTTCCCCCTGTTGTTTGGAATATGTATACACCACCCGCAGGCCCGTGTCCAGAATTTTAGTTTAGGGGGGGGGGGGGGGTTCTTTGCATATTTATTTTATAAATAACAATACATTTTTCACTAATATTCGTACTATTAATAATTTTCATCATTTTGATTTATATATTAATAATTCCCATAAATGAATTACCCCGTATATGAACATTAATAAAAATTACATACGTTATTAATTATACTCGTAATAAAAAAAGTTTTGCATAAGATATTAATGAAGTACCTAAAAATATGGAGCATATTTTTTCTTTTTTCTTTTAAAGGTAGGTAAATCATCAATATTTATTTTAAGTTTGTAGTTTTTTTCAAATTTTTGTGTACTTATAATAACTATTTCAGTTCTCATGATGGGTGGAGGGGCTTAACCACCCGTATCGTCGATAAACGCACTAATCAGAAACACTAGGAGTCGATTCGTAATACAAATGTCAAATCATTGACGGGGTGACAACAAGAATTTCAATTATCGTGTTCCTCTTTAACATAAAAAATAAAACGCTAGAGCTAAATGACGTGTTTTTTTTTTTTGCTTTTTTTGGGAACGCGAACCAAGGGCAATAACTCATCATCCAAGAATTAAGAACAAAAAGATTAAATTTTAATATACAGAGAAATGGAGGAAATGAACTCTGCTAAAGCTGGAACAACATCTGGTGAATGAAAGGAAAGCATATAGGAAGCACAAAAAGGAGTAGGCAGTTTCAGATGCAAGAACTTAGTGTAGAGAAAGGGGGAGCGCTCCTGCATAAGAAGAGAACATTCAAAGATAATATGATCCGCATCGCAAACACAGTCGTAATCGGACGGATTAAAAATTCAAAGCGAAAAAGAAACAATAAAAAAACGAAAAAGATTTGGAATAAGACGGTTAAACGGAGACATGTTCTGAAGGAAATAATGGAGCGGCTGAGACCAAGAAAATCAGCAAACCAAGACCGTGATGAGGGGAGAGGCTGTATTGGCTTGTAAAAGGAATGAGAATTAGAAAAACAGGTAATATAGATATCCGACCATGATTCTTGCTTAGATGGAAAAAAGCTAAATGATGTATATATGTATATCTATATATATAAAAATCCCGTGTCTTTATGTTTGTGCAGGGTAAACTCGGAATTTACTTAACCGATTTTTATAAAATTTTGAAAGTACATGCAATTTAATCCAACTCTTAAGAGATAGAATACTTTTTGTTTTAATTATTTACATAAATATTTGTTATATTAAATAATTTAATCAATCAATTAAAAAAAACAAATTTAATTGTTGGCTATTACTTTTTGCTTTAATTATTTACATAAATATTTGTTATATTAAATAATTTAATCAATCAATTAAAAAAAACAAATTTGACCATTTTATTATTTTTTGACCACCAACTCTACTTTTCGTTGCGACTTTTGTGTATCGTGCGATGTTAATCGAAATGCAACCATGTTTATCGCTGACGCATGGCGTTATTATCGACGAATGATAAAATACATTTTTTCGCTGTTGTTTACAAAAAAGTTCGCGTTATATATGTATAATTATGAATGTAGAATTAATATGTGTTGACGATGCAATAGTTTCCCATTATGTAAAATACATATAATAGATAAGGTTGGTGCATTTTTGTTTTCGTCTCTATCTTATTTATTATATAATAAAGAATTATTAGGAGTAGAAGGAAATGTATCGTACAATATGTTTGTAAAAACTAGAAGAGATTTAAGCAATATATTATTGGACTTAATGGGGAACATATAAAAATAAAATAGAGTATTTAACTGATATGTCAAATATTCGAACTTTTAGTCCAAAACCGCCGTATAAATTTTTTAAATTAACCGTTTAACTTTTTTTTTAATAATTTGCTACTAGAAATATTAAAAATTAATTATAATAAAACGCTCGAGACAGAGTGGTTGAAAGATATGAGTGAAGATGTTCTCTTAAATGTGTAATTATGGGAGATCACCGTGTGAGAATAACTTGATTTCTTCAAAACGATGGCTGTGTGTGTTGTTTAGTTGAGCAAAACTTTTTGTTAGATTACGACGGACAGGTTATAGAAAAACCGACAATCCTTAATTAAACGTGAAACATGAAGACTATTTTTTGTTAGACGGTGATAAACATCTTTCACCCAAAAGAGAGAGAAAGAATCTTTACGTAAATACAATTCCAGATAAAACAAAATTTTTTTAATGAATTTCCAAGTACAGATTTAAGCGGGCATTAATACACGGGCGAAGCCGCGGGGCACAGCTAGTATATATATATATATATATATATGTAATGTATATGTTTTTTTTTAATTTCTTAACTAAGGTAATAATTTTAAAATCATTCAACAAAAATCGCGCCGTTAAATTTTGAAATTCTGGCTTTTAATAAGAAAAATACATCGATAAAAATAAAGCAAAATAACATGACCTACAGTTGTACTTTTCTCTGATTTTTTTTTACAAAGGGAGGATATCCATTAATTACGGGAGAAGGGGTTTCAGAAAAATCTCATCAAATCTCATTTAAACTGAGGAGGGATAATTGAAAGTCACACGCCAACTTTTAAAGAATATACATTATTATACAAATTTAAAAAAAAAAAAATGATTAAACTTTTCTTATACCTTTTTTTTTGTAGTGCCCTTCCTATGGATATTAAAAACTTTTATTTTAAGAATAAAAAAAAAAAAAAAACTTCAGAGTTTTTAAAAAAAAGAAAACTAGGGTAGTGCGCATGAATGCTCATGAAGCGAATGAAAAATTAGGGAAAGCGATGTTGTTGTCTGTTTTTACTTTTAATTTTACTGAATTTAAATAAATTCGTTACTTAACGTTGCATTATTTTTCCTCTTTAGGAAAATAAATTTAGTTCTTTAATAATTATAAGAGGAGGGGATTCCACTAAATCTCAACTAAACGTCACTAATAGGGGGGGGGGGGAGTCCAAATTAAAAGAAGTACAGTTCACGTAATTAATGGATGTCCCCAAAATTGATGTGTATATTTCCAAAATTTAGCACCTTAAAGATTACAATTTTGGAGATTTCGCGGTATGTTTTTTTTTTTTCTTCTAAGAAGGGCAATATGTCGACTATAAAAAAATATCAAAAAAATAAAAACAACCTTCTTGGCTAGAACAACGAACTGCCAACTTTTTTCGGATTGTCAGAACCGTAAAGGAACATGGTTCAAGGGCATTCAGTACTTTCTACGTTTCACGCCTTGATTTACATAGATAACGTCTTATCCGTTATAGGGAAAGAAACATAAAAGAAGTTTTAAGGGACATTTTAGTGTAGCTCTCTCTCGTCGCGTTAACTCCAAGAAGCGAACGACATTGAAAAACATCATAAAAGTTTGTATCTATACTGCAGGTAGAACACAATCCGAGCTAAATTACTATTATTTTATCAGCGAAGTGGTTAAATTCAAGTTAATACGGATTAACGGATGTATCAGTGACCAAAATTTAATCGTCTGTAATCGAATTTACGCGTTGAATTAATTCGCTTAATTTTGCCTGTCCACATCTCCGCTGCATGCCGTATCGTGAATTTTGCATGATCCTGTACCGATTGATGGGCCTTTTTTTTTTTTTTTGCTTTATGTAAAATACGCCGAAAATACATGCAGTAAACGGACACACTCGTCACTACCGGCATAGCTTGATTAATACTCCGAAAAAGAAAAAACTTGCGATTAAGCATTTAAATTGGTCTTAAAAAATTATTACGCGATTCTATCAAATGCCACTGCGAATCCTCTGAAAATGGGTCTGTGTGTGTGTGTGTAAAAAAAAAAGCAAAAGATGAACTATGTCTTGATTGCAGTAGACGACTTTTCATTCGTTAAACCTCGGTAGCCATTGTTCCATGTTTGTAAATTCCTACTATCGAAGAGAGATTGAAAAGTTTTGCGACCGCATTTGCTCCAAATAAATTTCATTAAAACCAATCACAATCCTTTAGAAATTATTACGTTCACGTGCCAGCTAACAATAGACAATTTATGACATTAACACACCTAATATAATACTCTATTAGCTTAGAGCCGCACGCGACACAGCAAATACACACGTAGCATTACGGGAGAAACTGGAAAAAGTTCAGCAACGTGAATTTTGCTAAACTCGGACCACGTGTGTGTCAGATGTTAGTCGACGTAACTTTAGCTCATTAAGTTGGTTTTTGTTCCATCTTATTTACAAAATCAGTTTACGTAAACCGAGCATTGACAAGTTCCGCAAAAGAATTCCGTACAACTATTATGGAAGTTGTTGAAAATTTCAAAAATAAAAACCTCGTTTTGCAAGTTCCCGCGCATGTTTAGATAAGTAATTGCACCAGGCACCGTTATTCGACTCGGTCAACTTTAAGCCAGCTACTAGTTCATTAGGCGTGTGCCCGGTAGAACTCAAAATTACACTGGCCGAATGTGCTGCGACCGTTCCAAAACGAAAGCGGCTGACAACCTTAGCACTCCGCAGCAATCAAAACACGGTACTTCTTTCTTTTCCATTCGAAACAAACATCGTATCGTCCTTATCCGGTTCATCTCGAAGTATCTCACTTTCTTCTTCGCTCTAATCATCGAAATTCGTTCTCGCCGTTTCAACGGAGCCGTAACGCTCTATAATGCACCGTATTATTACGACCTTATGCAGACATCCCTCCGGAACAGTTTACCTGATAACTAGTTTATGCTAAAATTATTACCATCTTCAATGGTCGGATCCCGCATTTTTCCAACAACCACCCGAACGAGGGACTAATCTAGAAACTGCACAGATTAATCCGGCGACCGCTTCATTTTCGAGTCCTTGCCTTACGAAAATTTTTAAGTGACGTGACCGACGAGCATATTATCAAACTTCATCGAAAACGAACTTGTAGAAAGAAAAAAGAATAGCGGAAAGCTGTAAAGCAATTTGCTAATGCAGCTGTATATAGATATCGTCGCTAATTTCTCTAGATGCTCGTTTAAAAAGTCGCTTTTCAAGGTAGCTTGTTCATATTGTTTAATCGTTAAATGTAAACGTTCACCGGAAATACCTGTAATATAATTTCGCATCGAAATAATCGACAATTTTCGGCGCTCAAATGCTCCCACCAGTGTGTACTTTCAGCAGACCGATTAGAACAATCGGTTGATATAAGGAAATATACATACATACACACCTATATATGAATTCGATTGGCTCAGATGGCTGTCCTAAGAAAATGCGAGTTTCTTCCGTATGCAAAAACGGTTCGCTCTAAATTTCCCGTCGTCTATTCCTCCGTCAATCGCATTCTTCTAATTCTCTTTTCAACCTAATCCTTACTTTTGAATTTACTTCACTCTGCTGTTCAGCTGTTGTCGCCTACATTCGCCCCTACGTTTTATTTCACTATCTTTCTCTAATACCCCTTAGCGTTTTCTCTTCCGTTATCTATATGATATGTTGATTTTTTTCCCTTCTCTGTTAAACACTACACCATCGTTTATTAAAGCTCGGGCTTTCTAGCCGTTACCGGTATTTCCTACGATGTCCTTTTTGCTCCATTCCTACCATTGGTTTCTTTTGTATTAACAATATCGACCAGATTAAACCCTAAAATTGACTATCTCATCATTGCATCTATTCTGGCGGAGGTCTCCAGTTAAGCTTAATAAAAAAAAAAAAAAGAAACCGTCGTTTTAATGACGCGTTGGTCGACATATTCGATGAATGTTTAAAGCTCGTGCCGTTTTTACCTCGATGTAATGCGACAACGCTTGATAAGAAGCGCTGATCATCACACTCCCCGATTGTCATTACCGAATTATTATTAACTAAAAATAACGGGCTACGGAAGTTCCGCGCAACTCTCGCTGACAAGCTATATTATCAATTTCAAGGTAATAAGTTCCCCAGAGCTTTGTGTCCATTACATGGTCCACGTGCGGCCGTCTTCATGCTGCACAAATCAACCCCGAGGGGCAGGCTGATTTTTGGTACCGACAACGCAAGTTTCTGACACCCCCATCCCGAAAAAGGGCTGTGTCGCAACTTTGGAATCGATCTTTCGCGTCAGTACTGCTGGGCTCAGTACATCGCAAAATGCTTAATTTTACCAACCGTATATGGAACTCTACTAGTATATCGTGTCTTACGCCATTATTGCCGGCTAGGGCAATCGTGATTTTCTTTTTAATTATCAGGTCAGAGAAACATAGTCGACGCTCGTATCGCAAACTTTCAATAGCACATTGATTTAATCAAAATCCAGATTTTCATCTATTGCATGAGTAGAACGAATCCCCGCGGCTTCCAATAAAATAGATGACCTCCGCGCCTTCTACGTATATATATATATACATATATGTGTGTGTGTATGTATATGTATATGTATATATATAGTTATTTTAGAATAAACGACAACGTGTACTTTCAGTTATTACTGCTACAGGCATTAATCGATTGACTTGGAAGACTGGGTGAACTTTTGTGATGTGTAAAAATTTGAATTGCCAAGTTCCGAGAGCTATGCCCGTAAGCATTGGCGTGAAGAAATATTAATTAAAAAACGAAAAAATACCAAAAAAAAAGAAATAAATAAATGAATGAAATAAAAAATGAAACGAATTTATAGGAATGTGAAAAAACACTATACGTTGAAGACAACTTGTGAACGGAATTATCACGAGCCGACTCTTTTCATGGTCACTTGTTGTTCCATGAAATAATGATTTAGAAGAAAATTAACATTTTTTTTAGAATATCGTAAAATTCGCAAATTGATATTCAACGAAAGTACAACTGACCAGGAGAATCATCAGCTGAAACATCTTAGACGATTTGAAAAGGAGAAAAAAAAACCGAAAAAAACAAAAACTGAAAACATTAACGGCAACAGGGGGGGGGGGGAGCCGGTTGAGAGATATTAAAATTTCGAAAAGAAAAATCGGTATTCTTTTAAAGTGTCTCAATCAGCGATGAAATTTGTTCACATTTAAAGCGGGTGGTAAATGAACAAATTACGCGACCACAGTTCAAGTTCTTGTTGCAAACTGTACAAGTCGGTCGCATACTGGAGATCAACGTTGCTGCCCTCTTCTTGCCGGGGAAAAAGCCTCGATATCGTTATCTCGCTCTGATGTACTTGGAGAAGACAAAGGAAAGATTGCAGAGGTGGCCTTTGTAGCGCAAATTCCCAGTAGGCGACAACAAACGTATACAAGGGGCGAACGAGACACTATTTCACCATTATCAGCAATGCTAGCGATACTACCACTACGAGCAGCGATTATTACTATTATAAATGCAGTCGGCGGGAAATTCGTTATCCCTTTCCATTTCTTCACTCTATTCAAAGCACGTAATTTTAATTTCAGTTCGGTGCGGCTAATTATTTGATT
The DNA here is from genome assembly GCA_039619475.1 of Icerya purchasi. Classification (NCBI taxonomy): domain Eukaryota; kingdom Metazoa; phylum Arthropoda; class Insecta; order Hemiptera; family Monophlebidae; genus Icerya; species Icerya purchasi. Next base: position 238,812,956 of record CM077116.1, read on the forward strand.
TACCTAACCCCTCGGCGGCATCCAAACGCCAGATTCGCCTCTTCCCCCTATATATATATATATATATATATATATATATATATATATATATATATATATTCTTTTGACATGTTCCTGTAGCGCGCACACACGTGTACCACCGTTCGAATATATATCGCGCACGTTTGCACTTCCTGTTTCAACCGTTAACCCCGACCCGACAGACTGCGGACAATCGTATTGAAATAGTTGTGTATTGTCGTTGCCGTCGTCGTCCTACGTACCTAAATCATCGTAGGGTTCGGTCTATATCAAAAGGACGAACTGAGCGGACAAAATGGATGATATTGCGCAGCAACTAAAAGCAAACAGAATTATAGAACACTGCTCTGCTCCCGTTCTTACGCCGGTGGAAAAGCATTAAAAAGAAATGGCACAGAGTTAGGGAGCCCGCGAATATCATAGCGGAATTTTCTATTGTTAAAAATAGACCTACACCTATACACGCAGCTTTCGATGCGTCTCCCCCATCGATACTTTCGCTGGAAACGTTCTGAAGCTGTGGACTAGGATTTTAATTTATAATTACGCTTGGAAAAAACTATACATGCACACTTGTAAATGCATCGTATACATTATGTATGTATCTTACAGAATACATGCGATAATAATTCTACTCAAATTCTAAGAAGTTTATGTTTAGGAGAAGTGCAAAATTTTGGAAATGCCGATTATTTCTTAGTTTTTCGACTAAATTAGTTTTGTTTCAAACGATACCCGAAATTTTACATTTTAATCATTCAGCCGAAATTGAGTTTCGTCAAAAAAGTCGAACTAGAACCGGAACTGACTTTGTTCAAATACTAAATCTGTATTTCGAGATTTTCTACAAATTTCGACAAAAAAATTCGTCAGCGGTTTATAGACACCACATTCAAAACGATAAAATCTGTTTGTCGAATGCGAGCAATTCAAAAATCCGTTGTACGAATTCATTTTAAGAGAATTCGTTACGTCTACTCCCTCAGCCCCGAGCAATATAGCTGTCATGGTTCATGATTTTCCCGCTTCTTTTTGCACCATCCTTTTAAATGAGCGTGTATCGATGATTTAAATATATTTTAAAGAACGCGGTTAATTTGTGGCAGTATCGAAATACATTTAAAAAAATTATAGTTTAAAAAAACTAAAAAAACACCCTATTATAAAAATGTGAACTAAGAAGTAAAAAATAATTTTTCAATATAAAGATAATATTCAACTGCGATGAAAATCTCCCAAGCCAATATATTATTTTAAGTATTTCTAATAAGTTCAAAATGAGAATAAAATAATTCACAACAAATTAACTTTAATATAAAAGAATGTAATTTCTCCGATTCGTCCTTGGTCCGACTATTTGCTTTGTATACCCTGCAATATATCGACCTTTCTCATGGAAATCTTCTCATAAAGTCAACAACGCATACAAATACTGGCTTGTACTATCCCGGATAGGACTTGGGATTTCTCTTCTCAAATTATATTTCGTGCTTTATGTAGTATACTATTTACATTTTATCCGTTAGACGTAAGATTTAAGAATAATTTTCTTTCGTTGCTTAAAATTCTGTTATTGTTAATTACTTTATTGTAAAAAAATAAACAGAAGCGTTAGACTGTAATATACATTTAACACCTAAGGTAAAGTTTAATAGAATAAAAAGCGCGTAAAGAAAATGACTTAGCGACATCTATGAAATCAGTTTTGAACCATATCAACAAGTTTTTGATAAACAAACGACACTGCACTTACCATCATGTTTGTAACCTGTAGAAAGGGTCATTGTTTTTCTCTTTTTTCCTGATGATCCTGGTCAGGACATTAGGACAGAATTAAGGAAATTATTGAATTGTCATCCAAAATGAATACGTATGTAAATTTTCAAATTATTCAGACGTCGGGAAGTCAGTGAAAATTGATTTGTAAAATTCCATTACGCACTTACATATCTACACACTTACATATTTACACACTTAAATATTTACACACTTAAATATTTACACACTTACATACTTACACACTTACATATTTACACACTTGCATATTACTCACTTACATATTTACACACTTGCATATTACTCACTTACATATTACTTACTTACATATTTACACACTTACATATTACTCATTTACATACAGGTCAAGTTAATAAAAGCGTGTTAGAAAGCTCTAAATTCACGTATGATTTCTGCGAATATTTTAACTTCTAAACATTCGTAATAGAAATTGAACGTTTTACGCGCGACTGAATATTACGCTTATTGATATACATGTTTTTGTAATATTCGCCAAAAATTACAAACTACATTCTTCTTTTTTCACTTGAGCTCATTCTCAGAAAAAAGTTTCTAAATATTACCATATTCGTATTTGTAACAATGGAAATCGCCGCGATAGTTCGCTAGAGCGCTTGACTTCCGTTACGCAAGTCTCTAGTTGGAACTGCATTTGTATCGCGACAAATCGAACATTTACAATCAGTTCCAAGTGGACATATAGTTTTGCGTCTACACTAGTATAACTGCCGTCAAAATTACCTAGAAACACGTAAGTGCATTTTACAGTTTGTCCGGCCATCGCGGGAGACTAATAGGCCCCAACTTATCCCACCAGGGAACTGCTTACATGCAGAGCAGTGGATCGAATTGGGCATATAACGCGATAACGTGAACGTGATTTTTAATAAGAACCAGTAATCGGCGTACGAACTCTGACGTAAGCTAGAGCCTAACGCAGTTTCTAATTCGTGTAAGGGCTACAACGCATATTTGACTGTACATTTTCTTATGATACGAGCAAAAATTGTACATATATTCGTGTACACATATCTGGTTCTATCGGCTCGTAACGATTTCGATGAAATTTACGAATTCGGGGCGTTCAGCACAAATCCAGATTAGTCGAGATCTTATCGTCGAAAAAATTCTAGGGAACGAACAATTTTAAACGGAGGACGACCGACGCGTACTTTTATAGGGTTTATTAAAAGAAAAACGCTCATTCACACCTTGCTGTAAAAAGTGATAATTTTTCCCCCATTAATTAAAAATAGATAAAGACGTAATTTCACGATCAGATATCTATCGTCAGTCGCATTGCTCGATTCGGAGCATCGTCACTTCCCATTTCTGTACGCATTCTAGCTGTACAGATATAAGTATCATTTATGGCAATTGTTTTTTATGCAGTACGAATGCAAGACTACACTCGGAATTATCATTGTGATTGTTTGATTTATCAATATATACAAATGTAGACACCCGTGTTTGTTTGCCGTTGTGTACTACGTGGCGCGCATATGATGGTATGCATGTTCGCCATTGCCTTCCATATGAATCTATTAACAAGTATATTTAATTAAAATTTTCCGAAATAGTATCTCTGTCGTCGCCCGGGATCGAGACTTCCGTAACGGAAACCAGGGGTTTTAGCAACTAGGCTATTGCTTTTGCAACGGTATTGCTGGAATCAAATAGGTACAATACCGGCACGATAATTCATATTTCCAGAATTTCATTATTCGTTTTTATGAAGTCGTTCACGCTGGTTTTTTGTCGTGACAAGCAGACACATAAAAGTCGTAAAACATTAATCCACGCATCAGTAGAAAACTGTCTCTCTGCCTATACATTCGAGAATAACAAACGCTACCCTCTGCCTTATACAGTTTTATTTCATGAATTCAAGGATATTTCAGAATCAAGCGTTTCATTTTGCCTTTCCTCTTAGGACTCCTTCCTTTCCGTGATAACTTCTTTCCATTATATATAGATAAGTCCATACCGGTTTGTTAATATGTATAAAGTAAACTAAATAAAAATAACCCTTATTAACAAACAAAATTAGTATTAAATAATTTACACTTTAGTAGAAATTAAATTAAATACCTCGGCTTATGGGAAACTTTTTCAGGCACAAAAGTTCATTATCAGCTAACAATATAGAGTACACTCAGATAAAACTAAAAATACTCGTAATTTAATACTAATTTTGTTTATTAATAAGGGGTATTTTTATTTAATTTATTCTTTTACTGAGTTCGGTTTCCGCCCGTTAATTATCGGATGGCGAAAATTAATTCCATTCGTTCGAAGTGACGAGATAACGTTTCTTCCGTCACACGAATTCCCGAAAATAATCGATTTCATTTCTATTACGTGTGTTCTATATTTATTCGTAATAATTCTATTTACTGAGCGCCAAGGATGCCTAAAGCTTCTAATACGCTATTATCATTTCGTACGGTCGCAGGTGATCACTTTTGCTCTAAGTCTTTTGCAAGTAATTCGGGAAAGTTCTATGCAGCTGCAATTAACAAAACCCTTAAAAAAAAAAAAAGAGAGAAAAAAAAGTTTTTTTCATTCCTAAACAAAAAAACGAGACACAAAAAATCTTTAAAATTTTATCGACCAGGAATTTTTTTAAAAGTATACGTAATCACCGGTTTATCCCGCAAACACGCGCTCATTTCTCGATATTTTTTTCCATTTATACGCAAAAAATACTACGCGTGTCATTAAATTTTAACGAAGCCCCGCAGTGGCTTTGCATCGAGGGCACTGATCAACGGCATAATAAGAGACAAATTTCAGGTTTTCCTAAATTTTGAAGAACAATTTTCGAAAATCGCCCATCAAGGCTTAAGTAGCGCATTATACGGTACTCAGCCTAGTTTTGCTATAAATTCAAGCCTGTCTGGAATTAATTTCGATTTTTAATGTGTAAATTGTATCGCCGTTTTGGCGCATTAAAAAAATGGAAATAATTTAATATTTATAGAAACTACAAAAAGAAACCGGCCAAGCTAAAAAAGTTTTTAGCACGCGCAACACCGTACAGTTTGCGAAAAAAAAGGCCACCAATGGTTGATTCTAATAATTTTACTTTTTCCGAATAAAAATTATATACATATATATATATATATATATATATATATATATATATATATTGGCGAAGATCGTAATATGCGAATATTCCAGTTCCGCCGACCGTTTAATTGAGAGAGCTTTTTTTTTTTTTTCGTTTATTTTTTAAAAATGTCTCTAAACATAAGTAAACAGATGATTCGAGAAAAATTTGAACGATAAAAATAAATCTCGAAAATATTCTTCTTTATAGTGCCATACTTAATTCCTGGGCGTCGGCGACTACCTATTCGTACATCTCAGCTGTCCCGATATAGGTAGTGTACTAGGCAAATATTAGCGATGTTATAATATTTCCGCATCGGATTTTCTGCGGGGCGCAAAACATAGATAAGGAAATCGAGGTACCGTTCGAAAATGACGGTCCGTGATTAATTAAAATAAAAATACACCTTTATCAAGCGCAGCTTAGGAATTTAAAAAAAATAAAAAAATCCTACATTACCAGTACAATATTAAAAATAGTCGCGATTTTGTCGATGTCAAAAAAAAAAAAAAAAAAAAAACGAAATTTTTCGAATTCTTTAATTGCGTTCTACAATTTAGTTATACTTTATATCTACAAGCGCGATCAGCAATTTTCCCAAAAGCTAATTTACAAATTTACAATTGCGCAATTCTTTTTAGTTTAATTAAAGCACTCGAAAACATTTAAGATACCTGTTAACTGTGAAATAAGAGATCGATTCCATGGCCATCTTATTTTGGTATTTCTAATCAGACGATTATTTTCGATGAATTATTACTATTAACTGATGTAGTTTAATCGCAAACTGAAAAAAAAAAATAATAATAAATGAATAAAGAAAAATATGCAACTACCAGAAACAGATTTATTAAGCTGCCGAAATTGTTCGGAATGAAACAATTCATGAATTTCGATGGTTTTCGGTCCCGCTATTAACGTTAGGATTTTGATTAGAGCGGAATTCGGGTAAAAAACTTTTCTAATTACTCCGGATGCGTCAACGTACCCAATTCACCCGTAAAGAAAAAAACAGTATTTTTTTATTGCGTTAACGAAATTCCTTTTTTGAATTTCGGTATTTTCTAGCCTTGTTCTCTTTCTGATATTAGTTTTCTCCGCCTTTTTTGCAATTTTCAAATGTATAAAACTTAATTTTTTGCCCCGTCGATTACAAAAACACTTCCCACGAATCCGTACGACGAAGACTGAAACTCTTCCTTGTTACAACTTTAATCGAATAATAGACGACTTTCTTTTCGGTGTTCAGGCCAAATGGAGCGGAAACAATACTACGAAGAACAATCAGGCCTTTTCGTAGTGATCGCAGCAGTAAGGTGCCCCGTATTCTATCATCGGCATTACTCTCGCAGTGATCACAAGGAAACACTTTTTATGTTACGGCGGAGATTGCAAAATAACCTTTTCGATATCGGCGGTGCGGGAATGCAAAGGTAATTTTGCGGAGCACTCGTAAGCGACGAAATCAACAAACTGGCGATGGATATCGTGATAAAAATATATACGGAAAATACGGCCTCCTAAATACTTTCTACTAATTTCTTGTAAAAACCGTTCAAACTATGTATATTCAAAATCGAAAATGTTGTCATCGAACAAGTTCCGAACTATACCATCATCAGCGACGACATCAATTTATCGAAATACAAGGGAATTTTTAAGGTAATTAAGGAAGTATTCCGAAACAAGGAAAACACTATATGTATACTCTTAAATAAAACTGTTAGTATAATAAAACAAACTTTAATAACAAACAATATAAGGGGGTAAAATAATTTATAACAATAAATTAGATAAATACCCCTTAGTTAGAAACGTTTTCGGGCATAACCCATCATCAGCTAAAACTAACTTAGTGAAAACTTAAAACACACTGGAGTGAATATATGGAATACATGTGTATATACTATAGTAGATACATAGGAGGAACGAAACATAGAAGGTATAAAAATCAATATAGTGAAATTATTAATACTTAATACAAAATGTAAAATGAAGTAGGAGGAGCCTAAAGTTAAATTTTTATATTATAAAGTGGATTATTATTATTTGGTAATTGGTCATTTAAAATATTATCTTTATATTTATTTATGTAATAATTTTCAGCAATGTTCATTGAAATTTCCTTTGCCATAAGTGGCCAGGACAGTTACAGTATTTTCTAATGAATTTGGTTTATGTTTATTTTTAATTAAATGTTCAGCATATGTTGATTCATCTATTTCATTATTATTAAATGATTTTATGTGTTCTTTATATCTACAATTAATTTTACGCCCTGTTTGATACGATTTCTCACAATCAGTGCAATTTATTTTATATATACCACTATTTTCGTAAATATTATTATTTTTTAAATTTAAAGTGTTTATTTTATATCTTAAATTATTTTTAGTTTTGAATGCTACATTTAAACCCTGTTTTTTAAATAAGTTGGTTAATTTATATATGTTATTGTTTATAAATGTGAATTTGTTATCCATCCTTTATTGTTAGTGGCATTATTTGTTACTTCTATGCAGTTACTATATGTACACATGTATTCCCTATATTCACTCCAGTGTGTTTTAAGTTTTCACTAAGTTAGTTTTAGCTGATGATGGGTTATGGCCGAAAACGTTTCTAATTAAGGTATTTATCTAATTTATTGTTATAAATTATTTTACCTTTATATTGTTCGTTATTAAAGTTTGTTTTATTATACAGGTTTAACAAACAAGTATGTATTCACCTACATTTAAAACTGTTAGTATTTAAGCCAGCTGTAATTGTTATCCTGCAGTTCAGAATAGGAAAGCTATTAAACCGCTGGAAGCATTTCGCTGCCCTATCTAAACACTACTAGGTACGTAGAAAATTACATACGGTAAACATATAATACCGAGAATGCTTTTTAATATTTCTAATATGACTTGTGTTCTTTATATAATTTCATAGTACATTTTATTATTCGTGTTTGGTGTATTATTTTGAATTAATAACTTTGTGCCAACAGTATTACATTTAACCCTTCTTAAATACCGTCCAGGTAAAAATGACCCGATCAATCTTCGCATTATTATTACACGGCATTGCGCTGAAATTTGGCCTCAGCCGTTTACGAGCCTTTCGTGACATTCTCTTTATGTTGATATTAATCACTGCACATCCGGTAAAATTTGCTTTGTTTACAAAAAAAATCATTTTTGTTTGTAGTAATGTCTAGCAGTCGGGTAAAAAATACTCACGTTGATATAATCAACACGTTCAGTATCATTTCATAGAGATTTCAGTTGTTTCTTGTATTCATAAAATCCTACGTAAATCGATTTCGTTATGAATTTAAATTATCTACATGTAGATCGAAAAATATTCTGAACGAATTAGAACGACAGCATACTGAATCCGATTTAGAAGAATCATACTCTGAAGAAGATGCGTCTTCAATTACCGATAACGATATTGTTGATGACGAATTTATTGCTAGTACCAATAACGATCATTTAGATGAACTGATACAAGAATCTGATACCAAGGAATTCGTTATTGGAAAATATGAAGAAACCATTTGGTCGAACACAACCTTGTAAGGAGATACCAAGAAGAAACTGAATAAAAATATTATGAAAAAGCATTTTCCAGGTTCCGAGGATCGGGCAATTGGTTTAGGGGATAATCCAGCTGAAATTTATGCTTTGTTTACTACCGATGAAATGATAGTTCAATTCATAAATCATAAAATACAGACTTCAAAAACGTCAGCTGAATCGAAACAGTGGTACACACTGGGGAGATAAGTGTTACAGAAATCAATATTTTTTTTGTTTTTTTTTTGGTGGGAAGAGTGGTCACACGATGCGAGCAAGTTTGATATTTTGATGGTATCCAAAATGTATATTACTAAAATTTTCATTAAAAATAAATACTTGTGGCTATAAACAAATATATTTGTGAACCGGGTAAAAAATACCAGCCTTGTGTAATATACCACTACAACACACCTTGTGTAAGAAGGGTTAACATTATATAAGAATGGATCATCCTACAGAATAAGTTGAAAATAGTAGAAATTAAGTTATAAAGATTACAGGATGATACAACGGAGCAGTGCGTTCAAAATCTATGGAATCGGAAACGAAAATGTACGAATAGATCGAAATGAAAATGATTCGTTATGGAACACCTTCAAAACTTCCAAAATAACTTACGTGACAAATAACTAATCAGCACGCATGTGTCATAAATATGAAAAGATGCGCCAAAATTTGGAACTGCTCTTAAATGTTACCCTTCAAGCATGGAAGGCTCTCTCTCTCTCTCTCTCTCTATATATATATATATATATATATATACTATATATATATATATATATATATATATATATATATATGCATATATGCATATATTAATGACTACGTCACTTTTTACGCCAGAGCTAATATGAAAAATCATGCAAAATTTTTGTATAATATCAATTGAACGTAACACCTTCAAGGAATGGAAATTAAATAATTAGAAATTACTATGTAATTCACACATAAAAAAATCACGTAGTCAGTTAACACTGACGCCCCAATAAGAATTACGAAAGACTTTATCTTCTGCAGGTCTCGTTCGGGATCCGAGAGAGACTTTGTTTTATATATATCTATATATATAAAAATCCCGTGTCTTTATGTTTGTGCAGGATAAACTCGGAATTTATTTAACCGATTTTTATAAAATGTTGAAAATACATGCAATTTGGTCCAACTCTTAAGAGATAGGATACTTTTTGTTTTAATTATTTACATAAATATTTGTTATATTAAATAATTTAATCAATCAATTAAAAAAAAACAAATTTAATTGTTGGCTTTTACTTTTTGCTTTAATTATTTACGTAAATATTTGTTATATTAAATAAAACAAATTTTGACAATTTTATTATTTTTTGAGCACCAACTACTTTTAGTGGCGACTTTTGTGTATCATGCGATGTTAATCGAAATGCAACCATCTTTATCGCTGGCGCATGGCGTTTTTATCGATGGATGATTAAATACATTTTTTCGCTGTTGTTTACAAAAAAGTTCGTGTTATTACGGAGTTGTTGTTTAGGGGGGAAAAAAAAATATTGTGCGATAATGTGCGGCATTTAATTTATTTATATTTCAGTATATTTAATAATAGTCCTGCCTTGATAAAAAAAAAAAAAAATTTAAATATTCCGACAACAATAGTGTGGCAGTGATACAATTCTCTGACATTGTTGGGCATCTAAGTTGATTTATATTTCAGTATAAGATAATGCCGCGGAGAGACAATCGAACCTCAACAATGCGCGTAGCAGAAATGCACGGCGTATGCGTGTTATGAGAACTACTGAATCGGAAGAAGAAATTGCAAGAATAAACGCATGTTGCCTGCTGCTCACGTGTGGGAACACCATCAAGTCTATTCGTGTTAGCAAAAGACAGGTTGACCAAGAACATTGTGCACAAATTAGTGCTTAGATAATTTTCAGTTTTATAAAATAATATAACTAATAGTTCGAAACCAATGTTATCTGCCCCATTTAAAACATTTAATTTTTATGTAACTAATTTATGTAGTATATTGTGTAAATAAGTCATTGATTACAGATTAAAGTTAAAGATTAGATAAATAAAATGTAAATTCAATAAGTGTATATTAGTTGGATAATTTCATTCTCTACATATGATTCAAAATCGGCTAAATAATTTCAGGTTTATTAGTGAAAATTAATTTGGTTGCATCAAAATAATAAGTAAAAAATTAATTTAATCTACTATAACTACTAAGCCACAGCAACGCGTGGCTGGGTCAGCTAGTATATATATATATATATATATATATATATATATATGTATGTATATATACTATATATATATATATATATATATAGTATATATAGCCACGGTCATAAGTATTAGGCACCTCCAAAAATTACATAGAACTAAAAAGATGTTTAAACCAAAGGCAAGAACTGCTTCAGCAACATTGTAGAAATTGTTGTTAGAAATGACTGTGAACAGTAAATAGCCTAGTTTACACGCAAATAAAGATACGACTTGAGATAATTCGAAAACACGGGAATTTCGAAAAGACCGTGTTATTTTGTTTTCAGTCTATTCCTACTTCTCGCAGCGTGAGCAACCTTTCGTGCGAATTTCATTTATTTAAAATAAGTTAAAAATGCCTAAATCAAGTGAAATTGGTATCGAAAAACGAATGAAAATTCAAATATTACACGAACAAGACAAGTCTCAGATGGAGATAGCCAAAATAGTGAATTGCTCCCGATTGCGCAGTGCAAAGCACTATTAAACGGTTTTTAAAAACTGGCTCCCATGCCAACAAGCTGAGAACGGGTCGAAAACGCAAGACTACTTCACGACAGGACAGACTACTCGTCCGCGAGTCTCTCAAAAATCGAAAGAAAACATCGTAAGAGCTCGCTGCTTCTTGGTCTGAAGAGACTGAGATTCCGGTTAGCACTCGAACAGTAAGAAGAAGACTTGCAGAAGCTGGATTAAGGGGCTACAAAGCTAGGAAGAAGATCACCCCGAGCCTAACAGAAAAAAGCGCTTGGAGTGGGCCCTGAAGTAACAACATTTCAACGAACAGGGGATTGGTCCAATGTTTTGTGGTCCGATAAATCCAATTTTGAGGTTAATTTCTACATGATTTATTTTATTAAATGACAATAGCAACTCCTGATGTAGTTTAATAAAATTTATGATATAAATTATTGGATGTATTTTTTTATTTTTTATTATTATAAAAAATTGGAACATTTTTTCGTTATAAAATCTAATGGGAGCCGGCCTAAGAATTACGTTGTAAATTTTGATCATTTTTTACAAAATAAAGAAGAGAAAGAGACAGAAATATAAGCAAGAGGGGTCAAGGCGCACAGGCCCTTGCGAGGCCAAAATGACCGAGTTTATATATATATATTAATTACAACGTAATTCTTAGGCCACCTCCCATTAGAAAAAATGTCACAATATGCTATATACATGTATGTTCTTCTTACGCTCGGGTTAAAAGAAGAATTTTGTAACGTTTTTGCGTTACGGAAGCAGTAATAAAAATTGTCACGCAAACTGATTTTTTTTTTTATAAGAATGACGTAGGCAATTGAAATATATCACTTTCTAAGTTTTAAACAAGAACTATCAATTAGTGATTTCGGCATTAGTAGCCATTCAAATGTAATCTTTAAATTCCCGGTTTCCTCGGCTCAAACCCTCCCGATTTCCTGATTAGTAGAATTGTAGAGAAAGAAGAACAGAATTTTTTTGTTACTATTAATAATGATTGACCACCGCACCATATTTTATACGAATTAAAGAGAACACCGTAATTTACTATCGAGTAAAGTATATTAAAAAATGTATTCATTTTTCGCTACAAATGATTTTTTCTTATTAAAAATATCGTTTTTGACTGTTCTTACTCTGTCCGGCAGTACCAACAGCAATTTTTTTTTTTACGTATTAAATAATAAATCTCAATTCCGTTTAGTTCTCTTTTTATATTTTGATTTCTTTTTTTTTTCCTACCCTGGGCGCGCCAGCGGCCTTGACCCAACAACATGAAAAATTAAGAGTTATAACTAAATAGCCAGGCGGTCAGAAATGGAAAAGACAAAGGACAGCAGCAATGGAATAACTGAAGGCAATGGGAAGGAAAGAATATAGGTAGCGTTAAAGGGAGTAGGAAGACCCAAAACTAGAAGTTGGGCGTAAAGAAAGGAACGTTCGTTAGAGAGTGCAGAACATTCGAATAGGATGTGATTTGAATCACAAATACAAGAAGGCTCAGAAGCGTGAGGAGAGCAGAAAGGAGAAGGGGACAAAGCGAATCGAAAGCGAGAAGAGGGGAGTAGAAAATGATTGATTCTAAGCCTAATTAAGGAAACAACAGTGGAACGACGACAGATAGGAATAGATTGAAACCAAGGCAAGAAACTAGGAACCGGTTGAATAAGACGGTACTGTGAAAAGCGATTTGAGAATAATGATGGATACATGTCAGACCAAAGTCTAGAATGATTAGAGCGTGACAAAAAAAGAATGTTTGAGGAAGGGAAAGAGTCGAGGAAAGGAGCAATGCGGGCGGCTGAGTGAGCTAAAGAGTCAGCTGAGTCATTGCCCTCAATATTGGAATGACTAGGAACCCATAGAAAGTGTATGAGAATGGAGCGGAACGAGAACAAAGAGGAGACAAGAGATCGAATAGAGAGGATGATACCGTCAGAAGTATGAGATGGAGGAGAGGAGATAGTTTGAAGAACGCCTTTGGAATCAGAAACAATCAGGAATTTGTTAACCCCACTCGTAGAGGATATGAATTGAATTGCACGAAGAATTGAGATCGACTCGGCCGAGAAGATAGAGCAGAAAGAAGAAAGTCTGAAAGACTCAGAGTGCAGGAACGTAGGAGACGAATACGCGCCACCCAAGCCCCCATCACTCTTGGAGCCATCCGAGAAGATTAAGGCATGGGAAGGAAAAGATGAGTTCAGCAGCTGAAGGAACTCGAAGTTGACTACATTGTGAGAGGAAGAATTAGCTCGGACTGGAAGAGAGGAGAAATTAATGGGGTGCCATATGCTATTAAAATCGAGAGAAAAGTAAGGAAGACTGTTATAAGAGGAAACGTAGGGAGAAAAATTGGAAACACGAGCAGCTATAGGTGATAAAATCGGATTCTATGAGGCGCCAAGCGCCAGTGATTTTTGATATGAAGATAGGAAGGAATAATATTGGCTGACAAAATGGGAAGGCGTTTTATTAAAAATCGATAACCGAGGAGTGAACGACGAGTGGGAAGAGGTTGAGTGGAAGATTCGGATAGAATCGCAGGAATAAGAGAAGATCTTAAAGCGCCAATGCGTAGGTGAAGACAGGAATTCTGAATTGCGTCAAGTTTCGAAAGCAGAAACTTGGAGGCATTGCCATAAATGAAGGAACAATAGTCGAGTTTGGACCAAATAATCGATTTATATAGAATTAATAGAGTGCACGGGTCTCCACCCCATCTGAACGGTGATAAAGATTTGAGGAGATTAAGTCTTTTGATCGAGGAATTATAGATATAATTAATATGTTCATGAAATGTAAGGCGACTATTTAAGAAGAGACCTAGATAACATATGGAATTAACAGTGGGAATAGGTGTACCAGATACGCTGATGTTTATAAAAGCACGATTAAAGGGGCGGAGAGCAAAAATTATACAGAAAGACTTAGAAGGGGAAAGAGAGAGGTGGAGAGTAGATAGAGCATTGCTACGATGAGACAATGAATGATTTAACTCGTTGGTGGCGGAGAACAGATCATCTGAGGTGGAATAAACTAAAATGTCATCAGTAAAAATGAGAGAGAAAGAGGGAATTGGAAGTGAAGCAATATCGAAAGAGTAAATATTAAAAAGAGTGGGGCTAAGGCAGGAACCCTGGGGAAGCCCACGATAGACGCATCTGGAGGTGGAAAGAGAAGGAGAAGATAGATAAAGAGTTCTATGTTGAAAGAGGTTGAGTATAAGAGTGATAAAAACCGGTGGGAGATTAAGAGAGAGGAGTTTGGAGCCCAGAGAAGGAAGATGCACATTATCGAATGCAGAGCAGACATCGACAAAAGAAGCGACAGTAAATTTCTTTGATAGGAATGATTTATAGATATCTGCAAGGAAGGTACTGATGCAATCTACCGAGTCAAGCCCGGGGCGAAAACCCAACATATTAGAAGGAACTAGATTATTATGCTCAAGCCACCAAACGAGACGGTTGTTTATTAAACCTCCAAAGAGTTTGCGCAGACATGAGTCTAGGGAGATAGGACGGAAGGAACACTGTTTTTTTTAGGAATTGGAATGACGATGAAGTCATTCCAAGACTCAGGAGTAAAACCAAAGAGTAGGAAAGAGTTGAAGATATTCCGAAGGGAGAGCAGCGAGGAAGGAGAGAGTTTTTTTAAGAATAGGGAAAGAAAGACCGTCCAAGCCAGGAGCAGAAGGAGAGGTCTCGTAGCGGAAAGGAGACGTTAGGAAATGAGGTTCTGAGGAATTTGGGGGTGAAGGAATATTCGATTCCTCGAAAGTGGGGACATACGAAGGAGCAATAGTCCCAGAAAGAGTGAAGGTTAGGCAAAGAAGGATGGGAGAAGTGGGGGCGATCAGAAAGAGGAGATCTGAACACTTTGGCCATTTTCCATATCTTAGGGAGAGGCGTATCTCTAGAGAAAGATGAACAAAATGATTTCCAAGAGTTCCTCTTGGCAGATTTTGAAATGTACCGAGCTTTTGCGTTGGTTTCTTTGTGAGCTAAAAAGTTGGATATTGAGGAACAAGAGCGAAAGGCTTTGAAGGCAGCGGTGCTTCTTTGGAAGGCAACTTTACACTCTTCATTCCACCAAAGAGAGGAGGCATAAGAGGAAGAACGACCGTGCGAAAAGGAAGAAGGAGGAGAGGAAGCGGAAAGAGCAGAATATAGATTGAATGAAGAAGTTGTACTGGAATGACGGGTCGGGAAAATCCAGAATAAGGGGGAGTGAGGAATCCACCAAAGATCGGAATTTATTCCAATCTGTTTTGGAGAGAAGCCAGTGAGGAGCGTGCGAGGGCCAGAAAGGTTCAGAAGGAAGAGCGTTGTTGAGAGTTAGGAGAATGGGGACATGATCACTACCAAATGTGCCGTCGAGAGTTCTCCAGGAGCTTACAAGACCAAAATTCGGAGATGAAAACGAGAGGTCGATTGCTCTAGAAGAAGATGGATGTTTGAAGATAGTAGGAGAACGATCGTTGTGGAGAAAAAGATTATGGTTTAGGATGAGATTTTATAGAGTCACACCGTTAGGATTGCGCCCTGCGCAGCTCCACATAGGGGAGTGTGCATTCCAGTCTCCACCAATAATAAATGGATCAGATAGGGATGAAAGGAATGAAGGCAAAGGAAGACTAGAGAGGCTGGAGTTGGGAGGGATGTACACGCAAGCAATATGTAAAGGATTCGGGAGAAGATTTTCAAGTGAAATATGAATCATGTTAGGGTGGTTAGGAAAGGGCGGACGAAGAAATGGGATATTGTGGGTGAGATAGGATAGATCGTGTCTAATTAAAATTGTAACAACACCATACCCATCCATACGATCAGATCGAACTAGAGAATAACCTTTGAAATCAAGAGACGAGGAGGATTTAAGCCAAGTTTCAGATAACAGCGCTACATGGATATTGTAGAAGTCTAATACATTCTACACTTAGTTTATTAGCTCGTAAGCTGCGGAATTCCATTGAAGGATGTTTAAGGCGCAAGACCTCGACATTCTATTTAAAAGGAGAAGAAGAGGAATTAAAAGAATGAGAAAAAGCAGCGGGAGAAGACAGAGCTGAAATTGAATTAAAAGAAAAGAAGGCAAGGGCAATAGGAAGGGTATAATAAATGAGAGGAGATCGCTTGTTGACGATCTTCCAACTTAAATGAGAAGTTGACAATGGAAATATGAGTATAAGAGAGAAGATGTGTCCGAAGTCGGATACAGGCAAAATTGAAGGTACCTCACCAATAGCGGTACCGTCAGTAATAAAAAATAAACGGGAGAAATACCTGCACGAACTGGGTTGACGACCAGTTTGTAGGCTTCCTTCCATAATGAGATAACTATGTAGCATAAAGGAAAGATGGAATAAAATTCGAAATGAGGGAAGTTTTGAGTTAATGATTTCTGAGCGAACAGTTATCCTTGGCGAAACCGACGCAAAAGAAAAAAGTAGAAATAAGGATAACAAATATAAAATGGAATGCAGGAAGATGGTCAAAAGGGAGAAAAAAAGAAAAAAGGGTGAAAGAGATGATCTAGTTGAAATGAACGTGATTGGATAGGAAGGCTGAAAGATTATCAAGGAATGACGAGGAAGAGGATATGTTAAAAAAGGCAAGGAGTTCCATGATAGCTGCGGAGATATGGGAGACAACAAAGGAAGAATCGTTTAGAGAGGAATTAGGAAAAAGACTAGGAGGAACTGGAAGATATGGAGGGATTGGATTGGGGGGAGACGTCATGATTCAGTGCGCAACCATTTGATGGTAAACGAGAGTAAAGGGATGGAACGAAAGGAAATTGAGGAGAAGGCTTTGAGTAGGATTTGGGTTTGGAAGTTTTGTGGAAAGTGGGGGATTTAGGACGTTTAAGAGAGAGGAATTTAGAAGTTTTTGGGGAGACGTTTGAAGAGGAAATAGGAGCTGCGGCGCGATTAGCATAAGAGAAGGCTGGAGAGGCGGAACTGGAGGATTTAACTCTAACGGCTTCGTGAAAAGAGATGTTCTCGAAAGCCATGGTTCTTTTTATGTCCTTCTGCCGCTGTCGATCAGAAGCGCTGTAACTACCTTTGCAGTTGCGACAAAAAGGAGGCTCCTGGAGATTCGTACAATCGAAGGAAGAATGTTTAGAAGAACAATGGGAACATGAAGGAAGAAAGCTACGACAATGGCGTGCAATATGCCCGAAAAGGAAACAATTAGAGCACTGGGTGGCAGAACGGATACTTGGGGACACTGTAAAACGAAGTTTGTAAATGGATACAAACTCGGGGAGAGAGGATTTGGCAAATTTTAATTCGACACTTCTGGTGGGAACTTTGGTTCCATCGGAAGAGCGAAGGATGCGACGAATAGATACTATAGGGATAGACGAAACAAGCCCTTCTTTAATTTCCTCAACAGAGAAAGAAGGATGAACTCCAGAAATAACACCAATTCTTATAGAGCATTATGGGGAATGAAAGCTTTGAGCTCGTTAGAACTGAAGAAGGAGCGAATGTTTAAAAAGTCATTGGCGGTGGAAATGGAGAGGAAGACAATAGAGATACGCCCTCTACCCTGAGGGATAATGTCGGAGAAGGAGGTGGAAATTTTGCTGATGATCCTGGCCAGCGCAAGCGGATGGAAATTTCCAATGTTTTAATTGTCAGAGGTGTTCTCAACAAAAACTTTGAATGGTCCTGGGTATTCGGACGGAAAAGTGTTTTCAAAAGTATCGTGAATATGATCGGAGCTGTTGACATTGATCGGTGAATTAATAGTGTTGCTGTTATTATTAGTGTTACTGTTATTATCGTTATTGTTACTATTATTATAACTGCTGTTATTATTAATATTACTATTATCATTATTATTATTATTATTAATATTATTGTTGGTGGTGGGGGGAGTGGTAATGGTGTTATTGTTGTTATTTTTATTATTATTATTATTATCTTTACTATTACCGATAATAAAATTCTCGACAGCTGTATTAGCACTGTTGTTAGAATTATTTGAAGTGGGGAGATTAGGTGAATCGGGTCGAGATAGCCGCAGATCCTTGCTTAGCAAAACCGCGGACGGCGAGAGAGGGCCGGAAGGTTTGCACTTGCCGACAACGTCAACCTCCATCAAGTTTAGCGATACATTCAGTTTCGCTTTTAAATCTTTAGAGGAGGCCGCCGGGCAGCTCCCACTAGACGAGCTAATCGATCAACCGGCTTAAAAAAGAGAGAGGAAAAAAAAAAGAAAAAAGAATAAAAAAACGAAGTGAATTTAAAAAACTGAAATATTAAAATGTAAAGACGAAAAATAAACGTAAAATAGATCGATATTAGTTACTAACTGTAAGTAAAAGTTAAATGCGACAGCGAAGAAACCGAAATTATTTATCTAAATAGATAACAATAATGAAGCGATCTCACCGGTCTGCCGAAACAACTGATTACCGAGCTGATAACAGGAACGCGAATGCACACGAGATAAAGATTCACTAAACAAGTCGATTTAATTTCAATTTTATTTACTTTCTACAGAAGCCAACTGCCATAACAACCTCTAAAAAAAAAAAATATCAGAAAAGAAAATTTTTCGAAAATGCTTAAATTTTGCTGTATTAATCAGCAAAAAACCGTCGCGACGTAATAGTTTGGAACACAGTCGGGGGGGTGTAAATTTGTTGGGCTCCTTCGAATTAAAGTGAAGAATTTGTGTAGCCGTAAGACATGCTTTAGGCAGCAGTTGAAAAAGTATTATCGCAACTGAACGTTAATTATTATTCAGCATTATAAGCCGACATTGCCTTAACATAATCCGCCGGTTGAAGTTTGTTTCGACAACTAAAATGTTACAAACTACTTTGCAGCAGCTTATCCTGTTCAGCGATAAAACACACAACACAACGCGACACAATTCGATATACGGAGGTCGGGCAAACGGGGGTGGGGCCCAGAGAGAAATAATTAAAGCCGCAAACGCGGTGGCGATTAGGAGTAGAAAAAATGAACGGATGTGATGTTATTTAACCGAGTTAATAAGCGACAGCAAGAAAAGTTAAGAAAGATAAACAACTCGGTACTTTTGCTTAATTTAACAACGAGAACTTGCACAATGGAGAACTTTACGTTAGAAAGTCAACTTAAGTATATTCGTCTCTTAACGATAAAGCAACGTCGCAGCAGCCGGACGACACATTAATACGCGCGCTATTCCAGTCCTCTTAAAATGAATCGAATATATAAGTAACTGAACACGTGCAGCTAATAGTATGACAGCGGAAAGCTTTGAAGCCCCCCCCCTGCTAGGATCGTTGAACGGCAGATGCGTTTTAAACAAAATTATAAAAATGATCATTTTATGCGAACGCTTTCACGAGATGACTAGAGATGGGCTTTTTCATCTACACCGCGATATTGAAACCGAAATGAAAGCACGCGAGTGACGACAATTACGTTGTAAGGCTTTTAATCGGTTTTTGCCTTTACGCAATTTTCAGCGGCTTAATCAAACATTTATGATTTCCAGATATTTAATTTTCGACACTTAGGGGCTGCTGAAGGTCCGCCGTGTCATTAATGCTAATTTCGTATTCTGCAACTATTTTCGAAAAAAAAAAAATTCATATATGCGACGTTCGCCGAGAAAGGTGCGAAAATATATAATAGGTTTTGGGTTAAATACAAATTCTGATACTTGAAAGTGTGCAGAATAAGATGCAATATGTAGTTTTTTCGCAAATGTTTATTTAATGTCTTAAAACTTACAAAACTGATTGCAAAAAAAATTGGAAAAAAGTAGGAAAACATTGAAAGTTTTTTTTAAAAAAATCGTAAAACTATTTTTCCCCTAGTTGTTAGTTTTTTCGGCATTTTTTAATGATTTTTTATTTGTTTCGAGTATTATTTGAGCATTGTTTTTTTTTTTTTTTTGATTTTTCGCAACTTCGATTTTTTTCTTTGTCGGAGCTTCGCTTTTTTTTGATTGCAGTTTCAGTTCTCTTTCTTATCTCTCATGTCAACGTTTGCTGCAGACTCCTCTACAACGCGCAGTGCATATTCGACTGTTTCTTCGGCTTGGGTTAGTCAGATTTAGGAGCTGCGGAATTACGTTTTTTTACATACAGAAGTAATATTCTCGTACAAGTCCTACTTCCTCTTTAATTATAAACCACTAGTCGCGATAGTAAGGGTGGGCGGGGTAGTAAATCGTTTGCTGGTGTTACCGTTTTGCTGTACATGTAGGCGAAATTTTTCCTCTTCTGAATCGACAAACTTTTTGCGAGTGATTTGATTTTTTTTCTAAATTGGAAATGGTGATACTTCGTAATACCTATTATAAAAATAATACCGAATTAATAATGCGATAAAATTAAAATTTCGGAGATGCGGAATCATGACACAATGCACCTGTGGTAATTGTTGATAAAAGTCTTGAAATTTTATGTCCCACATTCGCTATTCGATTTTGCTTGCATTCACAGAAATATTAAATTTCTTATGGCTGAATTGATTAACAACTTCTTCAAAGTCTTCGTAGCAATCAACGTTTGAGCGACCAAATTCTAACTTGGCTAAAATTTGGCATCGATGTTCCCCATTGAATTGGCAGCACGTTACAAACAGGTATGCGCGGTGCAGTATTATGTTGTGATAGCATTACTTCGCGCAAACTTTAAACGCGTTTTTTTCAAGTCCCTTTTTTTGGCGAACGTCGCATACGTATTTTAAAATACTTAATTTATAAAACACGCGCGCCTTACTTAACTGTTAAGGAGTATTCAGTTGAAATCTCGATTTAACTGTCCGCATTAAAGTTGCTTCTATATAGATATCTTTAAGTGTTAATCCAGGGGAAAACAGAAGCGATGGACCGAAGGAAACTGCTTAACTTGGCATACTGAAAATCTTACAATTTCTAATTGCTAACCACTTCCTTATGAGATTCACTTTATTTACTACTTATATGTATGTGCGTGTGTGTGTACAAAGCGTAATAATTTTTCTTTGCCAACTTCAACAGTTCTGGGAATATTTTTTCTCAGCTCTTTTCTGTTTTTTACCTCTAAGCTTTTCTCTAGCCAGCTCCACTGTAACTTTTCCATTCTTTCGTACTATCATTCTCCTCGTACAGTTTTAAATATACCATTCTCACCATCGGTGACCTATCCACTTTATTATCGGTTTCTTTCAGACCCCTTATCTGACGTTTGAGTTCTCAAATCTATTAAACATTTTTGCAAAGCGTTTCGTTCTTTTATAACCAACAAGTCCATTTTTTCCGCACGGTACATGCTGCACGTACCAGTTCTTTAAAAGCTCACCTCACTGTTCAAGACCTTTTGCTGCCCAATTAAATTTCTATTCCATGAACATGTGCGTACCCAGAAATTTGTTCAAGGGGGGGGGGGGATTTTTTTTATAAGTTCCACTATACAGCTATATAAACATACATGTAAATTTTGCGTACTTTAATTTGATGCATTTAATAATAATATCTATATATAAAAAGTATATTAGGATATAAGCATGAATATATTAATATATTTACTAATCTATACATAGAAGTGCATATTTCCCTGTATGTACGCATTAAACCGAGACCGTTCAATCGGTCTTCGCTTGCAATTGATCTGAGCCACGTTTTTATCCTTCGTAGTGTTGAAAAAGACGGTTCAAATAGTATATGTTGTAACAAGAATTGTTATTGCAACTTGTGTGACTATTTTAATCGAATAGTAAAATAATACATACTTAAGTAAATCAGTTAATGTCAATTCCTCAATATTTGCAATAGATATCGGTAGAGTAATCGTCCAAAAATTATATAAGTTTCCTGATTCATAAAGGAGAGTTTCAATTTCGTTTATTTCATTTATTACTTCCATATCGGTTATAAACTGATTCTTTAATGTAAAATTTTTTTGGGTGAATTTTAAAAATTGCAGTAATGCACTGATTTAATTGATGAGATGCACAGTGCATGAAAAAAACTTTCGAATGCATATTCCTACAAGGGTCTGTCAAATATAAATGAGACTTTTTTAAAAATTAAAATTTATTGAAGCATTTAAAAAAATTAACACTAGCACTATTTTTCTACACAGTTACCACCTTTATTGATGCATTTCATTCAGAGTTTTGGTAATTTTTTAACGCCTTTATAAAAGAGAACGAATGCAGTAAGTCAGAGAGCCAATTGCGCACATATTGCATACAACCTTCATCTTCAAATTGCTATCCACCTAATGTCTCTTTCCACGGCCCAAACAAATGATAATCGCATGGACTTAAATCTAGACTATATGGCGGATGTTCAACGGTTGTCCAGTGTATTGGGTCCAGTTTGGCTTAAGTAAGGGCAGTTGTGTGTGGCCTAGCGTTGTCATGCAAGAGCAATACGGATCGGATCGGAACGCCGATTCTGTTGGAACGATATGCCGCCTTGACTAAACAGAGAAGTTAATAGTATTCGGGCATTAATAGTCCTTCACCCGGTTAAAAAGTCAACGTAGACTACGCCTCGGTAATCCAGAACACAGTCAAAATTGACATTCGCCTTCTTTGGTGCAGCTTCGTTCTTTCTTCGCCATTCAGTACTAGCTCATTTTGATTCCGGAATGTAATGGTGAACCCAAGTTTCATCGCACGTTAAAATCCGTCTGAGAAAAACATTTCCCTCTTTTTCAAATCGATTGAGCAGACGCTGAGAAACTTCAACGCGTGTTGTTTTTTCGTTCGTTACTCAACAGCCTTTGCCGAAATTTTACGAAAAAGAAGATAGTCATGGATAATGGCCTGGAGACTATCATGACAAATACCAACTGAAGACGCAATATCGTTGATGGTAAGCCGTCTGTCACGTTAAATGAGACTTTCGACGCACTAAAAGTTTTCGAGGGTAATGCTCGTGTTCGAACGACTTGAATGAGTCGAATTTTCATCTGTATTTCGACCGCTACTGAACGAACGTGACACCACTTCCATATATCTGACTCTTCGATAATATTTCATTTCCGAACTGTGACCGCAATCTATTAAGAATTTCACCAGCTCTTATACCTTCTTTACCAAAAATCTTGATAATAATGCGTTCACACTGCTACTTGGTACTTGTTGCTCGCTTATCGTACACAAACGCGGTAGAACGTGTTTGGTTGCTCTACTACTGCACTGAGCACGCCTAAAGATAACAGAAAGTATCCTTCCCCCAAGTTACATCGCGCAACGTTCGTTCGCTCAGTTTCAGTTCAAAAAGTCTCGTTTATATTTGACTGCCCCTCGTAATAATCTGTTGAACCCCTCTTTCTTTGCCAGACATAATAGAGCATCCAGCATATAGCCTTGTCCAATAAGTGAATTCATATCTAAACCAAATTCTTCACAGTTCGTTTCAGTCGAATGAGCAATTTTTTCTGTACTCTGATCACCTCAGCTGAACCAAACCTAAAAATTCTTCTTTTAACGTTTGTGATTTACAGCAAAAATGTTAAACACCTAGGGAAAGTTGTATCATAACTGTGAGATATCAGCTGTTTCATCGGTTAAAATCAACCAATTCTTTGATTTCAGTAATAATTTTTTTTGTAAAATATTTCCACAAATATTTATTAAGTATTTTGGTTTATGTAATCCCTTAATAATATTTCCCCAGCGTCAGCTCTAAAATGAATCAAATTTATATAAATTACCGGTTTCTAACGATTTTACACGAATACCAATATAATGTATACCACAAAAAACAATCGCAGAAAAAATTAACAATAATTTGTTTTGATTCTCTTCTATTGTTCGGTTTACATGTACATCTACCTGGTCGTCAATAGGTAATATCTTTTCCTTAATGACTTCAACAAAATTAATTGCATCCCTTGAAGCATTTTTATGAAAACATTTTTTATGTGATATTGAACATATTCATGGAATTTTTTGTAATTATTGCTGGGTTTTATTATAAATGATCCGTGTAAACCTCATTCAATTTTCTGTGAAAATAATACGCAGTAAAGACGTAGTGGTCTTTTTAAGCACTGTGAATAAAATAGGACTCGACTGTCGAGAATCTTTTCGAAATTTATATGACTGATTTGGTTTCTAACAGTTTGTTAATATTTCAAATTTTAATTCGTCTGTCTGTGGTTCTTCAATCACCTGCTTCCCTACGTCCAATTTTGAAGAAGCATCTAAAGAAAATGCAATATCGCTACCTGGAAATAGTTGCCCTGGTGTGAGTTCTAAAGAAGCCGTAGAAGGTGAAGAAGATGATAAGGATGATGATGATTCATCAACTGATGAAGGAAATGGGCCGCTTTCATTTCTTTTCAATTTCTCGATAACGAACCCATATTTTCGAAGATCCAACATTTTATTTGTTGCTGTTGTTTATAGACGAAATGAGAATTTGGTGAAATAGGGCGAAACTTGTATATATACAAGCGGTACCGCTTTTGCC
Organism: Icerya purchasi; assembly: GCA_039619475.1. Taxonomy (NCBI): domain Eukaryota; kingdom Metazoa; phylum Arthropoda; class Insecta; order Hemiptera; family Monophlebidae; genus Icerya; species Icerya purchasi. The sequence continues at coordinate 238,837,627 of CM077116.1, forward strand.
TCGACATGATAAAGAACGCCTTGTGTAGTCGTATGGTTTTTAGCCTGATTGTTAAACTAAAATGAAAGGGTAAACTTATGTACTTACTATTATAAATAAAAAATGCCAAAGCTGACTGATAATTGACAATGTGATAAATACATATTTTAAATAAGGAAAAACAAAAGATATAATAGAAAAATTAATCGACTGAACACGCAATAAATGACAAAATTCGAAATAAACGGAAATCAGTTAAAATCCTTATTCTATCATCATTTATGTTATAAATATGACCTTGATCTCATACCATTTTCACATCAGGTGCTGTTATGTGGATAGTTCTCAGCGGAAGTGATGCTGTAGTATAGTAAATTTTTACTTAAAAGGCATTAACACACATCACTACTATAAGCATTAGTATATATTTTTATTCCTTTACTGATACACCTATTGACTCTTTGTCTATAGCATACTTTTGTTTTAAGAGGATTAGCATTATACATAATTATTTTACGTGTTCACCTAAAATAAAAAATGTTTTATTTGTCTAAATTTTGGCATTTCGTTTCAGCCAAGAGGGAGCATTGCTCCCTCTTGACCCGTACTGGGCAAGCCCTTGTCCACGAGCTACATTTCACCCTTATATTTTATCTCATTTTTTTTTCATTATCCTCAACATTGGACTTATGTACATTCACTTACCTTACTTTCGCAGTGAAATTTCGCCCCCACCTCTTTCCGTTTTATTTTTATTTTTTTAGAGGGAGGGGCTTATATACAAGAACAACCCATTTCCCTAACATTAATGTTCGCTTTAAAAAAAACTCTTCCTTCTGATGCAATGTTTTTCGAGCGCACCCTTTAATTCACGGTATTTATAATTTCGCTTCCTCCTCAGGCATACATAGTCACACCCAACGGCGATTCCTGATTTTTTCTCCGGTACTTCTGTGAGGCAGAAAAATATTGAAATGGAATTAACGCAACATATTATTGTACGCACTATACTATGCAAACAAAAACAAATTAAGGAGCTAATTTTTTAAAATTTCCTTAAAGAAAATAATTTATGCGAGTAATAAAAAAGAACAAAATCAAAATGAATTCAAAGGATAAATAAATAAATAAAAAGGATTATTAAGTGATTTTAATTTAAGTATACAACGCCTTCATTTTATAATAAAAAAATTGAAATTTAGAAGAGGATTAAAATCACATTAAGAAATCTATTTAAAAATAAATACGTCTACCCATATTAATAAATTTGTCTAAATTGACGATTTAATAATCACTGGTTCGCTGCACAACCGCTTCTGTACCGATTTTCATCTGTTACAATCGACAGATTTTCGCTATTGGTAATTATTTCACCGAGTATATATATATATAAATTGTGAATTTCGCTGTGATAAAATGGCGGTAACTTAGTCACAGTTTCATAATTAAAAGTGTGCAGGCTCGCTTTACCTGTGTACGCTGTTGTTTTGTTTGTATATGCTCCTCAATGCGCTTTTCGTGACTTTCTGGCTTCGGAAAAGAACTTACAACGTCTAGCGAACAAAACACGAGTCTAAAAGATAACCAAATTGAAATTCATTGCTACTCGATAGTGATGGACGACTAGCGTTTTGCACATTAAACATTTTTGCTGCGTCAGCTTTTCGGATTTTTACTGACATGCTGGAAACTGTCTCTTTAGCCGCGATAATTTCCACTGCTAGTAAAATAGTGACAGATTTCTTTCTCCTTTTTTTTTTCAAGTTGCTTAGGTACCTCGCAGCACGACTAGAAGTACTTTAGGATTCACCACTTCCATCTGTACACTAATATTGCTTTCATACGTATCCTCCACTTGCATATCAATATCGTTTTCATGCTCCCGGCGGATGTATCTAATGACCTACCGCTCAAATTTATTACTTGCACCGTAATATACTTCGATAACTCTACTAAAAATGCAATCACATTATCGATAAAAGTGAAAAATATACAGATACCAATCGTTCTTTGCTTTTAATTTATTAATCCGGCAGCTAGATAACGAATACATCGCCACAATTATAGTAATCGACTAGAATAGCTCTTTAATCAGTGACTTTTATCCGCGCATCAAAGTTAAAACGCTGATATTTAAGAAAAACGTATTTAAACGAATACGTGTTAATAACTTAGTTAATAACTATTCCGTATTTTATACGAGTAGTACATGAACCGTATTATTTTATCTCGATATAATCTCCATCAAATATCCTCTTGCGCTCGCGTAAATCGCAGTTTTTAATCCCAATCCAGAAGTCTCATTTTTTTCTTTAGAACGAAGTCACGAACTCTCTACTCTGCAAATACCACAGGACGTATGTCGAAGTAAAGCAAAGACTAAACCGGTTGGTATCAATATTTAAATGGCGAACTTTCATTTTCAATGACTGAATAGATACAGAACAGCCACCGGATAGATTTTCACTCAAGAATAATAGAAAGTAACTAAAAGGTAAGTATTTCTACTTGCATTTAAAATCATATTTTGTTCCTATTATTTAACCGAAAACATCCTCTAATTTTAAATAAAACGTTGGCAACCGGGGGAAAAAAAATCAAGAAAAAGCTGTGTCATTAATTAAATAAGCTCGATCGAAGTAGGGGGAAATTTTTAAAGATGCGATAATAAAAAAAGCGCAAAATGTACAATACTTTCATATTCTAATATAAAAGTACAAATTAAGCCAATAAATTTTTAGCTACTTCGATTTTTTTTTTTTTTTTTTTTTTAAGTCTCTTACTTGTCAGTATGTTTACTAAAACTAGTTCATAGTTGTGTCAAAGAAAAAAATTAACGCGTACAATTTTTGGTAATGCAAAACACGATATCTGAATAAGACAATAACTCATCGCAATCAAATCATAAACTCATAAAAAAAATATTAAGTCTTATTTAACGCAAGATATCAAACGGAGGAATTTTATGTTTACCCGTAATTACGAGCTCAATGATATTTTTTTCAAATTATAAATTCTGACAAAGAATGTTACAAGTTGCAGTGTGATTAAAAACTGAAACCAGTTAGTATTTGTAATATTTCTCTATCTTATACCAAAAAATTCACTTTATATACAGTTAATTATTATTTCTCGAAAAAAGAAAAATAATAATATACACATCGTAATAAAAGTAAAAGACAATTCCGTATAAACGACAAGTATGAATTTTTATAACAGATTATTTTTACACGTAAAATAAAAATACACAATATACAGAGATTTGCGTGAAAATAAATACTCGCTCAAGGATATAGCTCCAGTTTTAGCTTACTTTGACCACCGAGGAGAAATCAAATCATTAAACATTTCCATCTACATAACATTTCACTACTGGTAAAATGAATGCAGAAGTTCGTTAATTACAAACTAATGAGAACAACAAAATGGACCACGCGCATTATACATTAATTAAAGTGGGTAACTAAAACTCATTCTCACCTGAAATGATCACAGATCTCAAATTTATATTCGAAAACAATTAATAAAACAATCTATGAAAATAAGAAAAGATTAATAAATTAAGGCAAGATTACCTTAAACAAAAAGTCAGGTTCGGAAGCACGGCTGTGTTTTAAGGTTTTTATGTATAAAATCATGTTCACACTTACAGAAACATAGAGTATAATGTCAAAAAAAAAAAAGAAGCAGATCCACTTTGTTCATAGAACAGGAACAGACTTCTTTCGTAAAATATCTGAAATAAATTGTCACTTGTGCACCTGCCTAGCGCTACTTTAAATTTTGAGTCATCGTAATTACACTAAACCATTTCGGCAGAGTAAAACATTTATGTGCGCCTACTGTATTCAAATCAATTACTCTATTCCATTATTGGCCATTTCCGGCACCGATGATACCCCAAACAACGATTGTCCATTTTTCCGTAAACATATCAGCAATTTATATCTTGAAACGTTTTAATAAGGCCGATCGTAATATTGTATACGGTTGTGTTTTTTCACTTACGACCCCTTCTACCATATTTTTGACTGTTTCAAAGCTAGATCTAATAACCAAATGCAGGACTTTGAGTATACTCTTACGACTTCTAATAAACTCTTTCATATATACATACAAATATACATATATATATACATATATATATATATATATATATATATATATATATATATATATATATATATATATATATATATATATATATATACACACACACACATATTAATTACAACGAATTCTTAGGCTACTCTCCATTAGAAAAAATGTCCCAATTTCATATAACGCAAAATATCCCAATTTTATGTAACGAAAAAATGTCTTAATTTTATGTAATGAAAGTTAAATGTTAGGATAGGAGTTTTGTGAGTATGTTATTTTTTTTGTGTTGATGCCAGTAAGAATTACGTTGTAAATTTTGATCATTTTATACAAAGTATAGAAGAGAAAGAGACAGAAATGAAAGCAAGAGGGATCAAGGGGCACAGCCTCTTGCGAGACCAAAATGGCCGAGTTTATATATATATATTAATTACAACGTAATTCTTAGGCCACCTCCCATTAGAAAAAATGTCACAATTTAATGTAACGCAAAATGTTCCAATTTTATGTAACGTTTGTTATATTTTATAGGATTTCTGTGATTATGTTATTATATTCATATGGACCGATTTAGAATTACGTTGTAAATTTTGATCATCTTATACAAAGTATAGAAGAGAAAGAGATAGAAATGTAAGCAAGGGGACTCGAGGGGCACAGCCCCTTGTAAGGCCAAAATGGCGGAGTTTATATATATATATATATATATATATATATGTATATATATGTATATATATGTATGTATATGGTCATTATATTTACCGTCCCGGTGCCTCGTATCTCACATATTAAAGTTCATTCGCTCTTTTTCCCTCAAATTTCACTCCTACATCACCGTTAAGTCAAGCAATCGCTTCGCTGAAATGCAACATGATTTGCAACGAAGATAATTTTAAACTTTAAAACAGCTTAAGATTTTTAGAGGAGAAAAAATACTTTATCATCATATTACATGTACAATTTATTGCTAATTACAATCGTTATTCAAACGAAGAAAGGTAATGTAGCGAATAGATTTCTGGCCCACTTCTTAAGGATCTAGATGTACATAAACATAGTTTTATTAAAGTTAATAGTGATATATAACAAACCTTATATTCATTCGCTTAAAAGTAAAACAAAGATTTTATTTACAACCTAAACGAATTTTATACATTTACTTACTCAAAGTAAGAAATTACAAAATTTATTTACAGTTTACGTTTTATGATCACAGCTTTATACACGTACAATAAATTATAATACAAAAAAAAAAAAAAAAAAAAAAAAACTATTAATAACCATTAAGTAGTGCATTGTAACGCACTAATATATTAATTTTAATAATCTAATAAATGCCGGTTAAATAGGTAGCAAAAAATTAAAATTTTTTTTGCTACAAGTGAACTAATAAAAGAAGGCTCCTCGACGCATTGTAAAGGGTATGGGACTTACTTTACTTTACTGCACTACCCTACTTGGTGGTTTTATATGTTAGTTTTACAAGTTTACTTCATTAACGTAAAAAATCTGCGAACTTAATAGTAGTAGTAGTAGTAAAAGCATATTTGGAAGAATATTTAAAGTACAAAATTTGTTGGTCGTCAATAATAATAATAATAATAACAATAATAATAAACGAATTGTTATCGTTAAATGAAGTTTAGTAAGTTATAATAAAATTACGCTTACATTTGACCGCAAAATACACGTTAAAACACCGTTTAAAATATGTGAAAAGACAAGAACTTTTATTTTATGTTATTTAGTTAATTTAAACAGATTTCAGCACATCGATAGAATGGTAACGCTGGAATGACATAAAATATTTCACTACATATATAAATATACCTAATTACATTAGCTACAAATAATAGTAGTAAGTACCTATATTTAAAAAACTAAATTAATAAACACGTTTTACCATAAATATTTTGATTTGAAAAACGAAAACTGATAAAGTAAAAACGATGTAAAAGAGATCGAATTATTTATTATTATTATTATTATTATTATTATTTTAAATAGAGATTATAAGTAAATAATACCTCAACATCAAATTTATCACTTCAAAGATGGATGATCTAAAATGTTATCACAGATGCCGTTGTAAAATTTGTATTTAAAATTAAGCCTACTGTTTAAATATTCCATTAATATGTAATCTGTGTTATTATACCAACAACTAACATCGTACGTTAAACAATATACTCTTATCGTCACGTTGACAGTAGCGAAAATTACATCGCTTATAGTAATACAGTTTATAAATTATCAATTCGCAGAAATAAAATTAAAATTATATATGTATGTATGTATGCGTATGCTTATAATTTTATTTCGTAATAGTTTATATACACACGCAACCGGTAATTTAAAATATCATGTGAAATTCAAGTAATTTTGACTTACAACGATAGTACTACTAAATGAACTCTTTTTCAATGGTATATTGCTACTTATTTCGCTAGTACTTTTTTACACTTGTTTTACTATAATTCGTGAAAAAATGAATTACAGTAGGCGTAATTTTTTTTCTTTTTTAAATTAACGCAAATAAAATGTACGAAAAATTACTTTTAGCGTGTTTAGTCAGACTCATCGTGCAACTGTTGCAACAGCGCATTTCGACGTCTTTCCAGCTCGCCGTCACTCAAATCCTCCGATTTTCGACTACTAGTATTATCATTACTAACCGCGGGAGCATCTTCTTTCGCCGGCTGTGACTGTTTGACCGCCGCGAAATTCTCCGGGTGCCTCATCTCCTTCTTCCTATGTTTTTTACCACCAGACAATTCGTATTCATTTACTTCATCTTCCGGCGTTGATGGTGGTGAATGCTTAGAGTTTTCTGAATATTTATCATCTGGAGGTATCTGTTCAGTTCCAATCGGATAAAATAGAAACAAAAAATACAAAATTACTTAACTTTTAAATCGGTCTCCCCTATACGAAAGCAATATAAACGAACATTCTTAAACGGTAATAATACTTTATTTTAGAGCACGTTATTTTCTCGAATTTTCTCAACTTGACTGAAAATCATACTGAACCGGTTATTTTATGTATTTTTACTTTTTTACTCGTCTTACATCTATATAAAGAAACAGAAATATGATAAAGAATTTCTTAATACGAAATTAGAAAGTTCAATACTTCCCTTATTGCTTTTGAACGTTCAACTCGATAGTACTATACAAATGAAGGTCGAAATTCGGAAATTTCGGAATTTCGACGTTTCATTATTCATCGCAAATAAAAACAGAAAGGCATTCCAGAATCTGACGACAGACAATGAGAGAGAAAAACAAAATAATGCATCATTCAAAAACTTTCACTAGACCGATATTATGACATAAGATTTATTGAAAAGCATGAGCTCAAAAGACGTTTACGGTAACACGAACTTCAATTAACTATCCTCTTTTCCACTCAGGGTTAATCTATTTTACCGCCTGTTTAAATATTCAAATATTTACCTCATCCCCAGCCGCAACTTTATCAGTTAGCAGAAAAATACCTTTAACTTTATACACAGCAAAGACCACTTTTGTCACAAGCAAACTATTTTTCTTTTTGTTTCGGCATAATTAACCATCCAAACTGATACGCTTGTAAAGAAACTGAAAGAGTTCGTTATAATAAATAACCGCTTAATTTTTAATAATCTACCCAAAAATAATTACTGTCGACAGCGACCGCCTGAATAAGCAAGTGGAACAACATAATAAAACGGGATGGTTGAAATTTTTCAAAAATCAATCGCAACATCATTTTATTTCTTTTCTCTCTCCCTCTCTCTCTCTCTATCTTTAATTTGGTTATTAACGTTGTGGTCTTCTTTTCAAAAATATCACTTAAAAATTAATTTATATTACGCCAAAATGTATCACGAAAAAAATAAACTAAGATACGGGGAGACAATCGGCTCGTTACACATTTAAAAGATGCGTGTAAAAAAAGATCGATAATTACTTAGGAGATCCAAACCACAGGCTGCCTAATGGAACACTGTAACGCCACATTTAATATAGGTTCTACACGACAAATCCAGCAGATTGTTAAATTGGCATACAAGATAAATTTATTTCCCAAAAAACGGTTACGTCTAATAATATTCTTCAACAGATTCGATAATAATATCGTCATATTTTATAATTACCAAAAAGCATACAGCACAGAATCAAAAACACTAAATTGTCTACTGTCTTTAAGGATTTCAGTGATATGTAATTCTGTCGGAAATTCTCACGTTCAACCTGTACGTTGTAATATAGTTTTTTAAAAAAAAAAAAAAACAAAAAAAAACGGCGTTTACATTCGTAATATAACGAAATATTGATTAACAAAAAATTGTTGTTTTTTCTATGTGTATTATAGTATAATATTTTTTAAACTTGCTGAATAAAGCTACCACGTACAGGTTATGTGATCGCATCGGAAAACACGTACAATATTTCTTTTGCATTAATTTCTTATTTCTTAATTTCTGATAGCTTATAATTTTTCAACGAAGGTATTCTTCTTAGTTTTAATATATATATATATATATATTGATATTGATATTAATATTGATATTATTATTATTGCTATCATTTGTAAATAAAATATGCAGTTACTAATATTTTCATTAACGTGTATTTTATTTTTAATTAAAATCACGCCTTTCGCTAATGCAATTAAATAATTCAAATACACTAGAGAAATTTTACTGAATTATTGCGTTTTAGTTGCATAGCAAAAGCTAAAATCGAGTTAACTTATTTGCACAGTTTAAAATTTATGTGAAAATGAAGCATTCAATTTTATTTCGTCAAAATTACTGCTCAATTTAAATCAGCAACACTTCGCAAATTTTTCCAATGAAAATTATATTAAACGGAAGTAATGGAAAGAAAAATTATTAACTAAACTTCCGAAGGACATTGACGAATTTACCTCATTAAATTGAAACAGCTCGATACTATTACTGTCATAATATTTTGATTTTATTCTACGTAATTAGAATAATAATTAATTTTTCCCCCTCTTCAAAACAAACGTAAATACAGTTATATTTTGACAATTATCGGAACATCTTCGAAGCAATGTATTTCATATTTAAAATTATATATTTTCCTGAAACTAATCTTGTTCTCTAACGGCAGTTGACGGTCGGGCTGACCAAAAATCATACTCTGACAATCTGAGGCGCTCGTAATACTTTCGGCAGCTCATCACCATGTTTTTAATCCAAGTGTCCTACCCTATTTCGATCTTTACCTGCGAAATTTCATATCATTTTCTATACATAATTTGTTTAATCGCGAGTAGTAATGATTCTTTATTAATACTAATTTCATTCTTTTTTTCATTTGAAAATAAGCACATCCTCTCCGCTATACTGCAAACGCGTTAATTTTCTTTCGAATGATCTTATTTAAAGACCTATACTCTCACAATTATATAGGAAAACAGAAAATAAACAATTTATTTAAACTAAAAATTTTTAAAAAACTCACGAAAAAAAAAAAAAAAATTAAGATCATGTATATATTTCTGCGATTCAAAATTCGATTAAGTATGAAATATTACGAAAAAGTGAAACATAATCATTATAAAAAAAAAAATTCAATTTCCCAAGTAGCAAAATTACACAGCGGTGTGAAAGCGCTTGAATTCACATTGTACAAAAACAACTCTGCTCGGTTATTATTCCAATAAGATATAAAAAAATAATAAATAATAGTGCAGGTGATTGGTCTAGTAGACTCAGTAGAGACATACCTATATAAGGTGGCACAGTGTTCCGTAGTAATTCTGAGCCTAGAAAATAAGACTAGAAACAAAAGCAGAGTTGAGAAACGAAACAGGAGTACGAAATAAAGGAGAAAAGTTATGCCGCCAACGTATCAAAAGAAAAGCTTACGAAGCACAATGGTGAAGTTAAGAGTTCCTTGCGTGTCAAAGAAAATACGTTTATAGAAATTGAGTTACAAGAAATACATTACTAAATGAAGAGCAGATATTTCTTATTAATACGCTTACGTCATCTAGTGAAATTTAATTGTTAAGCACGATGTCAGAGAGGAGGGTAAATAAAACTGTACATTTAAATTTTCGCATTTGACATGCGGAATAATGAAACCTTTAACTAGACATTTAACAATTAGTACTGCATCGAAGGGTTAACAAGTAGCAGACAATAAAATTTCGTAATCAAAACTGAAACATTTATAATTAAAACAGTGATGAAAATATATTTTTGTTTTTTTTTTTTAATTTGAAAAAAAAAAAACAGTTGACCAAACTTTTAAATTGAATCTCAGGTTAAGTAAGATATCATATATATGGGTATAGAATTGTAATAATTTTCAGGAAAATTAATTGACCACACACATACAAATATCTTAATGTTTTATTAATAACTGTATCATTTTCACAACGAAGATGGTAGTTGAGGTGCTAAAAATCGAATTATATACAACATATTTATGTGTGCGTGTAAAACGGGAGGTCAAGAAAATAAAGATAGGAAATTTTATGAGAAATTTTAAAAAAAGCTAACCTAAAAATACAAAATTAAACTGTTAAATGCTACATGTTCCTTGCAATTAAAAGTAAATTTTTTTTTGCCTATTATTGTTCAATTAAAAAAAAAAAATTTCATTCATATAAAGTAAAAATTAACTCCCGCCGAATTTCATTTCATAATACAAATTAATAACTTTTTGTAGATCGGTACGCTTTATTTTATCTTTTTTTCTTCTTCTTTTAATAAAATATTCTTGACATAAAAGCAAAGAGCTTCAGATTAAGTATTCAAGAATAAAAGCTCTCTTAACGTTTAGCCTTGAAGAAAAGGATACCTTAATGCCTCCGTTAATAAACATACACTTTTCTGCTTTCCCTTATGTGATAATGATTGAACCTGAATAATAATTATTTTCATCTTTAATGTCTGACAAATGCAAGTAAAAAAGTATGAAGAATTTATTGCAAAATAAAAAATGTATATATGTACAAACGTTTTGAACTTTTTCCAGCATAATCGATTTTAAGTATGACATATTGATTAAGATAATGTCAGAAATATAAGCCTGACACTTTATTTAACAACAGGCAGTAGTGGATACAGGGAGAGGATACGTATTCCCCCGATATTTTGTATTTTTTTTTTTTTTTAAACACGGAATTATCGTTATATAAAATCTCGCAAAAAATATTAAGGATTAAATGATTAATTTATTTTCGTTTAATTTGCTTCGAAGTAAAAAGAAGTGAAGGAAATTTTGTAATGAAAATTCTTGCTCCCCCGGCCCCATGAAACTAATTTCTACTGTCGCCACTGATAACGAATATCACTTTTTGATCACATTCGCACATACACTTCAAATAGAAGATGGCACATCGCGAAAGCGGGACACAACCAAAGGAAAAACGAGACAAAGCTATAAGGATACAACTTACAGCCATAGGAAGACGACTAAAGTCCATTATAACAAGGTCCTACACACTAGAATAAATGCAAAGACTCCTAAACCGATGAAAACTAAAAAGAATAAAAGGACGAAGCTGATCGGCAAAATTGTCTCAATCGTAGTAAGAATTGAACGAGAACCCAGATGTTATTATGCAAGAAATAAAAGTTGGAAAGAACTAGAAAAAGGAAATAAAAGCAAAAAGTAAAAAAAAAAAAAAAAAGAATATATCAAAAGGTCAAAATTAAACCACGATGAACGATATTGCTGAATTAATTAATTGGGGAGAGCGATCGCTAAATTTTAAATTCTTTTTTTCTTCAAATTTTCCTAATAGGAAAGTTAAACAGCATTGTGGCAGGGTGCTCTTCGAATGTCGTGAACATACATACACATGTTCATTTAGAACATCTGCAAAGCATGCTCTCACTTCAATTTCTAAAAGAACTCTTTCATCGAGGAGAAAAGAATAACACTTGCGTTACCGAAAAAACTGATCCACATCTAATACGCAACAGAGTGTGTCATTCACAGGATGTATAAAAACACAGATTTAATTTTCGGACGCAGTACAAATTACACCGAAGAAAAGAACCACCTGAACCTCTACGGTTCTAAAGATGCATTTGCGTTCCGAACTGGTATGGTGTTCATTTTGTAGCGTTTATTTAACTGTGACCGGATCTGATTTTTACAGTTAAATATGAAACTACGAAATAAAAAGAAATCTTAAAAAAAAAAAAATCGGACTGAAAATTCATTTTTATTAATTTAGTTTATCGTTCAAAAAAGTACGTCTAGGAAACGATACAAAATATTAATATGTAAGGCGCATACAAAAATAACGAAATAATACTTAAAAAATACACGCTGTACGCATTACTTAATGCTTTAAACGAAAACAAATATAAAACGTAAATAAGTAATTATTAAATATTAAGAAAGCTATTTATATCAGCTTACAGATCGTGAACGAGATTTAGCCTTTTTCTTTTTCTTGTCTTTTTTATGCTTCGTTCGGCTATGATGACGGCGATTATGTTCCGAATGCATGCTGTCCTCCGAGTCACTTCGAGATTTCTCTTTGTTCTTCTTTTTATTTTTCGAATTCTTCTTGCGTGTATCTGAATCGCTTTCAGATCCCTAAAACGTAGACAAAGAAAAATGCCAAAAAACCTAATGAATGAAATATATCGTAACGTTGATATCATCAAATCCATTTCCGTATTGATAACTTTAGATAATAATAAAACGACGTGACAAGAGAGTAAAGAATTTGAAAAACTAGCACAAAGACCATCTCGTAAACTAATAGTATAATTATTTTAAATTAATTTTGCGACTGTTTGCCATGTAAATGTGAGAAAAAAAATAAAATGCACTTTCGCACGTATAAATATTTTTTTCTAAAACACATGATACCAGACGCGACCATGAAAGCCCCGCTAAAAAAAAAAACGCATTACACTAAAATCAAAGCGATCAAAATAACAAAATCGATAATTTTAAAACTGTTCATTTTATAAACTTAAAATTCGAAATACTCAGCTAACACACAAATGGTGTAATTTTTTAAAATAGCGATATTTATAATAACGCACTATTTGGAGACATCCGTTTAAACGCACCCGGAGCACTTTAAATTCCAGTGCCGATTATAATTGAGAAATGTTGCCCGCTGAGGGAAAAACAGGACGATATACATTAAATACAATTATAGTGTTCTGTGTGTGCCTGTGCGTAAATGAGCATTTGCGAATTGCGCCGAAATAGAGATAAGAGATAATGAGAAATATTTGTCAGATGTGAAATAATAGAAACAGGATGGTAATATACCTATTCTTATCTTCGGATATAATATTTACGGTATTGGCGCGCCGATTTTCTATTAGAGAACAACGCGTTATGATAATGGTATTTTCGATAAGATTTATTTGAAAAGTAGCTCTAGTATCGTAGAACATATAAAAATTATAAAATAAGAAGTTTTTAGTCAACAAAAAATGGCAAACTGTACAACGTCAGATTAAATACAAACTCACGAGTCCTTCTAAGAATTAAAGTAATTCGCAAAGGAACTGTTGCAATTACAACTTATTTCAAACCATCATTAAAACTACCGCGCATGGTATGAACAATTCGTCTGACATGGCATTCCAGACTGTGTGAGCCACCGATAAGCGTTGTAATAATAGATTAATCAACATAACTTGATTTCAAAAACAATCAAAAGATTATCGCTGTATAAAGTTCAGAATTTATAATTTCGCCTTGGTTTAGATATTTCTGTTACCACCTTATGATTATTTAAATCGAATTTTTTTCTAAGCCCACCTGAAATTTCTTTTCTGCTGTCGTTGTAACAGCCACTGATAGACAAACGTCAGCGATCTTTCAATTACACGTATAAATGATTTTTGTAACAATCAAAAAACATCACAATAAGCTACATTATTAAACTGTAACAGTGTTGTTCATGTTGTTCGGGTTATATTAAGTTCCGTTGTAATAAAAATAAAAATTTGTTTGTTGTTAGAAAATTTTACATGATTAAATCGGCAGTAAAATATTTAGATAATAAAAAATGAAAAATTCTTCTTTATCTGTTCAAAAAGAGCGAATATGTTACAAATTTGTGACCAAAATGAGGAATAGTTATCGTGTATAAGTTTAAATAAACAAAAAGTTACAGAACATTGCAAATATGAAAGATATTGTCGATTTAGAGCAGACCTAACAAGCCTACAGACCGCATGCAACTCCGAGCTCATTATGATGCTATAAATACATATATATATATATATATATATAATGTATATATATTATATTTTTAATATGTACACATAAAAAACGAATACCGCTGGATTCAGTATAAATTTTTATGACGTTAGATTAATTAAACATTTAAAACTTCCATGATGGATATAATTAGAAAACAATTTACGGTAGACACCATGTTTAAAAAATGAATCTTAAAACTTAATGTTTCGGAAAGCTTATACTTACCATCGTCGGAAATAAATTGGAACTAACAGGACGAAAAATATAGACTTCAATAGTAAAAATTATAGAAATAAAAAACACCTAAAAATTCCTAAAAAGGGGCGAGTAAATAACAAACCAAAAGTGCGAAACGAATGCGAGTAACAAAAAGAGCCAAAAAAACAAAACAAGAATAATACGGAAAATCATGCATTAACAAATATTGAGATAGATTTTAAAAACTAAGTGACCAAAAAGAGAAACGAATCTCACTTATTAGTTTTCATAATATTAATTTTACTGATTATTGTCATTTTTAGGTGATTATTATTTTGTTTAATACAATAATAATAATAATAATAAATAGATAAATACATATTTATATAATTCCTTTTTTCTACCCCTAAAAAAATACATTTGTGCATGAAATAGCTCGCGAAATCATTTGGGTTGGCCAAGCCTAGCTTAGAGATAAAACTCATGGACATTTTATTAAATTATACTTGGCAAGTTTTACGTATAAACTGATAATATATTTTTTACAAGCGGTAAAATCATGAATTATCGTAATACTGTAAGCGACTGAAATAAACAAAAAAATATAGAACTTTAATTCATTTTATATTTTGAAAGTTCTTAGAGGATACAACTGCTGGTGTACTTTACTTTCTGGAAGAGCACATTACTTTTAGGCAAAAAGGAGGAAAAGACTAAAATAATTAAAAAAAGAAAAAAATGTTTCAGACAAATTTTTACACGATTTTCTTTTATTTAATTTTCCATTACAACCAAATCTTGATATCAACTTTTGGCCTGAAAATGCGATGGTAATGACTGAAACGGTATAGTGATGTTTCAATGCGTTATGCCGTTAATGTGCGTCATAGATGTGAGAGAGGGCTCTAAATAGAAAAACTCCACTGTTGGCGCCCTACCGAAATGGTGTTTTTCTTCCTTTAAAAAAAAAAAAAAATAGAAATGAACATTTACCAAATATTAGTCACGAAGAATGAATAAAATTTGGTGTATTCAGCACGGATACTGAAAACTAAGTTAAACTGCAAAACGTATGACATGTATCAGCTGTCGACTTTTACATACTCATAATTATACACGCACAAACATTAGTATAACTCTTAGAATTTCCGCGAAGGAGTACAACTGAGAATCTCCCGAAGACTCCAGCAGTCGACTCAATTTCGTTAGTGAAAATGCAATTTTACAGTTTCTTAATAGTTGTTATGTAAAGTGCACGTTAGATTTTTACTCGGAAATAACAACTTACTTTAAGAAACTGACTATTTTAGGAAAAGTAGAATTACCGAAAAATAGCTTCAAAATTATTCTGAGTAAAGTTTATACAAAAAATCCTTGAATAACAAAGAGTACAAAGTGAAATGTTTCACATAAAAAATTAATAATCCACTCTCATAACAATATACACTAGAGAAGTAACTATTTCGCCTAAAACCGATAATTATGGCAAACAACTAAAATGCAGGTCTCTTAGCGATGATAAAAGTTTTCAGTAATATTACATTTATAATAATTCTTTTGTTGTTGCAAGTTTCTCTGCCGATGAATATGTCACAATTCTCTAACTTACCCGTATCCGCTAAAAAATTATTAAATATAATAACGAGTGAACCTACGTTTTTAGTTTTTATGCTGAAGTAATGGCAATAGTCTAAAAATGGAAAGATTATTTGCTTCTTTTTGGCACACCCTTTTACAAATGCGAGTTTCTAATGATTTTTTAAGTAAATATTTTATTTAAAATTTCTGTTAAAATACCCCTTCTTTTTTTTTGTTAATACGATTACGCATTCTGTTAATGTTAGAAATTTAAATTTAAAAATACCTGAGAATAAGCGCGTTTCTTCTGTTTCTTATTTTTCTTCTTTTTATTACGCAAATGAAAATGAGTACAACTGTCCTCTGCTAATCGTTGGTATTCCTGATCGAAATTAAACAAAACGTAAAACAATAACTCTGTTGTTCGTTAAAATTATCGATTTAATGTGTCAAAATGCAAAATTTCGGTAAAATCACTAACCAACATGTTATTTTAATCTTTCAAATTCGTCTTTTCAATAATTCACCACGAACTGTTATGTGTATACTCGTGTATAACTGTTTTCAATTGCTCTCATTATTTCTATTTTCATGAATTAACGAAATGACTGTCCAGTTCAGCCACTTGCTTTCTCCCTACGATTTTATTACTAACTCGCCGATAAAAATATTAATATATACATATATATATATATATATATATATATATATATATATATATATATATATATATATATAATTTTACGCACCTCTTGCAACAAAAAGTTTTCTGCACACGGAGGGACTTTAAAAGATATACAATATTTACAACAGCTGACTTCAAATAATGGCAAGATCATCCTGAAATGCTCATTAAACTGATAATTATAAAAAAAAAAAAACATCATTTATTTATAGACAACAGTAAATTAATCAACAGCTTTTTAAAATATCATTCTCATGAAAATGCAATGTTTTAAATTTTCAGACAATAATTTGCATTCACCCCTTTTTTTAAATATAATTAAACGAACTGGCTAAAATTAAAATAATATAATCACCTTATACACTCGCATACGTTCCGATTCTACAGTAATCGCCTTGAATGTTGGTTCATCTTGTATCGAATCTCTAACAGCTTCCCAACTCTGACTGGAATCTATATTGTTTTCTTGTAAAAAGTTTAGGAACGCATTATCCAATTTTTTCTGCCTCCTTAGCTCCTCTTTTAGTCGTTCTTTTTCTCTAGCTTCAGCCTATGGCAAAAAAAAAAATTCAGCATAGGCACAAAATTGGTAATTATATTAATTTAAGTAATACATTTACATAATAATTAATAACGATTAATAACATCAATAATGATATGCTACTCGAATAGTTTACTTACTTTTTCAATAAGTGAATTGAAGGTCAACTTTACGTTTCCCGGATCTAATGTAATAGATCTATCATCTTCACATACAATAGTTGCAAATTCTTCGAACGTGGTATTTATCTTAAACACAATAATATCGTTAAATACCGTAATGTAATATACTATCATTGTAATCAACGAACGCTGTAATTATTACAAGTTGTAGCCTTTTAAAAAATTTTATACTTACATCTACTTCGTAATTCCTAGCTTTCATTATCTCTTTAATAATTTTCTTTTCGTCGTCATAGCGCGATTTCAAGTCTTCAACGTAAAATTTAAATAAATCCAACGGCGTAGAACCTGCAAAGATTTATTTTTACATATTTATTAAAATTAGAAATTTACCCCACTACGAATTTACAGAACGAAACCAAACGTGATTTGGAACGTTTGTTTAATAAAATGTACCTGGTTGGCCCAGCATAGCGGAAAATCTAATGTCCGTACATATTACCGGATACAATTCGGACCACAGCGACATAGACGTTAATTTACCCTCTTGATGAAGTTCGTCCAATAATGCCTGTATAACGATAACAAATTTTATTCGTTTATAATAGCAGCTTAAAATTCCGACTAATAGATGTGTACACTATAAAGTAGATATATGCCGACTAATAGGTGTGTACACTATAAAGTAGATATATGCCGACTAATAGGTGTGTACACTATAAAGTAGATATATGCCGACTAATAGGTGTGTACACTAAAAAGTACATATATGCACTGCGTGCGCGCGTAATTTGGAGCACCGATTCTCAACTGAAGCTATATGGTCCACTAGAGAGGGTCATGGGATTTTTTAAAAAGGCCTTGAAAAATAAATTTAAAAAAACATTCGAAAAGCGGTGAAAAGTACTGTTCTAATGGGAACTATAAAATCCATGTTATATTTGGGTAGTGGTGGGGGGTGTTCTTGAAACACTGGCATTAGGTTTTTTTCTCGCAAGGAACAAATTTAGAAACAGATTTAATAATGAAACTGAAATAATTCCGACCGATTTTAGATATCGTTAAGGGAAAAAGAAAGAAATATTTCTTCAACAAGCATTTTATTCAGCAGAGTTTGAATAGACGCCTAGTTAACGTATCCGCCTGAAACAAAAAAAGGGGAGAAAAAGAAAATATTATACTCGTCAAATATTTTTTAAAAATTAAATGATCTCATAAGCGGCAACAGATGGAGAATAGTAATACCTTGCTGGTATTACTATTCTCCATCTGTTGCCGCTTCTTGCTGCTCTTGCAAAAAATAAAATGCCAACCTCATTAAAACAAGTTCCGGATAAAGCTATAAAGATTGTGAATTACATTAAAAGCTCTGCTTTAGTCAACATTGTTCACAACAGCGTGTAAAAAAATGGGTAATTAAAACGAATCGCTCGTATTTTTTGATAATTCGCATATTTATTTTATAGACATTGTTTGCCAACCGATACAGAAAAATTGATGTACACTTTCGACTAATAAAAATCACTAAAAGAAACTTGCCTGAGTTCTCTACCTCGGTAATAAATAACTACATAATCTGAAATCAAAACGCTACATAAAACGTGACAAGAAAATCTGTGGCAAATTTTTAACTGACCCATAGCCAAAAGACGATTGATAAAAGAAAAAAAGTAATTCGGAATGTATCATTACCGTTTATTATTTGATGAATAGTGACTTAATTTATGTTTATTACTTTATCGTATTTTATTAGCGATATACTATGATCAGATCCTCAGCCTTTCCCGAGCAGAGCCCTTAATACACGCGGACTTGGAATTCATGTAACGGATGCATTTCTAAAGGAGCCACGAAGTTAAAAAATGATGACCATGAATTTTATAATAATTAACACAATTCAAACGTTTTCAGATGGACTAAATTGTTTTTGAAAGAATATTGCACTTTACGAATTTTTCAAGTTCTCTGTAATCGAATTAGAAAAGGCAGGAATAAGAGATGACGACTTAAACGAGTTTGCAGAATAAAAATCCGGTTTTGCGATACTTTGAACATGAACGTTTCAGACTCGGTAATAGATCCATGCGGAGCACATGTCCATGCAATGTTAATACTTGAGCAATAAATTATTAAGTTATTGATATAGTTCAACTCAAGTTATATTTAAAAATAATAAAGACGCTTTTTGGATCTAAACTTGTAACCCAATATTCAAAGCTTAATGTGAACAACTTAATTATTTGTCACGGCATTTTCAACATCATATTCGGTTGAATGGTTAATAAGTCTCTTTTAATCGATCAAAGAAGTCCTTTCGAATACTTTAACAGAGGGCAGATTTGAAATTATTGTATTAAAACATTATTCAATCCCAAAGTTCGCATTAAAAATTATATTATATTTTTCTGCTTTGTTTTCAATCATTCCTTGAAAATGTTTTTCGTATTTTTTCAACCCTTTAAAATTGTGTCATGTATTCCAGTAAAACAATTTCTAACATATCGAGAATAAAAATTGAACTTTATCGTATTACACATTAGAAAAATACATTTGGCTTCGATAAGAAGAAGAAATACAAAAGTACGAACATAGGGGCCATAGGCAAAAACAAAAAATTAAAAATCACTGATTTAGTGTACTCATGATGTATTGGAAGATGAATTACAAAGCGTTATGTATATAAAACTTTCTGATGAAGTTGCATACGGGAACCGATGATCATAAATGCACTTGATAGAGGAGTATAAAAGCGGACCTCACTTGATTATAATATTGTTATTTAATTATAATTTAGCGCATGTGTACGACGTTTAATAACAGGTCCTCATACCATCGATATATCTAATTCCATTTGTCAAAATTATCCGGAAACCAATCTCGAATTAGTTCTATTTTTTTTTTTTCCAGGAGTGTCAACTGTGTACAATAATCCAGCGCAAGCGAAGTTACTGGAAATGTCAATGTGTAGTAGCGGGATTTGGACCAGATCCTACCTGAACGAAACACCACTGCCTAACCAATTATGCTACAATAACTGGCTTAATTTTAATTTATTTCAGATTTATTTTATTCTATGCGTTATTAGTTATTCAATTTTTCAATAATTTTTTATAATTTTTTTTCTCCAATTATACATTTTTCAAAATTGTTTCATTTATTTTACGTATCATTATTTATTATCTTTTTCAATGTTTTCCATAATAAAATAACACTTTAGTAATAATGTATTAGTTTCTTTTGGTAGATAGTTAACAACCATTTTTTTCCTAATTCCTTGTATTCGTTTAAATATCTATTTCGTAAGTAATCTATAGCTTTTAATTTATTTCTATTAGCTTATGTCGTACTCCGTATGAGGTTGACATTAACTTTTAAGGTTCCCATATCCCCGTACATTGTGTTTTTAGTTACCAAATAATTTGAAAATGCTCACAACTGTTTTACACTTTTATAATTTTCATTCCGTAAAACACCATTCCATTATGTACCATAATTATCGATACTTCTTAAAAACCATTTTAATCTTCCTTATCATCATTAATTCCGTTTTCTCTGCGGTTATTTTCAATTTATTTAATTTATCTGCAACTGAAGTAAAATCGATTGCATCTTGTAAATTGCACAATGCTCAGCGAAAAGACACCAGTTAGAACGTCTTTCTACGCTTTAATTATCATACAATTCGTTTGTATAAATCAAATACAGAAATAACAATTTAACAATCTTTACAAGCTTTAAAAATTTTTTTACCAGTCTGAACAAAGTTTTGTTAAACTATTTCAAAAAATCATCGATTGATAAGCTAATTAATCTATTAATATATGCCAAATTTTTTACGATGTTACAAGCCCCTAGAAAGCATATAGATAACAAACACAGTTTTTTGTCCACCATAAATTCATCAACCACACTAACGAAATTCATAAAAAAAAGTTAATTACGATTTTTTTGAAAAAATGTTTTTGCAAGATAATACGGATACACCGTGTCAATTAAGAAGTAAAACTAACAACCGAAAATAGAATATTCCAGAAAACTATCTTAAAAAAATCTCACACGTTGAGTACAATTACAACCAATTAAACGTAATGCTCCGATTCTCATGATGATAATAATATCTGCGCAGGCATTATGCGTACATATTTATAATTCTATAATATTCAGTTTCACGAAGATAAAATAATTCCAAATTACCTTCTCTTCTTTTTTTTTTTTTGTAATGTCGAAAAGTCATTATTTGCGTTTTCATAATATCCGGTTTATATTTGTTGTCGACAAGAGAGATTTTAAATTTATTTGTTTTTAATAATGTTCAAGAGCACCTAATCAACAGCACCAGTGTCAGAAGATATAATTTTGACCTCGAAATACGAGTAATTTTACTCGCCTAATGCGATCATGAATAGAAATCGAAAAGCACGATATTAAATTTTGTAAAATTTAATCAAACAGAAATTTATTTGCAATAATCTGTTCTGTCGATTATTACAAATCAAAACGTTCCGAAGGAAATATAGGAAGAATGAAATAAAAACATAAACACAATAACAAATATTTAAATCGAATATAAACGAATATTCTAGAAATGTTTCCGGGAATTTCCTCCCATCTTCAACTTGAAACACAAACGAGAACATATTAATAAAGATAAATTCAACGTTGTATGTTTCGAATTTGAAGAACTAAATAATATTTTTGATTGGGGAAAAATCAGAGAATCTCATTAAAAATAAACCCAAGTGTTTGCCTATTTGTTTAAAAAAATTTTAAATAAAAATATACCTAAAAATGATTACGAAAGGAAACGTCTTATTACAGACGATGGAGTGCGTATATGTTGTTGAATTTTCAGAAAACATTAATTCCCTTATTATCCGCTATTATCTTATTGTGACAGTACGAATACGCTACGTGAAATATAAAAATATATATATTACCCCAAAATTATCTCGATTTTTTCGTTCTTGCCGCTTTCTCCGCCGCTTTTCCCTTTCTTTATCTTCCTCTTCCTCCTTTTCTAATTCTCTTATGTGATCTTCGAAAACCAGCAATGCATCTTCTTTATCCATTGCTGTAACGATTGCATTTTTTATTTATTAGCGCAACGATTTATACATATGCACTGTAGTGAAAAATAAATTTCATTCAGAAGTATACTAATTCAGTTCCGCGAAACAGAAAAAACGAGTAAAAAAGATGAAATAGAAAAGAAGTATATACACTCGAGGGAAAATTAACAAAAATGAGCGTATTTTATTATTCTACCAAACCTGTAATAAACTTATAACCTGCTGCATGCATCTCTTGCAATCACCTTTCACAAGTCGCATCCCTCAATAATTGTTTATTTTGCCTTGTTTATAATTACAAGTTTATAGGAGCATGCCGAATCTGCCCCCTTGGCGTTTTTTATCGACACTTGGGAAATAACTTCAGTCACCCCCCTCCCAAAAAAACAACAACTTTCTGCTTCTTATTTAAAATATATTCCGAATTATTTATTTTGAAAAAAAATTTAGTTGTTTTCTTTTTTTTTAATAGTAAAACTATAAATTAACGAACGATGACTTTCCTTTCAAGATCTAAAAACTAAAAGCCGCGGAAATAAAATATTTTTACAATTCCCAAATATAAATCCATTTTTATAAAACTAAAATTTTTTTTTTTTAAACCATGTAGCAAATTTTAACAGTATACGCCTTTTATGTTCTACTCAGAAATCCTTTTAAATTTTCCAATTCGGTGCAACATTGTGAAAAAATTAAAAACAAATTATTTGGAATGTTTTCAATTTATAGGTTTAATTTTTAGTTTTTTTATAAGAAAATGTTCAAATGAATTGGCAATAATTACTTAAAATAAATTTTAAACTATCCGTTGGTGATCAGTAACAATATTTCATGACAATTTTAACAACAAACGCCACCTATCAGCAGAATTGAGCAGTATTCGTAGTTCACGTATTTGTTAATATGAATATTCGTATTCGCCGCGACGAATACAAATAGTTATTTGTGCAAAATAATTACAAATACATCAATCGATATTTTTTTTTTGTTTTTTTCCCAATTCTTTCGTGTTTTTTATCGTGCTTTTTTTTTTTTTTGTACTTCTACCTTATTTACGTATACTGAAACCGCCATAACCGATTAATTCTTGATTAATATTTTTTTTTTTTTTTTTTATTAATTCATGTCACCAATCTCTATAGTTTAAATTCTACAACTATTTCTCTTATAAGTAGGTACTTTTAGCTTTGTAAGGTTGTACTCAGTTTCTGAGCGTCGGGAACTACTTGTTCGTACATTTTAAGTATATAAATGTAGTGCAACAGGCAACCGTTATACGCAATGCTAGTGTACACTAGTGATGAGTAAAGTTCCAAATATTTTGGAATGTCACGTTACAAGTTCCTACATCACCGCGCCGTGTAGTACAGAAAACGTGATGTGCTCTGCTTATTAAAATATACAGATTTAACTGGAACGTAAATAACGCGCGCGCACACAATGACAGTTTGGCCAGTATGGATTACGTTATTTAGTTATTGTAACTAAATTTGTCACTACAGAAGAACTTCGTTTCCAGCCAGTTACGGCAGAATAGTGTTGTTTTATTCACCATCTGATCGCATTACGTACATATCGTCGTGTAATGAGCTAGTGAGTTGCGACAAATAACAGTGAGAGTGAGAAATGCATACTAACTGTACGAGTGATTAAAATATATCATCTGTACTCCACAATTCCCCCTGATCACCGTCTGATATGATTGCCTAGTTAATCGTTTCTTTCGTTCATTCGGTAGTTCCAGGACTAGTTACATAGTTACAATATCTTCTATTAGTTACACAATAGTTACTTCTCATTTCTGTTACAGGATGGTGACATAAGTAACGAAGTAACATAAATGTATGTTACAGATTGGAATGAAACGAACTATTTCAGAGCTAGAACTAGTTGTTATTATCAGCTAGAGGCAGCGTTATTTACGTTCCAGTTAAATCTGTATATTTGAATAAGCGGAGCACATCACGTTTTCTAGTTACGTTCCTCGTTACTTTACACACCACTAGTGTACACACACAAGACTACACTTGGAACTGATTATAATCGCTTGTTATTACGACACAAATGCGGTCCCGTGTGTGTTCGCCTACTACACATCAATTAGCGCGCATATGGTAGTACACATTAAGTGCAGTGAAAAATATTTTTCAAAAATTGTAAAGCCAACAAAAATTTTGGACCGTATTTTCAACAATATAGGAACTGTGTTGTAAATAATAGGAATAGCAACGAAAACTAATTCTAAGTTTTATATGTTTATTAATCTCATTAACATTTTCGCGGGTAATACGCAGTTGTCGTTTAAAAGATCTATTTAATATATAATTTTTTATTAATAAAATAATACTCGTACGCCTAAATACAAAGTTTTCTAAAAAAGTCATTTTATAATTTTGTTCACGATGTTGCGCTAAAGCGAAAAATTCGATAAATGCCTGAATATAGCATGAAAGATATTTACTGTTAAAATTTTTTGATGCATGTTTAATGGAACATGTGTTTTAGTTTTGTTTTATAAAAAATTTAATTTATATTTCAGAATTGTAACAATATTTCATTCCATGCTTTTTACTTTCTTGCACTAAAAAAAAAAAAATTACGATTCATTAATTTTCACTTTTACTATGAAAAAATAAAAATAAGGTTTAAGAACTGATAGTTGGTATGATTTTTTTTTATATTTAATACGACGCCAACTGTGAATAGGAAACGCTGTGAAGGTAGATTCGGCATGCTTATTCGTCTATACCACATTCACATAAGTTTATTATTTAATTTCACTGCGGAACATCGGATAATTTCTTCTGCCTCTCTTATTTATATACGAAAATTGTCATCAAACAAGCAACAATCGAATAATAATAGAGTATGATGTTAATCTTTTTTATTCGGAACTTTAAAAATCACGTAATAAATTACCGGTCAATTCTTCATCAGCTAAAAAGTTCGGATTATCTAAAAGTAATTTTTGACCTTGATCCCAAGTTGTGCGATACGTTATATTACTCATAGAATCAAATATGGCCGATAGCGCACGGATATTTCGCTTCTTCCGAACCTTAGCTTCTTCTTTTTCCTTCTTGGCCAAATTAAACACTACGTCCTCGTAAATATCTCTTCGATCCGCATCGCTAACACTGTTCCATACCTGTATAAAAACACATCCATAGTGATTTGAACGTTTCCAGATATAATCTAATGATTAACCGTACACATTATTTCTCACCAACAACGTCGTCCGTCGTACTATGATTTTTAAAATGATTTAACCAGAAAAAAAACTAAATCGCAGCGATATTTTTATTTAGTTAAAAAATATTTAAATTATAAATCATTGAAATAATTTAAAGTGTTTCAAAATCGTTTTTTTTTTTTAAATAATTCAACTACTTTTCGAAAATATTTAAATACCGCTTAACATTTTAAAAAACCTCGTTTATGTTTTACCAAATTTTTTGGATTAAATTACTTCAGAATAATTTATAATGCAAATTTATTCAACTGTAAATAATCTAAATCCATTAAAAGCAAAAATCGTTAAACTATTTTGTTATAGTTTACATTATAAAGTATAAGTTAAGGCGAATAAACCGGATATATTTTTAAAAAATCGTAGTGCTTAAAATTGAATAAAATAGTAACACCATAACAGATCAAAATAATCTATCTTCTACCTTAATTTAAAAAAAAAAAAAATAATAAAACAATGATTCTCTCCCCAAAATGTTTTTTTTTAACAGACTGATCGAAATGTTTCAAGTGAGGCAGGCTGTTCCGTCTTATTGTAACTATGTTAGACTTAATTATCGTTTTTTTCTTTACTTCGAGTACCGAAAGACTCTATAATACCAACATAATGCTTCATGTTTGCCTGGCTTCGAAAAGATAAAAACTCGATCTTTTATTTCGAATCGGAAGGAGCTTTTTTCGAAGCCTTGCTTTACCCATCTATAAATCATATTTTATGAAGGAAACAGTTTTTTTCTTTATTAGGAATTTTGAACTTAAACTTGTGCAATATTAAAAACTAACCACTCACCACGCTTAAAATATGTCTCAATCGCACATGAGCAATGTACGAGTAACCGACGACGTCATCACGAATGCTACCCGTAAAAATGTGGAACAGATTTTCCTTCGTTGTAACATTTTTGGAGGCGCTGCGATTTTTTAAAATATATCCATTTCATCTGCCCCGCCCCGTAGATAAATATTAATAACTATTATAACAAAAAATATTTGTTTGAAAATGTGAAACACGTTTTATAACAGGAGTCGATGTTATCAAATAAATACCAAAAATGAAACGAAAACGAATATGGAGAAAAGTGCAAAATTAGAGGTTCCCTTTTTAAAACATGTCATCATCATCATCATATGAGTCGTATCGCTCGATTTGGAGCATCGTGACTGCCTATTTGTACACTAGCAGTACAGAATAGGCAGCGTTCATGGCAATTGCTATACGCAACGCGAGTGTACGCACGCAAGACCACACCCGGAACTGATTGATAATCGTTTGATTTATCGATTTACAAGTGCAGTCCCGCGTGTGTCTGCTGTGTGTACTGAACTAACGCACATATGATGGTATACGTGGTGGTTTTCCATTGCCTACCATGTGATTATTAGCGATTATTTATTTATTTATTTAATTCTTGTAATAAGTTCGTCGTCGCTCGGGATCAAACCCGTGACCTCCGTAACGGAAGTCAAACGCTCTAGCAACTAGAGCACTTAATTGTACACTTTATTTGAAAAAGTACCCGGAATTATTTAATAAAACATAAAACACCTACTTAATCGGCGGAATTTATTTCCTCGCCTTCAAAACAGACTACAACTGAAGGTGACAAATTAACCCCCCGTCATCATAACACTTTTTGTAAGCATTTTTTGGAAATAAGTTCCTTCAACGAATCTTTCATTTTATGAATTCGTCAAAAAGCTTTCTACGAAACGCTAATTTAAGTCTCGGAGACTAAAAAAAAGTCAGCCGGGACGATGTCAGATAAATATGGAGCCTACTCAAAACCATTCATTGAATTTTTTTCCAAAACCTCGGTCACAATAATCACCTTTTACGATGGTGAGTTATTCTGGTGCACAACCCATGGAATTGTTCTTCCACAGTTCAGGTCTTCGCAACGGATATTTTCACGTAAATACCTCCTAACACTTAAATAGTACGCTTTGTTGACTGCGTGTTCCTCTAACAAGCATTGTGAATGCACAACACCGCAGTAATCAGAAAAAAAACAATCAGAATTATTTTTGTTTTCGTCGACTTTGAAATTTTTTTTTGCTTTTGGTCAAAAACCGGTGTTGACTTGGTTACATGTCAAACTGGTAAATTCAGTCTCGTCTCCCGTAACTAAATATTTCACGAATGCAGGAATGGAACTAGACTAATCGAGCATGTCTTTAGTAACTCGTTTCCGATGTTCTCTGTTGAGAAAATTCCCTTCTTTTGGATAAAGCCGAGCGGCAACTCGTCTCGTGTACAAATTATCAATTAGAATAGTACAAACGGTTTCGAGTGAAAACTTTCCATCACAATTTTTTTCACTTTGTTGATACTCATATTTTTAAAAGACAACCCGAACGAAGCAAATCTTCACAAACTTCTCCGCTTTTTGGAAATTTTTTTAAACTGATTCATCGCAGGTCTTTTACAAGATTCTCGATGATTTCAAATGCAGAATTTCGTTGGCAACGCAAAATTGCAGACAAAATTCTTTGCCTAATATTTTTATTCATTGAAAAAATCACAGACCCATTAAAATCAGATAAACAAATTAGTCGGATGATAGGGCCTATATTGCACATCATTAATAAATGCTACCATCTTCAAGCAGGAAAAAAATATTAAAGAATATTTTATACGGGCTTTTTAAACGAGAGAATGTATATTGCACTAAAATTTTGAAATAGCCCGATTTAGTAGCTAATCATCAGCAAAGCTAGATTCTACAATACAGGTTCTTTATTTTCCTGATGTAATTTAAAATAAATTCGACTACTTTAATTCTTTTGAATTGTAATTAGACGAATTAAGCACTTCCGAATCGTCGTTTGTCCCTATTTTTTCTATAATCTTTCCCCCCGCGCACATATTAATAACAATGTCGCAAAATATGTAACGATTTTATCGTCAAAAGATCGAATTTATATATATAATGTAGAAAAATTTTAGTCATGTAGTATAATACTTTGTTCTTTTTAATTATATTCATTCATAACTAACCATATTTCAGATAGCTCACTTCTCTCTTTTTTTTTCTGATAGATAATGTATAAAAAACAGGAGTTTTATTCAACTCTTCGGTATCAACCTACCCTTCCTGTCATGGCGCCCCTTGTGCATTTCTCAACCAGTAAACGATGTTACATATTCAGTTACCTGATAGCTGAACACGGATAAATAAAAAAATGAAAAATGGATAAGAATCCTATTTTTAAAATAACCGTTCAATAAAATAGTATAAAAACAGTAATTATCGCTACAACTCTTAATAAATCCAAAATTTTTATACATCCTGTTTGTTTAATAAATTACCGGCATCGCTAATAAACTAACTATATAATAAATTATTAAATCTATCAACACTGTCGTTCCTATCCTGGGTATATGCAGGTTTAATAACAGCCTTTTTTCTAAGTTTGTTTCAAACTTTAGTTACAACTGTGTGTCTTCTGATTGATGACAGGCTAATTCCAAAACATTCTCGGAACCAAGTATTTATTAAATATGTTAGTTATTAAAATATTATTAATATAAATAATCTACGAAAATCAATGGGAAAAAGAAACAAACAAAATATATAATATTGCACTGATGACTAACGTGCTATGGCTGATAAAACACATACCCAAACACATTTCATTAACACAAGGTACTAGGCTAAAACCCCAAAAATAGCAAAACGTAAAAATTAAGATCGCACGAATCAAAACCAAAATGGACAACTGATAAAAATACAGGTCTGTAAAACAGTCACGAATTAAACTATTAAATACCAAATATAAACGTAACTGTAGTTAAAACATATTAAGTTATTATACACCGCGTTGCTCGTTGTTTCAAGAATTAATTTATAGGGAAAAATGGGATTACTGGTTAAATTTTATAATTAAATATAGGGCAATTTACCACCACGTTTGCTAAAATTGTTAACCATATATATATATATATATATATATATATATATATTATATAGATACCAATGTAGGAAAAACAAGTAAATATATATAACAATATACGTTGCTACAGATACGTACATTGTTTTGTACATGTCGTTATTGTTGCTATATTAGTAATTATATTTATTTCTATAGTTATTATAATATTACAAAATTCCTAACATTAACGAAAAAATAATGCAACACATTATAAAAACGGAATTGTTTTATTTATTTTTTTTTGGTACGATGTTCGATAAATAAAACGGAATATTCAACAACCCTACTCTATGGGGAAGACCAAAGATGCCGGTAGAAATATAAATTATCAGTTTTTCAAATTTTAACTTAACAAATGATTCCATTTGTAACAGCACACAGAAAAAGTCATTTCTGTAAAAAATCCCAATATGGGTAATTACTTAAGGCATATTAACGATAGATTCTCCAGTTTTTTTGGCATACAATGCAACAAGTCTAGTCAAAGATTAGTCATTAACTTCATAGTTGAAATAAAATGTACAAGTTGTAATCATTAAATTTCAAATTATTGATTGCAAATTGATCTTAAAATTCATGTTTCGTTAATATCGAATTTATCGCGATACAAACAATTTAAAACTCTAAATTTTCCTAACTTTTAAATGCACCGATTGAACGGGCTCAATCTGAGAAAAGTTTTTCATAAATAGTTACAGCTGTTATAAAACGTTTAATTAATGCGAAATTAAAAGATCACTAACATTAATAAAAATTTTAAATCATATAAAATATTAACGCTGTTCAGGACCCACAAATTGTAAAAATTTCGGAAACCGTATATTCTTCTATGAAAAATTTAATTTTCTTTGGCGAAAACATTTAAAACTTCCAAGGTAATAAAACCTTTTAAAATAATTTAAATTTTCGATTTATTAGAACAAATTACATCTCGTTTCCTATAAAGTAATACAAAATTTAAATTGACAAATATTTCCCGGCGTGATAATTTCACATGTTTACAAATTAGAAAAAAAAGAGAAAATGAACACGCAAATTTACAAGTAACTGAATATTAAAGTATACATTATCGTGATACGATATAGATGGGGTAGGCGAGAAAATTGGAATTATTTAAATACAAATATGATGGAATAATTTAAAATACGCAAGAGAGAATATTTCTGAAATATATATATATAAAATAGAAATTCCATCAATATAGGTTATTCATAAGCATACAGCTGATCATCTGACGGCGTATCTAAAATGAAAAGGGAATTTCGCAAAAATGACTGTAAGATGATAAGAGACGGATGAATAGAGCGAAATCTGTTCGATCTCGGCGCACGGAAATTACTTTAATTATGCTAGCGGCTGTGTGAATCCGCTTTACGCGCAAACGTGTCCTCGTACGTACCTGCATTTTCTGGTCAGTTGTTTTAGTTATTTTTATATAGTTATAATCGCGTTATATCGAAAGACATCATCCTAGTCACTACAAAAGCATATTGCTTTAAGAAAGAGGCGCAATAATCGAAGAAAATAAAAGAAAAAAAAAAAAGAATAAGGAACAGCTTCGAAATTGTGTAGCCGGAGATCAAAAACTTCGAAGACCGAGGGTGGACGAAAGCGCTCGAAAGTCACCAGTGCCTATACGGTAGCTACTGGAGGAGCTAAGAAGCCCAGCCTTCGCAGTCATAGTCAACCAGACGGATAGATCGCAGTCAAGGAAAATACAGGCCAGATTTATATATTCATATTTTATATTATTTTATTGTTGTTGTTTAAAAATTTGTGAGTTCTGCGATTGATTAAGTATATGTGTATGGTATATGTATTTTAATGAGTTGGATTGATTTGTGTTAATTTTTTTATATATGCAGCTGCATCTCCCAATCGTTTAGTGTCTCGGTGTTGTAAAATATAGAAAAATTTTGTGTACGAATTGTTGGATTATTGCTTGTGTGAGTGTGCAAAGTAATTTCCGGCAGACCGAGTAAAAAAAAAAAAAATATTAAAGACAGAGATAAAAGTAGTAAAAAGTATAAATTAACTTCATTTAAAAGAAATATATATTTTATCACAGAACTGGTTACCTCTGGTGACTGGTAACGTGATAACATATATACTTGTATATTCATTATTCTTCTAATATTTTAAACATCAAAACGAAAAACATTAAAAATAAATAACAAAAGATAAAGAAAAAATAACAATACTGAAAAACTATCACGATAAACAGTAATTTTTGGAGAAAGAGCAAACTTGATACGGAAAACATTTAAATTTATACATTGATATTGATGCTTAAAATGAAACATAAAATGTTTTAATGGTTCATCAATTAACCAAAAAATTAAATATGCTACCATCGCACACCGTAAAAATCATTTTTTCATATTCCACGAATTCTATTCACACTGCTTTTTCTTAACGAATCGTTTATTAAAATTTCGTAATTTTGCTCTAATTAATTGTTACTTATCACTCATAATTTATTAGGATAGAAAATCAATTGGATTTAAACAACAAATATGATAAAAAACAAAACTACAGTACTCCTTCAACTATTTGATTGATTACTATACAATCGTTGTTTTCTGACAGCAGATGTCTTTTAACATAAAAACCTCTTGCCCTACAAAGAATATAAAAAACGTTAACGTTAACAATGTGTGTTTTTTCTATTTTGATTATAAAATAGAAAAAAAAATCTTACGTCTAAATGTCCGAACATTTCGTCGCATCTGAAGTAACGAATAGCCGAATTCATCCTATCGGAAGTCATTAAAAATTCTTCGAGATCTTCTTTAGCTTTTTTCACTTTCAATCTTTGTTCTTCGCGTTCCTCCTTCAGCTTTTGAGTTTTATACGCGTTAAATGATTGCTTCTTTTCATTTAAATGCTTAAAGCTAGCGTATCTTTTATCTTTTTCCAGTATTTTTAGTGCTTGTTCCCATGAAGAATTACTCGGTATGTCCTAAATCAAAAATTTACGACTATGAAATTTATTAATGAAATTAATTTTTAAATTTTTAACACGGTAAATAAACAAGGTATAGATCAAATTACAAAAAAAATTCAGAAAATTAAATTAATGTGCTATTAAATTATAACGCAAACACCTTTTTTGTAACGCTTTTATAACTCAACTAGAAATCTGTTCCATGTACACCAATGTTCTTTTTTTTAATTTAAAAAAAAAAAAAAAAAACAAAAAAAAACAGTTGAACTTAAATTTTATGAACTACAATTCAACTGTTAACATTTTAAAATATTTCTAATCTCCGTTAAATTTAAAATGAATTAAGAAAGCTTTAAGTATTCTATGAACATTTCTCTCGAGGTAAATTTCTCGGAATATATTAATAATTGGCCAGATTCTACCGTTAAAATAATTTCAGTTACGTATTTTTAACATTTCCGGTTTTGTGTTAATACGTTATTAATCAACTTGATTATCATTACTATTGTTTTATTCCTCAATTACTATCTGTTACCGTTACAATTACGTACATGACATAACCTGTTTAATTTACAGTAATTCCATAAAATCAAAAAATCTACAATTCAAGTGAAAGTCAGTTCGTATATAGCAGCGTGATTTCCAATAAAAAGTTTTCCATTACTTTATTTTCGCTACATGCAAAATTGCTGCGTTGTAAATAGTTAAAATAGCAACAATTATATAGTGAACTTAAAGATGTTTAAAATTTTAACGTTTTTAATGACATTTTCTACACTGCTAGAAGAAACGTCGCGTTCCCATTAGCGACGATTCATTAAACAACAAAAACAAGATTTTCTTCCAAAAAATAACAAAAACATACTACAATTGTTACCGAAAGCTATTCCTGTTCTAGTACTACAAAAAACTGTTGATAGCTGATTCGCGTTGTTATGTACATGTAACTACAGCTACGATTACAATTATCGCTACAACCATCATCGCAATTTTTTTGTTAGTGATGAAATAGCTTATAAATATTGTAAAGCCATACGAGATAATGAGGATTTCTTTTTATCATTTACAATGCAGTCTGGTCACATTCGTTAGACAATCACCTTCCCATTTACACTTCAAGCGTTATAAAAGAAATAAAGAAAAACGTGGACCAAAATATAATTTAATCTCTTCAAAAATGAAAGGAAAAAAATAAATAAATTTTAATTTTCACTTATTTACTACACCACTTTAGACTGCGTAGAATGTAGTTTTATTTCAGTCCTCTAAGAATTCGAGTGTTTTTCTTCATTTACAGTTTCTTAAGACACACGTGTTGTAAAAAATTTTATTTTCAATACATTAGTAGAAAATTACAGTTTATACAAATTTCGTATAAAATTAGATGAAATTTTCTATGCTAAATTTTTTTAATCGGAAAATTTTACTTTAAACGATCGCAAAAAACTTAGAAAAAAGTTGCAGGCATAACAACGCGCGTCGAATGATTAACGAAATACGTTATATAATTAAAAAAAAAGAAAAATCGAATTTATACCTTCTCTTTTAGAAATTCTTTAAATGCTTCGATAGCTTCTCGTTTATCTTTGTATACGTTAACAACAACTTCATTGTTGGAAGCAGTCGGACTTGAAACAGACGTTTTTTCTAAAATATTTAAAATCAATAATAACTGATATATCCATTATCAATGAAAAATTATTAAATCGAAAAAACAAACAAATCATCCATCGATAATTATATTACGTAATTTCCCGTAATAGATAAAATGGATAAAAACTTACTTAATAACAAACCAATAAATAACGTAGCGAAACACGCACTTTTCTAGTAACGTTTTCGGGTAAATTCCATCATCAGCTAAATATAAGGGAACAAAATAAGCAGATGAATCGTAGACGAAAGGTACACAAAGAATACACAGGTTCATATATATCAATGATAGAATACCATGGATCAATAGAAATAAAGAAAAAACAAAATTAACTGAAAGGAGGAGTTTATAAAATAAATACAATCATATTAAAAGGGTAGATAGAAATATAAAAGACTGAAAAATAAAATTTTACATAGATAGCGATTTATTAAATTAGTAAAACTTAACAAAGAGATAAAAACTAAGATATAAAATTTGTACAACCGGTTTGTAAATTAATAACTAACAACTTCAAATCTATGTATAAGACTTGGTACTCTGAAAACATTTTCAGCACTATCCCATCATCATTATCCAAGTCACACGTGAACGCGCGGAAGCTTAAAAAACCAGATTTATCCTTCCATCAGATTCACGTATCGTTTGGTTGATGTTCGGATAATTACAAAAACGTTTCCAGACAGCTACATAAATCTTTTAAGTTGTCGGTTATTAATTCATATTATTATTGAAAGACTAAGGTGATCAAAAATGCATGCCACACAACAGATTATCATTGTTCGAAATATTCGGTTTTAAATTTATCAGTATATCAGTTCTGTGAAATACTTAAAAACGTTTTCCATCTTTATAATGTAATTGAAATAGTTAATGTATTTTTTGCGGCTGTTATTTCATTAACTATTTTCTTTTTTTTTATTATTATTATTTTTATAAACTTCAACAAATTCATCTAAAATTGCTGTTTTAATGTTATTAATGTTTTCAGCAGACATAATTTCAGTGTCGTCTATATATTTAATTTTAATTTTATGTTTCAGGGCCGGCGGAAATCATAGTGCTGCATCGTACTCAAGCACCATGTGGGGAATTTCATGCGGGGCTCGATACCACACGGAGAAAATGAAAATACTTAGTCACGAATGAAGATTAAATTTTCTTTAATATCTGAATAGATCATGCGTACGTATAATATTCTCGCCACAAGCTATCGGTGGCACGCCCGTAACCAAGTAGGAAAATATGGTCATTCAAATAGCTAAGAAGCTTTTTTGAAATGCATTACAAAAAAAAAAAAAAACCGCAAATGAAATAAGATTTAAGTGTACAGAATATTACAAAAATTTACAATTCATTTCCGTGTTTATTATTTCATAAAAGGTCCACGTGATAATTTTGTAATTTAAAAAATATAAATAAAGACACAAATGTAACAGAAATAAAAACTAACGGAAACCCCATTTCGTCCGACTAATTTCTCTTTCAGCTCTACGTCAGAACAAGCTTTACACTTCAGTTTGAAGAAACTGAAACTAATGCAGATTATAAAATTACTGTAATGGCTACGTTATTATTTACTGTTAACCATTACGCGTAAATGTAACATAAAAAAGGCAAGAAAGAAAAAGATCTGTAATAGAAGAAACAGCAAGATTCTTCAAACTGTAATACATCTATCACAGCTACTTTTGTAGAAGCTGCACAGTGATAAACTTGAGAAGTCTTTATATTTTATTCGCCATATTTTATTTTCGAGCGAATAGAAAATTTAAGTGAAACATAGTAGAAAATACATCGAGGATCGCATTCTCCCGTCCGAATCGAGTTCTTTTCCGAAATGTCAATTTCAGAATGTTCTAGAATGATACAGTAAACGGTGCCGGAAAATGGGGTATATTTATTTAATGATTCATCGCTTTACGATTTTAAAACACTAGAAAAATAATGCAAACAACAAGTTTTGGGAGTAATCGATGACTGATAGGTTTATGAATCTGAGTCAGAAAATTTTGTTATTAAAAATAATGAATTCGATGTATCAATAAGTAAAATTCATTCTATTACGAAGGCAGTTTTGATCGCGAGTGCCTAAACTTACACAGATATAAGTTACGTGATATTATAAATAACGGTATGAAAGTGCCTAATTTTGCTTCATAATGTATTATTCCCGAGAAAAAGTCAGCATATACTGAAATACCGGAATTTACCAACGCGTCATATTAACAGTGTTCCGACATCGACAATGTGAACGATGCTCATACGTTACATCGTGTAAAGAGCGTGTGCGTACCTTCGTTCCTCCTTCGGAACAGAAAGTTTACATTATTAAAGTGTACCACATATTTTCGTAAAGATGTTATATTGACATTTAGGCTCTTCTCTTATATGTGAATATCCATATTTATGTCAAAAAATCAAACCCACGCGTCAACGTTTGCAACGGAGTTCTAGCATCATAAACTTGATAAATCATTTAACATTTGTTAAATTTACATATTGATGTGTTGAAGTTGTCGGGGTACGTTTTTAAAAGTTTTTAATCGTTATTTACGTTTAAACATTATTTTGTTATGCGACTTACAGACAGGATTCTGTTCTTCAGACTAAAAACATATTAAATACTGCTTTCGTTTAGACTCGAGTTTTTATCGATCTTTTATGGACTTTGTGGGCGGCTGGTACACGCCAGCATGAGAAACGTTACTTTTTCTTCTTTAGTTATATACGAATATAAAAATGGAAAAGTGCCGACCCTGTTATAGTGTCCTTTCTAATTGTTTCCACATAGCGCCTTCCTTAAAATTTTGTAACAATAGTTTATAAAGAAAATCTGTTGAAGCCGAACCCGGATCTAATTTTTGTTTCTGCATGTATATAGATTTATTAAATTTTATTCATTAATTGCTTCTTTAAATGTATAAATAGATAATTTTAATTGTCGAATTTATTTTTATATTATTTCGGCTTCCCGTCTATTAATATATTTATAAACAGATAAGTTATATCTTGCAAGACTCTTTTAGTGTGATTTTTTTTTTTTTTGCGTGGTTTAATTTGTATTTTTTACATCGTATTTAATTTTTTTGGTATACCATAAATGTTTTATAATGTCTGTGTTCAATTTTGATACATTATACTCTATTAGAGTCGGTTTATTAAAGGCCAGCCGATTAAGTTTACTAATTCAATTGCAAATTTAAAATCGATATTTTTTGGCGTATATTAACAAGACGTCCTATGTTCATTAATATTTATTTTATTCTGTTTGTTGTATCTTTTTTATTTAATTTTCTTATTATTTGCTGGATCATTTATTTATTTATTTTTTTTTGCATTTAGCAATTACTTAGTTTTTTTTGTATTACTCCGTTTTCATTTTCTTGTAAATTTTATTTTAAAAAATTTGAATAATTTACCTGTATTATTTACATTAGCTGTAGGGCCCATTGCTGCTAACGTGGCTGCCATTGCTTGATCCATTATGGAACCTAAACCCGCGTTAGCTTTTACCGCTGCATTTGAAACTACGAACATCGAAAATATATTAAAATCCGTATAATAAACACATATATTAATTTTAAAAACATAATAAAAATAGTTCCTTTTTATAAAAGAAAAATTTAAAAATGCGGACAATATTTTCAAAACGAATTAAGCGTTCAAATAGTACGGTAAAAATTAAATAATTTCACAATTAAATTTTTAAATTTTCTAAAACGGCAATAAAATAACTTATGCGTATGTATGTGTATATATATATATATATGTATGTATGTATGAGTTTGTGTGATATACAACTTAATTTTGTAACGAAATTTGAAGAAAATAAATAAAGTGAACGATTGAGCAGACAAAAACTTCTTTAGATAAAACGGAAATGTATCTAATATCTATTTAAAGCAAATAATTTGCCTTCAACATCCAGATAGTACAAATATTTCGCTATAGTTTAACCGTTACAAGCGAAAATATAAAAAGATATAAAAATTCATACATGTAGAATCGCATGGATACAGAAAATCTTTTATATATTTTTTTAAACATAAACAGATATTAATAATCACTGACATTTTTCATTCATAAAAATTTAGCTATTCGTAGTTTCAAATAAACTTGAATTTTTACATCGCTTTAGATGAATACATTCACAATTTCACAATAAACTTTAAAAAAATAATTTTCCTCAAAATTATGTTGTTTTTTTTTAATCTCATTTTCAAAAAAAAAAAAAAAAAAAAAAACAAATTCCACATCTAATCATAATTATACTTTTACTTTAAAACTCTGCAAACATAAATATACTTCCATACCAGATGAATCGGAATTATTAGTTTCAGTCTCGGTTCTAGTTTGAGTTGGAGTAGTCGAATTATACAGCTTAACATTGCTGAAACATATTGACATTTATAAACATAAATAAAACTGGATGCAATGTATATATATATATATATATATATATATATGCGCCTCTGCGTGTGCGCGTAGTATTATACTACGCTAACTAAGCCAAAAAAAGTTCTTACTGCTAGATTAAACAATCAAGTTATAATAATAAA
This sequence comes from Icerya purchasi, assembly GCA_039619475.1. NCBI lineage: Eukaryota > Metazoa > Arthropoda > Insecta > Hemiptera > Monophlebidae > Icerya > Icerya purchasi. Next base: position 238,876,465 of record CM077116.1, read on the forward strand.
AATATCACCCTACGACAGCATATATGAATACATGTCAACCCTGAATTAGTTATTATGAGATGCGTGGGTAATTGCAATTTTACACTGCCCATTAATTCTAAAAACGATCGTAAAAATAATTTCGTTTGGAAACGATCGAATGTTCCATTGATAAATAGTATTTTAAAAATGATTAAACACTAAACACAGAAGTCTTCATTAAAGATCAAAAAATTCAAAAAATATCTCGAAATTTTTCGGAAAATAACGCTCCGTATTCATGAGAATCGTATTAATTACATAATACTGTTATCATGAATACGGCGCGTTGTTTCCCTAAAACATGTTGGGATATATTTTTTGATCATTAATAAAGCCTTCTGTGTTTAGTGTTTAATAATTATGTTAAAACTCCATATACAATTCTATCCTTTTTCTAAACTCTAATAGCTTACATTTTGTATAGTGTAAAATCTACCACCACACATTCTATATATAAAATCCAAATTGCTCAAAAAGTAAAATGTCGATTAATAATATAATAACAATGAGTAGCTAATGCATTTTCCTACTATTTTAATCATATACAACTAATCAACGTAATTCATCGATATAAGAAAATTTTAATTACTATTTGGAACTAAAGCTATCAAAGATATTATAAGAAATAAAACGATATAAATATAAAAAATTAAATAAATTTTTAGAAAGACTGATATAATATTACAAAATGCTTATTCATGTACATAATGCAAGTAAACAAATTTAATATGAATGAAAAAAAAAATATATATATATTTCAGTAATTATCAACATATGCATAATACGTACAATATTCCAGATTAATTTGAACTTATAGTTTTAAACAAATCATTATTTGTATTGTTAAATAAAAACTTTTTATGAATAAATTAAAGGTAAAATTAATTTATAAATATATATATTTTGATTTAAATCGATTATTTAAACCATTATTGATTTCGTTGTTAATAATTATAACCTTAACAAAGAAATTAACAACAGTTTAAATAATAATCAATCCAAATTCACTTTATTTTTAATTTTTTGACCGAATTATTATTTAATGGTACTGTTACATTCATTTAATAACCCAATGATTAAAACTAAAAGTTAAAATGAATTTATAATACTATACTTATTCATATATCAATAATTATTCTGTTCAAATTAAATTTATTTCTACTTATTAACATGACTTAATAATATGTTCAAGTTATATCGAAAATCAAGAACATTCAAAAATGCCTATAATGGGTAACCGCTGATCATTTATCAGGTCTTGCTTTTTATATTGACTTTGTTATCAAACATATTACAAATACGATTTTAATACCTCATTTGTTGAGTAGCTATTTTAGCTTTCAGTTCTTCTAATTCCTTGGGCATCGTCCATGAAGATTCTTTTGTAATTTCATTGTGATAATAAAACTTTCCAGATTCAGCTTTATATTCTTTCCATGCACACTGAGATAACATTAACTAAAACAATAATGTAAGATTTACATTTCACACTATTCAGCTATACCGAATGTTTAATTACATATACGAACGCTTACTTCAGATATCACCGAAGAAACTATCTTAATCATTTAATGGCAATTTGTATTATTTCAATAATATTTCTTTCTATATATTTCTTACAACACAAGTCATTTTGTACACACTAATGAGCTCAATAAATAATTGTAAACACGGACTAAACTGTTGCTATAAAATTTGAATAAATTCATTATTCTTTTTGATTATATTAACAACAACATAATTTTAGCCCATATTCGAATTATAATTTTGCTACTCGTGCTATCACAGCACAGAAGCAATTTTAAATAAAAATTTTGTAATTTATAATTGTAAATAGTATTGTGACCTATTATAAATACATTTGATTTGATTTGATGTTTACTGAATAAACCGCAGATCGATCTGATATACAATTACAGAATTATACGTTTACGAAAAATTATACTATGGCTAATATAATTGCACATTTATAATCAAAAAACGATGACACGATTTTTATTATACACGCACACACATACACATTCTCTCACCTAGCAAAAAAGAAATTTCAAATGAATAATTTCCTCATCTTTATTTGAAATAAATAATGTCATCTTCTGTTGGCATTGATACCGTAACTAGGTTGCTTCTATAAACTTCGTAATCAGTATTTGCAGAACAAAATCAGGTAAACGAATGAAAAAAAAACTGATTCCATAGATACGTAAAGGATAGGCATAGTAATATAAGGCACTTAACTACACAAAGATCGAAATCGGTAGAGTTTCACCAAAAATAATCGATTAACTTCATAAAATTCACTAAAATTCGCATAAATAAATAAATAATCAGAAAAGACTATTTCTTAAAAATTACTCAGCACTTCTTAAAACGTCCTGATACACAATACAGTTTTGTTACTCATTTTAAAACCGAAATTATTCAGAAAATTTACATATCATACACGTATGTATTAAGCATTACCGTATATAAATATAAAATAAATAAATTACTCTTATTAACAAACGAAAATAATGAATTTACTTTAATAAATTACAATAAATACCTCAATTTAAGGAAACATTTTCGGACATAGACCATTATCAGCTAACAGCACAGAATACATACTCAAATAGAACTAAAAACAGTGTGTTTTTAGTTTTAACTGAGTATAGTCTATATTGTTAGATGATAATGAGCTATGCCCGAAAAAGTTTCTAAAGTAAGTTATTTTAATTTATTTACGGAACTTTATACTTATTTTGGTTTTTTATTGGGGTATTCATTTATTATTTATTTATAAATATTAACAAAAAGCTATGGATTTATCTACATACAATTACTATATGACTGAATATTTGACATTAATAATTCTAATGTAATAATTTATAGCTTAAAAATTGTGCTAAAAAATTAAAGAAAAGAACTCAAAAATGCACTTTAGATAAGAAATAAATTATTTTAGAAGGTATTTAAAAAAAACGCAATGTGAAAATAAATGCATAATTTAAAATTTTTGAAAGTTGTGTTATTTCGTTGCTCATACACAAAATTAAGGGGAATGTACAGAAATTGTTCAGTTATCCATAGTAAAATACTAAGAAGCGTATTAAGGACTAAATTAAAAGACAAAATTAAAAATTTAAATACCAAAATTAAGAATTTATAGTCAAAGCAAATTTAAACGCGCACGTAAGAAACCGGACAAGCGAAACCAATTTTGTATATAAATGGACTCCCATTTAAATTTAATTAAGAAAAAAAAGTAGATACATTAAGACAGGCTCAAGTAAAGACATACCCTATGCTTGAGAATGAATATATAAGATTACAAAGTGGCTGTATAAATACAAACGTTTGAGTTAATTTATCTAGGCTACAATAATAATAATAGTAAAATTGAAAATTTTACGTAATACATTTCCAAAGATTTTTAAAGATAAAAATTCCGCTATTTTTTTTTCAGCTTGATACAATGATTGCTGTACAATAATTTAAAAAATTAACTTCTTTGCACGGCTTAATTATCCATTACAAAATTTACTTTCTCACGGGAAAAGGCTTAAATATTTTTTAATCGATGTGAGGATTGATTAATTTTAAATTTCTTTATTAAAATAACAACAATAAAAGCAAGAAGTCGACCGAAATTATTAAATTTATGTAAAAAATAATATTTTAACTTGCAAAGAACATTAAACGCCAAATCAATATTTGGCGATTAATGTGTTTGTTTAACAAAATGTATCCACTAAATTAATACGAAGCAATACAATTATTGCTAAATTAATCTACAGTCGTTTGCAAAACGCATTTAATTACTACTTATTACTTCATATTAATCGTTTTACAGATTTTATATGTAAAAAATTACTAGCTTTCCGATTTATCTGTATTTGTTTACATCAATTATTACATTCGTGTAAATTAATACATTTCATAAAAATCGATTATAGCACGTCATAAGGCACAAATTTAAATTCTTTTCTTTAAATGTATTTCGAATATCGCTCATTTATGTCTGAATTTTAATTACGAATGCATTTTTCAAAAACTTAACAGTTGAAAGAACAAATAAAGCGTTAGTTAATGTAGGTTATACTAATTCACTTATTCACATTTCACAATAATTTGAATGGTCTAATTGAAAATTTCCCATTACATGGTTTAGCCCCATACTTTTACATATAATAAATGTACGAAAAAAAAAAAAATGTTTATTTACGGAGTTAAAAATACATTCTAAAAGCATTGCTCATTTTTAAAAATTACAAAAATACAAATATTTTCTTCGCATTCTTTTTTATAATTATACTTTATATTCAAATTTAAAATCCTACAATTTTATAGGTAAACTATAAATTTATATGTTTACAACAAGAGCAACGTATATCAAATGTTTTGAAATAAGACTGAAATAAATTAACAACTTCTAACTTTATCTATTTTAAGAACTCACTTCAGCGGCATCTTTCATTTCATTCGGTTTTTCCCATAAACTTTGTTTTGTCACGCTATTGTAGTAATAAACTCTCCCGTCAGGAGCTTTGTGCTCCGACCAATCCGATTTCTTATCGTTGCTGTATTAATCAAAAATCAGATAACTATTAAAACATCAATAATTTAAAATTTAAAACTTTGAATTATGTTTTATTAAAAAAAAAAAAAAAATACAAAAACGCCCTTTGAGACTTTTTGAAGCGCCTGTCTTATGCAAAAATATTTAATTACAACTATTACAATACTTTGCCATATAATTTGTACAAAAAACAAAAAGCTAAACATTTTTGATATAAACGTAAAGGCAAACAGCAATTTAGAGAAATCGCTTTAATAAAATTCAAATTAAGCCAAGAAACACCGATTGTCTTTACATTACTAGCGCGCATTCTTACCATTGTAACTAAATATCTTATTTATGTCTTAAATTTTATATGTGAATTTCTCCTAAAATTTCACATTATGTATTACATTAAATTGATATTTTTACAGCTCTTCAACAATTTGAATGAAATAATAAAAGTAAAACATAAAAGACAATTCAAAGTTATATACTATAATATATTCGAAAAATAGATACGTTTTAATTTCCTCTTAATGGCACGATAAAAAAATACTTACTGATTTGTAGATTTTAAACTAGCGTTAACTGTCGTTGGAGTAGCACTAATAACGGTCGAAACAACCGACGTCGGCTGAGTTTGGTCTGATTTTTGAACAACACCGGACATGTCCATTGGTGGCATACCTAAAACAGACGTGAAAATTATTACTTTAAAAACGTGTACATCAGGCACCGTCTGTTCGACCGTATTCAAAATAGCGAATTCGCGGGTTTTTTCAACAATGCAAAAAAAAAAAATCGTGGTTTTCAAGATAAGAAACTTTATACGTATGGTTCATAAAAATAAAAACCAATCAGTTCTCTAAAAAATTCATTCGTGAAAAATAGAAATAAAAAATTTTTGTTTACAAATCACCGTTATCTCATCATATGCAAATTGATCAACTGCTCCAGATGCACATATTCAGGTTTTCTTTCAAAAACTATCTACTCCATCGTTCGCTCCCTTTCCATTGTTTTGCGCGTTCAATACTCTCCTCTTTTTTATACACTATTTACTCATCTTACACATAGGCACTTCGAACTGGCACGAACATATTTTTAGTATTTTTAAAGTTCTAAACGTCGGCCATAATAGCCAAACCTCAAAATTAATTTAAAAAACGACGTTATAAAGACCTTTTACAAACAAAAACAAAACGCATTATTACTTGCATCTTTCACTATTAGTAATTATAACCATATATTCTTGGAACACCACTAAGTAAAGTGCAGTGCATAAATCTCGACATGATATGTTTTCGAGCTACTTCAGTTACTTCCCACAATATAATAACTCATCTTAAGTAACACTATAAAATAGAGCAGGTTCCTTGTTTGCTTGGAGCGTCGATTTTCCAAAGAATTCCTAAATATCTTATTTTTACAGGATTTTTCAAAAGCAATCCTAGTTTCATGGTTTTTAAGATTATCCAAATGTGCACTAATCCTGGCAATTCTTTAACAGCCTAGGCGCATACCTCTTTTAAATAAAAACAAGCCCACGTTTGTATTTCACGAGAAAAAAATAATTTTTAATTTTTTTCTTTTTAAAAATATTTAAAGTTGAAAAGGTCGAGAAAAAACGCAAATTCGTTATAATTTTAAAACGCGTACATATCTTAAAAACCGGCATCTTAAATACGAGAAACCAGTCCGGAATTGAAAAAAATGGAATATAACACATTAATAAGTGTACCGTTCAAGCGTAATAATCTTTTCACTCGAAACAAATTTCACGATCCTATTCGCACACTTTATGGAGAATTACCGTCTAGTTTAATTTATTAGGAAATTCGTAACATAAAACTCATTCAATACGATCCTGCTTAACATAAATTTCCACTTGATTCAACATTTTGAAATAACAGATTTAAAAAATTTCTGCTTATTATGTGACAATCAACTTTCCCCCGGTGCCCGTTATATGGCGAAACTTTTTAAACAACCTTAAAAATTCACCACAATTTCCTGTTATTTATAGTTCATTTTATACCCGTTACCGTTGTTTTTTTACTTTTTTTAATCCTCAACATACTGTTGAATGTTTCGTTTGGTTCAGTACTTTTTGACCTTTGTATCTTGTCTGTTTATTTTTTATCGTTCTACAGTACGTTTTGTTTCTTTATACCGAAAATAGGAAGTAAAATAATTTTTCAAAATAAAGAATTGGACAAATGCGGATACTTTTTAAAGCCGAAAGAAAATTGTATCAAGAATGACTTTGCCAATCTCGATGTGAGCACGATTTTGAAAAACAGACACAAAATGATTTCCCATCTTAGATTATTTATATTTAACATTTGTTCAAAGCTGTTATTAAAAAAAGGCTGTAATGTAATTATCAGGGAAAATTAACCATGACAATGTGCAGTGTTTTTAAAAAACATTACAATAAAATTCTAGATATTAAAATATTCTGCATAAAGCTAAAAACGTATATATATATATAAAAAAAAAAAAAGGCAACATATTTATATAAATTTTGTATACGTCAAGAAGTTATCGACACTAATGCATAAAGTCCAGCTATCGACAATCAAATCCAAAGAAAAATAAACATTCAATAAATAAAATTATTATCTGTGATCTGTTCTCTATTGGTAAACAATAAGCTCGGCAGCGTGACTTAGAAAACTGAATAATAGCCCCCCTTGATCTTAAACAACAAAAAAATCTGTGTAAATTTGCATTTGATTACCTTTAAAAAAACATTTTTACCTGAACAATCTCACTTATAAAAACCCGAAAAATAATTTGAACGAAACAACCATAAAATCAAAAAAAGTATTAGTTTCCTAAACTTCAACAATTTCACGGCCATACGGCCATACTAAATCAAAAACTTTTAGGATCTTTTCTATTGTTAGAAAATGATGAAGCGATAGAAATAACCTGTGCTCAATATGTGTATATAAAATTAAATATAAAACAATTGCAATCTATTTCAGATTTTTCCTAGTTATGTTACCATCGCGCTTAGAAAAACTAGCCTACATAAAGTTTAAAATTTCTATTGTATATTACTTGCACTGTAATTGGTAATCTATGAGTACAATTGTTAAAATATATCAGCTATAAAAACAAAAAAATTAGGGCTTCCCGAAACCTATAAGTAAATTCACCACACATGTCTCTTAATTACTTTAATATTTTAGATACAGTAAATTGTATATAATTTACGAAACTACACGTATCAGGTTAATGGATCCGACAGAAATTTCGACTTCAAAAAAACAAAAAAACAAAAAAAACAATACTATAGTATTTCTTTGAAATAACTTCTTTAAGCATCAAAAACATAATCCGAAGAACCTTCGTCTTCAAAATGACCGTTGAATTATTTATTTAAAAAATGAAGTTGAAAAAACATGTTTTTTTTGTTAATTTTTACGTGTGATATCGAAATTGAAACGAGAAGAAAATTTTACAAAGAAATGTATGTAACGCGCTATTTCTTAATAACGAGTCAGAATTTTTTAGACATACCACATATTTCTGCTGCCTCAATTCGTCGACACAGCCGTAATGGAATGCGCTACGAGATTACTAATATCTTTTTATTCACTGAATGAAATCGTGCCAAACAAAATTGTTTTGTAAAAACATATCCTAGGCAAAAAAAAAAAAAAAAGGTGCTGCATGTGTTTTTAGTCAGTTTCTAGTATAATGTTGGTATTAAGTTGCATGCGGTTGAAAATTTAACTCTTTTTCATATTAAATATTTAATTTTCAATATTTTAACGCCCTATAGAAACATAATTACCTGGAACAGATGCACGTTAAAATAAATCGTTCAAGCTCGATATCGTTTTTAATTTTTAAAAAGAGCATTTTTTGTACTTTTTTGTTGCATTATTCATTTTGCTTAATAAAATATTTTGTGGTTTGCTTCTTCAACCAAAGACGTATTATCCGAACATAATAAAAGGGTCTATAGGCTCTGTCATCAATTAGTAACCACGAAGATACTAGATTTCCAGTTGAAAATTGAGAAGTGTATTTTGAAATCAACAATAACGATTTTAAAGAATCAGCTTCACAATCCATGATACCTTATCAAGGATATATCGGACTTACTTTACTTTTACATCAATAATCTAGAAAACTTTAATATTTAAAAAAAATCAAAATTTTCCGAATTTTCACAAATTTTGTAACAATGCAATTTTGATTTTTCTACTTTGTAAATTTAGAATGAATAGAATTATAACATTTTTAAATTTTTAAAAATATTTCTGTGAACGGTCCCTTTCATTATGATTTTTTAAAGTTCAAAATCATAATCTGCATTCATAAAAACACCGTAATGTTTTTTTTCAAACTAAAAATTAATAAATTATTAAGATTTGTTGTGATATTTGTGTATTTTATTTTAAATTCTGACTTTACAATTAATTTTTCATTACACCATTTTGTTTTTTACATTTTTTGACTTCATAATCGTAATCAACATTTTCAAAAAAATATAAAAACACTCATTTTATAAAAATATAATGAAATAGGACTTTTTTTAAACATAGTTTTTGAAAAAAAAATCGGTAAAAAACTTGTTTTAAAGGACTTTTTAATTGAAGATCTTCTTAAGTCATTTCCATTATTCCCACGAATTCTTTAATAATCCAAATAAGCCTGATTTATTCTGAAATAAAGCGAGAAAGAGCTCAACTGTAAAATTTTTTTGAAGACCACATTAATAGTAATATAGTAGTCGCAACCTGCGCTATTTTTGTATTCCAAATATTATTTACATATTGTTAGAATAAATATTAAGGTGAAAAAATATTAGAGCTTTAAACATGTTATTTTAAATACCTTCATTTATAGTTAATAGGCTCGTTAAATTTTTGTTTACCATTGAAAAATTGTAAAATTTGATTGTATTCAGAGAAGTGTACAATTGTAAAAACTGAAATATGATTAATTTAAAATTGATGCTAAGAAATTTTTTCCTTTTCAAATATATAATAAATCAATGCATTAAAATATTCATTTTTTTTTTGGTTTTTCGGTTTTTCTAATCAAAAAACCTGTAATATTTTTATTACTGAAAATTCGAAAACAATAAATAAACTTCCGTACAATGACCGTTAAACACAAGCCGTAATAAAAAAACATTTACATATAGCGCATTTTGCTGTTTACACTAGAAAAGTTTCTCTTTATTAAAAAAATTTACCTGAAGGATATGGAAATGTTGACGGCATAAATGGTGGCAATGAAGGTGGTGGCATGATTGGAGGTGGAGGCATAAACGATGGCGGCATAGGTGCTGCAGAAACTCTTGGATCAAATGCCAATGGCACCGACGGAATTGCAGGAGGTTGACTACTGGTAGTTGTGTCAGCCATGGGATATGGGCTAGCATAAGGTCGAGGGACATTAGTTTCCTGCAAATATTTTCAAAAAAAAAATTTACATAAACCTACAAATTAAAAACTCTAATCAAATTATATAAAGAATATTACTAAAAAAATATCCTACATAAAATATTCATGCAACATTCAATATCAAATGTTTTTACTATATTTATATATATATATATACATATAAAACCGCCAAATATTCATTTTATTAAACAGTTTTTTTGTTATTGAAAACGTACCATTGCTATAATAATTTCATTCCTAGTTGGTAAAATTCCCGTTTATAAACTAACAAAAGCGGTGAAAATAAATCAATTTGTAAATAACAAAAAATTTGCAGTTGTTAACACTAACGTAAACGGCATTTTACCGAAATATTTTTTAGCATTTCGGTTGTTTACGAAGCTACATCATGCAACAGCGTAACTATCATTGCTCCATTCCGATTTGAACTAGCATAAAAATTATTTTCGACGATATTTTATAAACGTTTTTTAATTATTGTATATTAAAATTAAAGTTACAATAAATATTAGGAAGAAAAGTTTAACTTTTCTTTTTGAAGAACATTACACTATACCGCAACTTTTTTTTTAAATATTCGTTGATTAACAAATAATATATATGTTTTTAGTTTAAATGAACGATTTAGTAAATGTTCGACGAAATAAATGAATATTCCGACATTTTGTGTCGATATATCAAACAGTCGCGATAAATGTAGGATAATCTTTTTTCGCACTTTTCGTAATGTATAAAGAAGTATTTTATTTTGCGTTTGATTAAAAATGAAAATTATGTTTTATATAAATGATTGAACCGAGGTGTATATTATCAGTTTTAGTTTTAATTAATACACAGATCGCTTCAACACATTTGCTTATACTTTCTGCAACTGAAAACTATTAAGATTGATTTGGTGAACGCATTTTTAATATATACCGTATTAATTTAGCCATATAAATAAAATGAACAATGCTTCGAATGAACTCCAGGAAAGCGTTGCTCTTAAAGAGAATAATAAATTAAATGAAAATTGTACAGTTTCCATAGATCCCGATGATTACGATAACATACAATTCGAATTTCAGTTGATCAATGAACAGTTTGTTCAGAAAAACGATAATTTAGGTGAAGGCTGGGTTTTAATGGAAGATTCGAATCAGATTTATTTAAATAATCAAGATGAAAATATGAGTACCGATGATTACCAAGAAAATGGAAATATTGAACATAAAAGTGAGTTCGTTTGCTATACGTGTTTCTCGTTTAATTCAAACAGTAATATTTTACACGTTTCAAATTCATTTTAATTAGCTCGCCTTTTTTTATACACTTCATAGGTGCTCTGCTTAGAATTTCATTAATTTTAATATACTATTTAAACATACTTACTACACCCGCTATTACTAGAACGTGTTTTGAAGTATAAAATGATAAACATGCATCATTTACAATCCTATTTAATTTCTGTAAGATATTTAAATTTCTGTTGGATTAAAATAATCGTTAATTTAACAGTTTGGTATACTATGGAGTTTTATAATTAATTTTTGACTCTGAATATGTTTTATTTTAAATTACTACCCAAAATTGATCAGCTTATTTAAATGATAGATGAATGTTTTCATTTTTACTTCCATATTTATTTATTCGTGTTTCCATTCAAAATAGCGTAATACAACGTTAAAAAAACAGATGGCTAGACAGCGAAGTTGTGATCTTTACTCCCAAATATTTATTCTGAATTACCATTTCCAACTTCCGCCAGTTTTTCATTTTACATTTATTTCTTTCTCGCATTCGGTGTACACATTCATTGAAGTACATTATTATATTTGGACAATACGAATCCCATTTGTCCATTTTTTTCCGTAATACAATCGCTTTAGTCTTTTTAACATTAATTCTTAGATTTTTATCGTGTGTTCATTTACTTTTTGCTACTAAATCTTTTTGTATTCTTATTTCTGCCTCTAATATCTTTATGTGATGTAACTATTGCTATATCATCCACGAACGAGACTATATCACTATAATTTAATCCCATATGTGGACACCATCTTTATATGTAATAAACAGTTTTGGCGCCAATATATTCATCTCCTCTTTTACACTTTGTACATTTGATACATTTACATTTGTTTTCCTTTGATTTAAATAATTTTGAATCCATTTTTTTAAATTATTCGGTATTCTTACTTCCTCTAATGTGTTCATGAGTATTTTAGAATCAACTACTGTTTCAAATAATCTAATAAGATCTAAAAAGGTTATAAATACCTTCTTCCCTTTTCAAAACTACCTTTTTATTTTTTAGTAAGCTTACCGATTGTTTTCGATGTGGATTTTCCTTTTTGAAAATCGTATTGTGTCAATTATCCTATTTTCTTTTAATACTTTCCTAATATTGTTTCATTCATGTTATTTACAGCAACTGACCTATAATTTTCATATTCACTATGTTTACCTTTTTTTACATATTGTCTCATTTTCGATATTTTTCCTTCTTTAATGTATGATTGATTAGTCTCATAATTTCCTTTAATGTACATATGTATATATTTTTACTGTTTTTATATCTTTTATTCTTAATTCATCGATTCCGGGAGTCTTTGTTTCCTTCAGTCCCCCAATTATTTTCCTCGCCTGTTCTATGTTTTGGGTATGTATTTGTTTACTTTTACTTTCTTCAGTGACGTAAATGCTACGCAAGTGCGAATTTAGTTTCACGTTTTTAAATGTTTGTAACTGCTATGTATTTTAATGAATTATTAACATTAACTGTATGATTTTGGAATGAAATTTTCGTGGGAGTTCAAATTTTATATTAGCAAACCTGTTGAATTAAATTATCATATCGAAAAACAACAATTTTTGCATAAACTTTCTTAAAAATACAATTTTTGCGCAAAAAATCAGATTTTTTTTGAAAAATATTTAATATGACAATAAAACCTATAGGAAAATATAGTCAATAACTTATATTAAAAGAAGAAAAAAAAGTTAATTTGAGAAATTATATTTTAACTATTTTTAACGGGTACTTGAAAATGGGGTAATTTGGAAAAGATAAAAAAATCATTTTATCACAAATAAATGCATTTATTTGGCACGTCGATTTATACAAAATTTATAAAATTTTGTCAATTGCGCATAGAAACAAAAAAATGGTAATTATTGAATATTGTTAACACAGCCCAAACGTAGGCAGGAGGGGTCCTTCATTCGCATGCGTATTATTGCCTCCTGCCCTGTACGTAATCTGCATTTGGCTCGCGTTTCCTCTCGTACAATTTTCAAATTACAAAGGGGTTCCTCGTCTGCTTTCAACAAAATTTCAATTTTTTTACTCAATTCTGTTCGTAGACTTTGTGACTGCAAACGTCGGCGCTGTTGACTTCCTACTAAGCCAAATGCTAATTTTTTTTAAAAAACTCGTTCCTATTGAGCCGTTCATTCACGACATTCAAATTGTACAAAATGGAAGCGTTTTTCCGCGGCCTGATTCAAAATATCGTAAAAAAATTAAAGAGAGCAACGCCCAGTACCTCGAGCGGTGTAGCCGTGTAACGTCTAGTGATTGTCATATTTTTCTGCGAATAGACTTCTTTCGTTGGACAACATGTACATTAAAAATTTTAAAAAATCATTGAGTATCGTGTCTTTCTTGTTAATATGTTTGTTACTAAAGCAAATTTGAAATTTTTCAAATTCAAAAAAACAAAAAATTAATTTCACACAAAAAAAAACGTAATAATTTTATTATTAAACAAATTCGGCATAATATTAATGTAATCTGAAATGTAACTCCACTGGTTGAGGGTAATGGGAAAATAAAAAATAGCAGCAACTAGATAAGCGACGGACACAGACACAGCGTGATCAAAATACAATTATGTCGACTTACTTTGCTTACACTACAATAAAAGATCTATCTGTTGACAAAAAATGAACTGACACTTTTAAAGTCTACCTTCCGCTACTTTTTTTTTCAGAATTCAGAGATCACTCGTTCATATTAAACTGTTGGTTCACATGTTAATTGTCCCAGGCGATTTCTGTTGAGGATATTAAATGCGTTGCCTCGGGGTTAATTTTAGAACCGGCGTTGCATCGTTTTAGTGAGTTTTTCAAACTTTTCGGACACACCGAAACTTCTAAATATCATAAATTTAATAAAATTTATTGAAATCTCGTGTATTATTTTAAATAAATACACTCAAAAATTCAACATTATACATAAAAAAACAAAAAAATGTTTTATGATTCTCACTTTCATATGGGAGTAATAAATGATAGTATTAAATGATATATTTTTTTTTTTTTTCAGTGTATTTAGAACAAATGATACTGTGCAAATCCATAGATTTCGTTAATCCATGTTTTAGTAATATTCTTTTTTCTTATACTATAACATAATACGGTACATTGTTATTGTAATTATTTTCATTATTGGTTAATGTAAAAAGATCCGACAAATAATATTATTATTATTTATCAAAAATTAACCTAATTTATGAAACTATTTATTAAAAAAAAATGATTTTTTGCGTATTTCTGTAATTTTAATTTACGATAAAATACACACGCGTATGCACACATGATTTTCACATTAACCAGGGGGTAGTTTTTCCGTGGCTTCAAATGAAAAATGTGAAAATACTTCTTTCATAGTAAGTATTTATTTTCGATTTGTACAACTGTTCACAATTGTTACGATGATTACTATACTCTGTCGTGTTTGGTAATTTGCAGATTGCAGTTTCTGTTATGAAATTTAATTTGGAAACTTCTAACTTTCGTAAACACTAAAATATAACAAATAACATAGAAACCGCGGGAGTAGTACTGACCTCACCAATAATAAAAAAGGATTTAATAATATTTATAAAATATAATAGCATAATTTAAATTTGAAATAATGAGCTTTATGACATTAAATAATTACCATCATAATTAGTAAGAATAGATAGTTTATCATTTCTTGAAATTACGGCATATCAGTGGTTTCTAGACGGTGTGCAACGAAAAAGATTAATGTAAAAAAAATTGCGAAGGAAATTTAAAAGGACCTATTTAGTGAGATTGAAATTTCGCAACGTTGTTAATCTATAACTAATATATATACTTAAAGCGTAGCGCCTAACTTCCGAATATTTACACGGCGTTAGACTATTTTCATCGTACTTACGCGGAAAAATTATTAATAATCATAAATTTAACCCTAAAGCTTGTATTATCAAAGAGTCGCTGTAAGCTTTGTTTCATATTCACATTATAAATAGTACAGAGAAATTGTAACAATTTAAATAGCAAGTTAGTAGCGAAGAGAGATGGTCAAACTGTTTATACCGTATTTCGGAGTAAGAAAACTAGACATCAAGCGAATAAGTTCCGTAGCGATTATTTGTTTATGTTAATAACGATCGTCGTATTAAACATTTAAAACTTACACAATGGATATAATTAAGAAAACAATTTACGCGGTAGACGCAATGTTTAAAAAATTAATCTTAAAATCTTAATGTTAGTCTAAACTTCCAATTTCTAATGATGGCAAGTCTAAACTCTTTCCGAAACGTTGGGTTTTAAAATTAATTTCTTACACATGGTGTCTACCGTTATGATGGTAATTATTTAATGCCATAAAGCTCATTATTGCAAATTTATATTATGCTATTATATTTTACAAATATTATTAAATCCTTTTTCATTATTGGTGAGGTCAGTACCACTCTCATGGTTTCTATGTCATTTGTCATATTTTAGTGTTTTCGAAAGTTAGAAGTTTCCAAATTAAATTTCATAACGGAAACTGTAAACTGCAAATTACCAAACACAACAGAGTATAGTAATCATCGTAATAATTGTAAACAGTTGTACAAATCGAAAATAAGTACTTATTATGAAAGAAGTATTTTCACATTTTTCATTTGAAGCCACGGAAAAACTACCCCCTGGTTAATGTGAAAATCATATGTGCATACGCGTGTGTATTTTATCGTAAATTAAAAACATCTTTAAAAAATATTTTTACGAATATAGATAATAAAAGTTGTAAATAAGCCCCTCCTTCTGCGCAAAAAACAAAAAAAAAGAAAATGTGTACATAGAAATTCTAGTTAAAATTTTTGAAAAATTATTACTTCTAGGTAAAAATTTAAACGGTTATTCGTAATAAATATTTTCATATAGATGGAAAATTTTTTTTATTACTTTACATTTAACAGATAAAGGTTGTTTAATTTTAGACACATTTAATTCACATTTGAATCACGCGAAATACTATTATAACAAATGCCAGTTCATTAGCAATATAGAATTATTATTATCGGTTTGCAGTTTCAGATTCATTGTTTACCGTAAAATGTGAAGAGATAATTGTTGACGATCAGATGAATTCGGATGACATCATTATTCTCGACGAAGAAACCAATCAGTATTTACAGTTGAACGGCAAAACATCCGATATGAACGGCGATCAACCGAACGAATTATTTTTGCAGACGGTACCGGAAAACTCGAGCAATCCGCCGTTTCGGTCGCTTCCGGAAAACGTTCTTAATTTACACATTATTTCACTGATCCATGGCGGCGAAGAATCGATTCCTGATATTTCAAATGGGCTCGTTTTAAACACAGCTCGAATAATCGAAAAGATCGCGCCGATACTAGTAAAAAATTCCTCGGATAGTTGTTCGGACGATTCTGCGGTCGAGTACGATGCCGATATTAAACTACTGTACGTTAATCCGACAATAATCGTTTTGAAGAACTTTGCCGACCTGTTAAACGTTGACAGCGACAGTTCTAGAGCCGGAGTCTTTGACACTGTTTACGTACTTTCTCCGTCGGATGTGCCGTCTACAGCGCTCTGCGTAGAGACCGGTCATTTCAGAATATCGACTGATAATGGGTCTATAGTGGAGATTCTGAATAAAATTCTGAAAAATAACAACGTCGGCGGAGTTTACGAAAATGACGCAGATTTGGAGCGACTAATCAAGACGGTTTTCGACGTGAAACACGCTGACGGCGACAAATATAAATGCTTCGAAAATGGATACGATTTCGAAAATCGGCAAACGGAAATTAAAACCTGGGAAAGACTTCTGTTTGCCAAGCATAAAGAGTACAACGAATTGAAACAGCGATACAGCTACTTGAAGGGCCAACTGAAAGAGTTGCAAGAGCGCTTGTCGTTGGAAAGCGACATCCAAATTATGGAAAATACATTGTCGAAATATCTGGAAAAAGACGCTGTTCAGTTTTTCATCAACCAAATGAAGGTGTCCGGGAAAAAGTGCGGAGCCTATCGATGGTCCGATCAAGATAAACTGTTCGCCTTGAGCATCTTATACAAGAATCCGAACGAGTACAATGTGCTCACTCAGCGATATTCTTTGCCGACGATTAAAACATTACACAAATTTGTCGCCTCCATTAAAAAGGCCGAACAAGAAGACAGCCGGGTAAAAGTTGAAAAATAACAACAGACTATCCAAGAATGAGTCATTACTTCGTTAATAATTAACATTAAATACGCGTTCCGAAGAGGAAAAGCAGAGAAAGTATAGAAAAAGTAGAGTTTGGAATTTTGTAAGTTCACTGTCCTCTTCTGAAAGTTCGGGGATAGATGGCTTGCACAATTGGCAAAAGTGGTCTACAGCTTTTTACACCATTTGACGCTGCTACATACAAGCTGCTGTACTCGCACTGAATTCGATATAACGCTGTGGCTGTAATCCTTTTAGACAAATGTGCACGTATTGCGATGCACTTTATGTTCCGGACGAGCCAAGTCGATTGCTATGAAATAAACTTAATTGAACGAAAACGTACCTTACTTTTCATGTATTATTGTATCTTAAAGTACAATATATATATATATATATATATATATAAATGTGCGTAAATAATAGTTGCCACGTCAACTTCCGTCTTGTGAAGATATTCCAAAGTTTTCCTCGAAAAATTCATCTCTGTTACTACATTACGTAGAAAAGAACACCGTGCGTCTGAATGAAGTAATACATTTTTCGTATATCAGCTTATTTTATTATTCGTAATGTTTAGTGCGGTAGAGATGAATTTTTGAAAGAAAAAAAAATGAATTACTGAAGAACCTTTGCAGGACGATGAAATGAAATATTTTTACTTAAGCGTGTACTCGAATATGTCACGTGCACTTTTGCGTAATGTGTTTCGAACTTCAGACACCAACACTCATATGTGACTCAGCTTCACTCTTCGGAAGTTGAAAAATATAGTCGTTAAAGTCGCAGTTAGTAAATAACAACTCTTCTTTTTAGTCGACTTTTAAAAAAATTTAGTTTCTTTTATTTACAAATTTTTAATGGTACATTACCGAAATGAATTGAAAGTTGTTCGTCGATAATATTATATTACAAAATTTGTCCTATTAAAAGCTTCATCTTGAAATATACGCTTTTATAAACACACAGTGATCGTAATTGTCTTTGAAGAAATTTGTTTCATCTTTAAAAGAAAACAATTTCTTTTAGTTACGCCGTTGTTCTAAAACGTCTACCACCCTATTATTAAATCGCCTATATATGTCTATGATCATTTGGCTTCTTTTATAAATTCAGTTATATCATTCGCAATTAGTCTTTAATAGAAACATTTTTTAATCGTTCTAGCGTACTTCCTGTTTTAGTAATTTCACTTTCGGTACACAGTTATAAATTTTTTTGTTATCTGCACTTTGCGTAATATCTGTCGATTGATCTTGAATCATTTTTATTTTATACATTTTTATTCTTTAATTGTTAAGTGATTATTATACGCTGTTTTGTTTTTTTAAAAGATTCGTGCAAGACACTTAATTCTCCGTCTTCACTTATTTTCGTAAAATTTGAATTTTAAATTCTCCAATACGTAATTGAAAGTGCCAATAAAAGTTGCACCTTATTGTTTGCTGCATATTCTCTCTCAATCCCCATGACACGTAATATTTAAAAAGAAAAAGTAATTTTCTTTACACTAGTATCTCGTTTTAAATTCGGAGAAAATCTCAAAAATTATCTGGAAAATCGAAAAAACATGGAACCTTATTCGAAAAAAAAATTATAGAATGCATTATTTTTAAAGATGTGAAAAGGTAACAGCCCGATTGTTTATAGACAACCTCGATATATCGCTAGCATCGAACTTTCCTTCCAACGCCAAATCCATACTACAATCCACAATAAATAGGTTACATTCATGGACCGAAAGTAACGGTCTTACTTTCTCGTTAACTAAAACTTTCTGTGTGAAATTCCAGAAAAGTCGTCGAGTAAACCCAAACCATGATTTTTCCTTGCCCTAAATGTATTTCCTCTCCCAGTCACATTCTCGGCTAAATTCTTGGGCCTAACATTTGACTACCATCTGACATGGTCTCCTCACATTACAGAACTCAAACACAAATGTAATAAAGAATAAGGTTTTGGAATAGAAACAATAATAAAAGTATTTCAGGAAGGAGGAATACAACCGGACCCAAGAAAGGAGTTGAAATATTTAAAAATATCTGAACAAACAAAACCTATTATAAATAAATTAAATATATATATAAAGGAACTGGATAGAAATGCTAAAGATTTAAAGGCATTAGTTAATAATACTGTTCTTCGTATAACAAAAATAATAAATAATACGCGAATAGAAGGAACGGTACCATTAGGATTAAAATTTTCTAAAATTAAATCTATGCACAAAAGGGAAGCTTAAAAGATATATGTAATTATAGGCCGATATCGAAACCAAACGTAATTACAAAAATTATGGAAAGGTGTACAAATCACTTAGCCAAATACTTAGTAGATAATAATTTAATTGGACAATATCAATACGGATTTCAAAATAATAAATCTCCAAAATTATTAGGAGATTTCGTGGAATGTATCCACAATCAAATAGCAATACAAAAACACGGTATAATAATTTTTATAGACTTTATAAAAGCTTTTGACACAATTAGGCACGATGCTTGATACGGACTTTTAATAGTTTTTACTAAAACTTTTTAATAATTTCTAGATATAGATTTAAACGGTGATTAATGTACAGGTGAAACCATTGTAGTAACAGCTAGGATGAATATTGGCGAACTCAAACTGAGCAGTCGTCAAGGCTAATTACTATGGTGTGCTGTTATTTTCTGTATTAAAGTTTGTTTTAATTATTAATTTAGTAACATTCCCAAAAGAAAAGAAAAAGGGGAAAAGTTAAAGATTAACATATGGACGAAACTGCGGGCAAAGAACTACTCAATCGATTTTGTTTCGGTTTTCATTATTAATTCTTACGGACGGTTTTAGCGCATAATTTACATAATTTCTTGTTGTGAGTTGAACG
Organism: Icerya purchasi; assembly: GCA_039619475.1. Classification (NCBI taxonomy): domain Eukaryota; kingdom Metazoa; phylum Arthropoda; class Insecta; order Hemiptera; family Monophlebidae; genus Icerya; species Icerya purchasi. Next base: position 238,896,802 of record CM077116.1, read on the forward strand.
ACTCATACAGAAAGAGAGCAAAAATATAAAAAAATATTTACTATTATATAAATTCTAGGTAAAATTAAAAAAAATTTGTTAATCTCTAGATACAAATTTAAACTGGTATTAATATACGAGCGAACTCATGGGTAATAGCAAATACATATATGTAAATAAATAAATATATACGGAGTGGAAAGATTAATTGGAACAAATTCTATAACTTGATAAATAATAATACTCCACGAGTTTAGAAAAGATACCTACGAAATTTCATGCCAACTCTCAGTAGGCACGAGCAGTGTTCCTAACTCGTATCCGCATTGGACACACAAACTTGACTCATTCGTTACTCATATCTAAGAAACCGCCGAACCTGTGTCAACGCTGCAACATGCCTATATCGGTGAGGCATCTTTTGATCGAGTGTAATCACTACCAGCAGGCCAGACAACAAGCGGGTATTATTACCAACGGCCTTCCAGAGATGTTTTCGGACGCCGAGAAGTATAAAAAAATCGTAGCCTTTCTCAAAGACATCTCAGTATTCCAACTGATCTAACTTCCTCAGCCTTTAGCTGATTTTTTTGATTATTTTGTTGTTTCGCGCATTTTCCAATATTCAACATAAAATGTTATAATTCTCTGTAAAACCGTAGTCGCTAATGACCTTGTAGTCCAAAAGCGACTTGTAAATACAATAAATAATAAATAATAATAATTTCTTGTAAAATTCCTGAAACACGTCAATTTTAATATTTAACTTGGCATAACGATGTTTGTTTATTTTTTTGATCGTTGCAGAAACCGCTAACTTTTTTCCCCAAATATAAGAATAGGTTGATTATTTTTTTATTTTAAAGTTTCTTCAATTAAAAACACAATTATGTATTTTTTTAAATTTTTTATAAGTAAATGTGTCGAAAAAAAAAAGAAAACAGCGAAATTTTCACTGAAATTCTTCAATGTATAAAATGTTCGAAATGTCCACCATCTTGTTGCTGCCAGTACCCCAATCGTTGATAAAATGCATTTCGAACACTTTATTATTTCTTTAATTACCTGGTAAGATTTCTACGCATGTTTATATTAAACCTGCGCAACAGGTTTGTTGATGGACAAGTCAATCGGCGCAACTGCCGTTATTGGGCTGACGAAAATCCTCACTGGATGCGTGAATACAGCACTCAAAGGCCTCAAAAAATAAACGTCTGGGCTGGAATTATTGGAGACCGCATAGTAGGTCCCTGCATTTTTCGATGAAAATGTAGCTGGATAAACATGTCTAAATATGCTACAAAATGACTTGGTTTCTGCTTTAATAATTTGAATTCTAACTTAATAGATCAACGGATACGGTTTCAATAAGATGGCGCACCACCACATTTGGCTCAGAATGTACGAGACTGTCTTAACAAAGTGTTTCTAAATCGGTGGATTGGAAAGAGAGACCCAATTGAGTGGCTTGCAAGATCACCTGATCTCACCCCATTAGATTTTTTCTGTAGGGATAAATAAAAACCGAAGTTTGTGTTACTAAATCAAACGACATCGCCGAACTTTAAGAAAGAATAAGGGATGAAATTAAGCAAGTAACGCCGAAAGTGTTACAAAATGTTTGAAAAGCAATTTTATCATCGATTGGGGTACCGTCATCAACGGAGTGGTGTACATTTTGAACATTTTATACATTGAAAGAATTTCAGTGAAAATTTCATTTTTTCATTTTTTTTTTTCTGCAATATTTCAACTAGCTCCGGGCTATCTAGCAATTTTATTAACATAGTATGGATGATTTGTGGAGCTCCTTATCCAGCGACAAGGATTTCCGCTACCTGTAATTTAATACTTTTTAATTATCATTGTTCATTTATAATAAATCTGTCGGATTTGTTCGTTTTAATCGTCTGATTTCTGCCGAATTGTCTAGTAATCCAATGGCTAAGATATTTTTGTGATAATCTAGTTTAATTCCATATTCCCGAGCTATTTCCTGTTTTTGTTCTTTGACAGCTTTAACCGCCAAATCCGTGTGCAGTGTAAAATTGCTTACATACCACGGAGCGTCTGCAATTGTTCTTAGCGCTTTAGTTTGGAAACGCTGTATTATCGCTATATTACTCTAACACAGCCCCACAGTGGACTTCCGTACGCTCATATAGGTTTTAGAATTTGATTATACAATAGCAATTTATTCTCCAGCGATAGTTTGAATTTTCTTCCTATAAGCCATAACATATTCCTATACTTTATATTCAATTCGTTCCGCTTTTTAACTATATGGCTTTTCCATGTTAGTTGTTTGTCCAAATGGATTCCGAGATATTTTGCTGATTCATTAACCGAAATTATCTGATTGTTAATATGAATATTTTTAACATTGCAGACTTTTTTTATTTGTAAATATTACACGGGCCGATTTTTTCTCGTTGATTACTATTCGCCACCGCTTGAACCATATCGAGTGTATTAACAGCTGATTATAGGTCTATTACGACATTTTCTAGCGATGTATCTGAACAAATCACTGCTGTATCGTTCGCGAAAGTGGCAATTTTCGCGTTATTTGGCACAGGTATATCCGCTGTGTAAATTAAGTAAAGAACCGGTCCCAGTATGCTACCTTGAGATACACCAGCTATTATCGGATGCAATCGAGATTCTTCCTCTCCATACTTAACCATGAAATATTGTTCACTAAGGTAAGATTTAAATAATTCGAAAAACTGATATGGGAAGTTGCTCCGGATTTTATAGAGCAGCCCTTCGCGCCATACTCCATCAAATGTCTGTTTAAAATCAAGGAAAACTGCGTCGCATATCTTTTTGGTCTCCGAGGATTGTTCAATAATATTGACTATACGGTGTACCTGCTCTACAGTTCCATGACCAGCTCGAAATCCAAACTGATGTTCCGGTATTAAATTTCCACCTTCCAGGAATTGTTTCATTCTTTTTAATATTATCTTTTCGTATATATTTTAGGAAGCGCAGGAAGAAGAGAGATTGGTCGATATGATGTTGGTTCCCCTGCAGGTTTTTGCGGTGTCTTTGCTATTATAATTTGTGAAAACTTCAGCTGGATAGTGAGATGGACTCTATTCTTTCCTCGATGATGGAATTCACAATGATAAAAGAAATAAGATTGAAAAATAATAAAAAAATTAAGATTTCTGGCGCGAGCGATACTTTACGATATGTCGCTACCGATAAGCTCAGTAGGTGTAGCTTTTAGGCTTTTAAAAGAAAAAAATAATGTATCCGTTAAGGAGATGTCACAAGGACCCACCCCGTGCACAATAAGTACAAAAATTGACAAATTAAAAATTTAACAAGGAAACGCGTGCGGCGGAGCGCGTACAATTTGCGGACGAATACGCGATGAGTTGCCAGAGGCAATGCAGCCTTAGACTAAATTGGCGAAGATCGCTCGGTGTCTTCTTGCCTTTCGCTGACGACTAGTTTTACAAAAAAATATTTATCAAAAACACCGCCGAATCCGGTGCAGCGGTCAGAACATCTGTGCCGGGATCCCTCGATTTTTTAGCCGAGAAAGCGTCTTTGACAAACCACACCATGTTTGCCCGCTGCCGAGACCGCCCGAGAAATTAATGACTGTTGCCAAAACGTTGTTATTTTCTAGCCCGGACAGCGTTAACAAAGGTCGTAAGAAATGCCGAATCCGTCTCAATAGGAAAATATCGTAATCAAAGTATAGCATTCAATATATAAGTTAGTAGGACAAGACCTTTGCGAGGTAATTCCTTTAATACCCTGGAAGTAATTAGATTGTATCCGGGTGATTTATTCGGGATTCATGGTCTGAATTATTGACTTAATTTCTCCAGAAGACGTAAATTTAACGGTATTCCTCTGATCTATATCGTTTAGCGGTGTTGGTAGAGAATCTGTTCCAGGATTTGTCTGGAAGACATCAGCAAAATAATTTCCAAATTCTTCGGCCTTCTCAAGATCACTTCGAGCCCATTTTCCATTTAACTTTCTAATTGGATGTAGTTTTTCTACCGGTCTTTTTAATCGTTTGATTGCGTTCCAAAGGGAATAGTCGTATTGAGGAGTGGGTGACAAGTTATATATGAGTATTCATCGAATGTTTTATTTTTGTGATTTTGTAGCAGTTGCTTTACTCGCTTTGTTTGGTTATTTAATCTAATTTTATCTATTGGATTTCTATTATTTTGCCATATCTTCCGCAATTTCAAAACAACTTCTCTTCGTATTTCTGCGGGGTAATATTTGATTGTTTCGTATTTCTTGTTACGTGGTGCAGCCGCCCAAGCTGATTCCTGGACAGTTTTTATAAAGTCCTTTACAGCTGTTTCTACGTCTTTTCTAGTTTTTAGTGAAATTTTTAAGTTGATTTTGTTACTCAGCATTTCTCGAAACATATCCTACTGCACAGTTTTGGTGCGCATAATTTCCATATAATTTTTCCACTAATAATAATTACTACTGGTGTATGATCAGATGAATGAGTATTATCAGAATGAACATCAATAAAGTTTGTTGATAAGCCTTTAATTACAAAGAAGTCCAGTAAATGTGGAATATTTAATGGATCTGTAGGCCAGTAAGTTGGGGTTCCAGACGAGTGTACGATACAACGGTTTTCATCAACCGCCAGCTTTAATTGTTTGCCTCGAGATACCGTAATCCTCGATTCAAAATATATATTTTTTGCATTGAAATTCTCCCCCAACTATATAAACATTACCTAATGTTTTAAAGTAATTGTTAAATTGGGTTTTAGTAATAACATGCCTCGAAGGACAGTAAATAGCTGAAACTGTAATATTACTTCTTTGATCTCTATTTATTAGTACAGTAGTAGCTTGTAAATAATTACATTCGTATTTCTGTATTTCATGATGTTTTATACCTTTTTTAATAATAATGCCTGTGTCACCATGCGCAGTCCCATCCGGATGATTTGTAAAGTAAGAACTGTACCCCGTAAAATGCACCTATTTATTGTCAGTTTAGTGAGTCTCTGATATTAAAAATATATCAACGTTATTTTGCGCAACATACATTTTTATTTCGTTTATATGGTTTAAAATTCCGTTAGCATTCCACGTAACAATTTTTAAGTCCGTCATTTATTACTGGTTACTGTTGACAATATGGTTTGAATTACACCATGAAATAATTGAAATTGTTGATTCGTTATATCTTTGAGCAGATTTTTTATTTCTGACATAAATGTTTGTAGCATATCTTAAATCGGCGTGCTATCCATATCGCTGCTAGTTGGGTTATTTGTTTTCTGTCGTTTTAATGTCTCTGAATACGTTTGGTTTTGCGAGAAATGATTAAAATCTACTGTTTCATTCTGATTGTCTAATTTGGGCCAATAGGTAGACAGTGTTTCGTTATTTATTCTAGTGTTATTGTTAGACACTTTTGCCAATTTATTATCACGCGCTTGTTGAAGTTTTCTGTATATTTCACAGCCGTTATAATTAGAAGAATGATTTCCCTGGCAGTTGGCGCAAACGGGTGGTTCTTCACGCTTTTTACTGCATTGAATTTATGGTGTCCACCGTACTTAACACATACATATGCCCTGTTACAATAATTTTTGGTATGATCATAATATGCTTGGCATCTGAAGCACTGAGGGATTATACTCTTCTTTCGTGGTGCTTCCCCACTTTTATTCTCATTTGAAGTAGCGCCTGAAGTTTATAAATTTCAGCATTATTTTCTTGCGGCTCCAAGTCTACAAAGAACAACGAAAGAGGCAATTTACTTATTCTATGTTTGACATTTGCAACGTGTCGGACTCTATGTCTCAGTTCTTCAATAGCGGCCTTAATTTCATTAATGTCGATGGAATGATGCAAATACCGAATTACAACTCGGAAGCTTCGTTCGGATTTTATTTGGTAAGTGCGGTGTTTTATACCTTCGTCACGGAAATATTTCACGAAGGATCTATAGCTGTCAGAATCATTCGCTTTAATTTGTACCCTGTTATCCGTTAAGAGACTTACAGCTAATCGAACTTAAAGATACAATTTGTTTAATATCATTCGGCATTTGGGAGTAATTAGTCACGCCGTAAACTGCTATTGTAGGCGGCTTACGTTCAGTTTGATTGTAATTATTTGTCATTTCGGTATGTTGATTTTCGTTTTCGTCAGCGGAGGCTAGAGGTGTAAATCTGTTTCAGGGATTTTAATTTGGTTGTTTACAGAATTATCGGAGGAACTGCTCGTTGTATATTGTTTAGATATTTTCCTTTTATTTTTAACTACCTGCCAAGGATGCTTATTTGATGTATTATTTGAATCATTATTCGCACCAACTGACACGTATTTTTGACAGACGGTGGAGAAAGTACTGGTGTGTAAACGTGTTCACTCGTGTTACCCATAGACCGTCCGGATTCTGTAAGCGAGGCGGAATAACTATCGCATGCGTTGTTAGTAACGTCGTTTATATCATGATTGTTAGTATTAGAATAATTTAGATTGTTATCACTTGCGGAGATGATGCCAACTGCATGTGTTTGCAACGGTGGATTTTGTTGGCGGGTAAGGGAAGGAATACAATTGTAGCAATCAGGAAAAAACCGGGAATTTAAAAATTATATTTGAGTGATCACCATGATTTATACATATTTTGTAGCTCACTTATGGAAGGATCTTTTGCATTTTGAATAAATTGTAGATGAAAATTAAACCAATATATATATATATATATATATATATATATACCTTTCGTACAGAAGTACATTATGATATGGATACATGTGTCTTTTGCATAGTGTGTATATTTCGTTCTAGTGAAACCATGAATTCAAACTGTTGATCGTAAACTGAACAGAATTTTTAGTTATAAATAAGGGTAACACACTTTTGTGTTACGTACAAATTTTGTGAAACAACCCACAGCCATAAGATATATTCATGTCAAAAGCGAGTTTTACGGTTTCAGGTATTTGAAAACAATACGTTTGCCTGTAAGCCTTCCTTTCCTTAAATATGTACATATTTATAAAAAATAGATACCAATATATAATATATACAAGTGTATATATATATATATATATATATATGTACTTTTTTTTTTCTTGGTAATTAAATAAGTTTTTATTAAAAAAAAAAAAAAACGAACTTTAACCAATTTTTTTATCTTTTTACGAAAATCGAACATATATTGTAAAAGCCGGATCTAAGGGGAGGCTATAGCCCCGGACGGCAGCCTCCAAGGGAAGCTTACGTTCTTGAACAGAAAAAATTTAATTTTCCACGTGAAAAATCGAAGTCCCCCCCCCCCCCGAAATAATCAATATACTGTGCAAAAATGCAAGATTTTAAATTTGCGTTTTTTTTTTTGTTTTTTCTGTTGGGGCTTGCTGACAAATGACTCATGTGTTCTACAAGAAAGAAAAGTAACGCTGAATTAATTATTTAGATTTGTACGCGGTTAGCTACAGCATCAATGAAGAAACCAAGGGGAGTGATAACAGATAGTGAAGGAAGGGAAGGAGCAGATCTGCAACACTATAGAGAGCAGGAATATTAAGTCTCAGAAGTTTATCTTAAAAAAAATTCGGTTAATTTTTATACATAAAAAAAGAATATACCAGTTCATTAATAAAATTATATACTTTTTCTCTATAAACTATACGCATATATAATATATATTACTTATTTGACGTTCAATTTATGTAGGTATTTAATTTCTTAGGGTAAGAAAGTTGATTTTTTAAGGAAAGCGTAATTTTATATTTTTTTATTTTTGCTTGTTCGTTTGCACATGTATGATCTTTTTCAACATTTTTTCTTTGAAGGGGGACCGCCCTCTTTCAAGATTAGTTTCGGGGTTTCCGTAAATCCTTAATCTACACTCCTTGTATATTGCTATAGACAAAAAATGACTAGGGCGATTTTTAAATTAAGGCCTATGTTTCGCTCTCTTTTCCTACCATCTAAGATTGAATTAATCGATAGAATTACTTGTTTTCGTGTAAGAATAGAAAAGTTATAATGTTTTATCGGATGTTTTTTGCAAGATTTCGTAGTTTCTTTAAAATTATTTCGCCGTAATTTTAAATGTTAACACTTTCGGTGGTTATGATTAGTCTTTGAAAATTACAAATGGTTAATAGAAGAAAATTAAAATTTACAAACTATGTAACAATCATTAAAAACTAAAAGGGTGCCAAACAAAGAAAAAAGCGGATTAAATTATAGAAATTTTCATTTGAATTTTCGGTTTTAACAGACACGCCGCGGTTGCTTTAAATCGATTACAGCGGCGTACTACCAGTTATTTGCTGGGGCCGGCGGAATTCCGTAAATCTTTATGGAATGCTATAACAGCATTTATTGCAATATATTGATCATTGCGATGAGAATATTGGTTTTGTAGTGTGTACATTACACGTTGTACAAGAAATAAATAATAAAATGGAAAACAATTAAATTAAAACCTCTCGGAAAATGTGGTGAGAGAGTAAATGTGAGTGTGTGTGTGAGATGCTGTTGTCGGTCAGGGAAGATATTACCACGCGGTTATACCGAGTGAATGGTCCACTACGTTAAAAGAAATGATTGTGATTAGTCGTCACAGAAACAGAGAAAAACTGATGGAAAAGAAACGGTTTTTCTAAAAAAAAATCACTGTTTGAGCTCGCTCCAGCTAGATTGTTTCCTACTCTTAGCTACTCTGGATCATCGTGGCCAGGAGTCGTCGTTTTTACCCGCCAAGAGAAAGCATTGAGCTAACGTTTCAAATCGAGTAACGCATATAAAAAAAATATCGTTCGGTAGGGCAGTTGTAAAAGCAATTCGACATGAAAAAAAATCTACCGTGAATCGTAGGCCTGTTTAAGACTCGTTCAAGAAAATTTCCGTTTGGACCGCAGATTTCCTCGTCGTACGATCTCACAATGCTGATCATCGGAAAGCCGCCGGGTTGCAAACCAACAAACGACGGATTGCCGACAACAGTGATACGTACACTTTTATAATATTATATTTGAGTAATTCGCTGTTTTATTGTATGCATTTTCAGCAGCCGGTCGGTCAGGAAATATTTCTGCAGGTGATGGGAAAATATAAAATATCCAAACAGAAAATTTTCTTAAATTTTTAAATTCTAAAAAATAATAATAGTAACCATTTTCACGTTCGCGCTATTTACGAGACCGTGATGGCATCGCTGAGGCTCTAAATAACGTCCCTATAAACTTTGTAGTTTCTAGATAAAAAATGATCGCTTTTAACGGCACAATGACGCATCATTTAACTTGAAAAGATTTACGCAAATGCTCTAGGAGACCGTCTCTAGACCTTTTTTTTTTTTTTTTTCTAAAAAAAAAGTCAAATTTGTGCAAACGGAACAGATATACTACAGTTTCTATGTGTTCTGCTAATGTTAATTAACCTGTTAAACGTTTATTGTAAATTTAACGAAATTGATGAGAGCCTCCGGTATTAAAAAATAGACACTACATGGAAAATCAAAAATTACAAATTTCTTCAAAGGTATAAGATAAAAGCTAAACTTCTACCACTGCTCGCGCTGTCTTTGCTCTTTTTCATTATTGTAGATTTCGGTTTATTTTTCATCATTCAATGGGTGTAAGGGAAAAAAGAAAGTTCGATATTTACACTTTCGAATTCTTTACGAAAAATACGAGAAACTCTACGATTATAAATGACGAATATATTTATTACATCGGTGAAAAGTTATTCCAAAAAATATTTCACGGAACTTTTATAATGGAAGTGGCAATATCTTGGATAGTAAAGTAAAATTATAACTCGATATTCGTTATAAAGTAACCGTCAAACTATACAAACTCGCTTCAATTAAAACCGATTTTTATCCTTATTTTTTAGACGTGAGACTTTTATTCGCATCGCGGTGGTGTGTGTGATTTTGTAATCGAAGATTTAAGATAATTACATGTACGACGATATTATGCCACTTTCCCGGGCGAAGAGGTGAAACAACAGGTAATAAGATGCGTTTCAATAACTTTCTATTTCATACAATACAAATTTCTAACCGTACAAAAAAAAAAAAAAAAACGAACGAAAAAAAAACAAAAAAAAGAAAAAGAAAGAACTTAATGATTAACTTTTTTACAGGTGTTTCAGCAGGGTAGCCATCGTCATCTCTCTGAAAACTATTACTAATGAAGAGGCGCGTACTCTTTCGGTAATTTACTGTCGTGCAGTGCAACTATGCGTAAAATAAATCGTTGAAAGAACGAGCAGCGACGGTTCAAATGGGACTTTATTCGGCCAATTTCGGAACGAACTCTATCACAGCGTACTTGCCGGTAATCAGCCAGTTGCTTTCAATTTCCGCGATACTATCCGCCTGTCCGGGTTTCAGGCCGGCAACGGTGTCTGCTTTGATGGTGCGCAAAGCGACCAGGTTAGTCGGAAGGAATCCGCGTAAAGCAGTCTTGAACGGCACTGTTGAATCCCAGTGTATATCGCCGACTAATTTACGGTAGTTCAAGTCTCCTTTGAAAATTAGCAAATCACTTTGTCCCAGCTTCGCGTAAAGTTCCGGATCTTTTCTCGGCATTTCGTCGAACGTGTACGGAGACACCCAAAATGGTTCACAAACTATCCTCCACCTACCTGAATAAGTAGAGCACAAAAAAAAAAAAAATCTGAGTAATTGGAAATACGACACACGTTTTTAACATAAAAATGATAAGTATGACTGCTTTGCAAAACATAAATTCCACTAGTGATAAACGAAAATTTTACTCCTAATCCAAAAAACAATATGTTAAAATATTTCCCCGGTTATTAAAATTTATCAATACCGCGTATATTACCTTGTATTTTCAAAAAAACAGAAACAACTACAATGCTGTAAAAACATAAAAAAACGTTTTTTATAGCGAAAACGTAAATTAATAATACATTCGCCCGGAATTCAATGACATCAATTCCCCCCGGGTTTTTTTTCACACATGTGTAGCGGTTCTCGCGAAACAGTTGGAACCACTTACATATGTATATCCTCTCTACTCGTGCATTCATTTTTCCGAATTTTTTTCAAACTTTCTTTCGCTCAACATTTACAGCCGAACTGATCATCTGTGTGGTGTCGTATTATTTATACGCAGTTCTGCTCATCGTTCTTTCCCCGATTACTTTATTATTATTTTTGACACCTTCTTTTCTCACTGACTGCGGCAATTTCATATACTCTCGTCCACATTCTCTCATCTCTACAATCAGTTCATATTGATATTTGTTACGGGGGCTCCTAGTCATACTGAGCAATGAAATGACGGATTCTCTAGCTCCACTTGTAGCTACCTCGCCTGCGTTCTTTTTTAAAATTCCGCTTTCGAATTTCCGTTCTTTTTGCAAAAAAAAAAAAAAAATTCCAATTACAGAATAAAGTATGATATCGTTGTTTCGTCCATTTCAGGTAAACCATCTTTTTTACCTGTAGACGTCCCCAACCTTATTTCTTAACTTATTCTATGATTTGACGTTCTGCCGTCGTTTTTATTATTCACGCGTTAATTTCGTTCTATTACCTTCATCTCGTTTTCATTTTCCCTCGACATCTCTTCTCCCGGAGTTGTTGTCCTCTTCGACTTTTTCTAAACGACGAAGTTTCCCGTGGGACTTTAATCATCTTCTTTTTTTGATCAATCGTTCTCCCTCAACTGAACATTCTATTTTCATCCTCGTATGTTAACCTTTTGTCTATTTTTATTTTGTTTTATTATTTCCTTCTTTGTCCATCATTCCTTTATGCTTGTAGTTTTTTCATTTGACCAATCTCTAATCATCGAAGTTTTATCATATTAATCCTCTTGCTCTGCATTGTTTCTGGGTAAAAGTTCTCTGTCAACATGCCCTTTTCTCCCCCCCCCCCCCCAAAAAAAAAAAGAAAATTTACCTCTAACATTAAAATATGTTTCACGTTGAAATGCTCCAAATGAAACGAGGCTGTACACAGAATAATCGAAAGATGTAAGTAATACATATTACATCTATCCCCGCGGGGTAAATCTACGAATTGATAACATTGATGATTCCGTTTTTAATTAAATTAATAAGTACAATCCCTAATCATATATTAAAGAGGGAAAAAATTGTTGCGTGGAAAAAGCAATTAGAAAGATGGTTGAAGGAATGGTACAAAGATTGCAAGTTGCGCCCTGAATCTCTCTACCTTTTAAATGCTTTTTTGTTTATGTATTTTGACTTTCTCGTGTCTTTCCCCCTGATATTAAGTTCTCAAAGAAGATCATGTTTTTCGATTTAAAAAAATATTAACTTGCCTGCAGGTACCCCGGTTGTACAGAGATGCGTATTACGGGACGTGTTACGTATTTGAAAATACATATATATATATATATATATATATATATATATATATACTAGCTGTTCCCCACAGCTTCGCCCGTGTATTAATGCCCGTTTAAATCTGTACTTGGAAATTCATTAAAAAATTTTTGTTTTATCTGGAATTGTATACACGTAAAGATTCTTTCTCTCTCTTTTGGGTGAAACATGTTTATCACCGTCTAACAAAAAATAGTCTTCATGTTTCACGTTTAATTAAGGATTGTCGGTTTTTCTATAACCTGTCCGTCGTAATCTAACAAAAAGTTTTGCTCAACTAAACAACACACACAGCCATCGTTTTGAAGAAATCAAGTTATATTCACACGGTGATCTCCCATAATTACACGTTTAAGAGAACATCTTTAGTCATATCTTTCAACCACTCTGTCTCGAGCGTTTTATTATAATTAATTTATTATCATAAAATCAAAATAACAGTAGTTGAGTAAAGATTTTAATATTTCTGGTAGCAAATTATTAAAAAAAAAGTTAAACGGTTAATTTAAAAAATTTATACGGCGGTTTTGGCCTAAAAGTTCGAATATTTGACATATCAGTTAAATACTCTATTTTATTTTTATATGTTCCCCATTAAGTCCAATAGTATATTGCTTAAATCTCTTCCAGTTTTTACAAACATATTGTACGATACATTTTCTTCTACTCCTAATAATTCATTATTATATAATAAATAAGATAGAGACGAAAACAAAGATGCACCATCCCTATCTATGTATTTTACATAATGGGGCACTATTGCATCATCAACACACATATTAATTCTACATTCATAATTATATATAACGCGAACTTTTTTGTAAACAACAGCGAACACAATTTATTTAATCATTCATCGATAATAACGCCATGCGCCAGCGATAAACATGGTTGCATTTCGATTATCATCGCACGATACACAAAAGTCGCCACGAAAAGTAGAGTTGGTGCTCAAAAAATAATAAAATTGTCAAATTTGTTTTTTTTAATTGATCGATTAAATTATTTAATATGACAAATCTTTATGTAAATAATTAAAGCCAAAAGTAATAGCCAACAATTAAATTTGGTTTTTTTTTTAATTGATTGATTAAATTATTTAATATAACAAATATTTATGTAAATAATTTAAAAAAAAAAAGTATCCTATCTGTTAAGAGTTGGACCAAATTGCATGTACTTTCAAAATTTTATAAAAATCGGTTAAGTAAATTCCGAGTTTATCCTGCACAAACATAAAGACACGGGATTTTTATATATATAGACATACTTATACTTAAACATAACGCTAGGTTTACTAATATTATGATTTATCGAATACGTTAATATTGTTTGTAATTTTTGTATTTTTTTTTTGTTAATAAGAGTGTCGAGCACTCACAGTGGGCATATTTGTCCTGTGAAACCCATAACTTATTTCTAATAAAAATAATGCCTATGCAATGTACCTTATTTACCTAATGTGTGTGTCTGCACAACTGCATATGCAATTAGTAGTACTACGAAGAGTCATCAAGTGAACAGCACAATTGGAGGGAGAAGGACCATCGAGGAATAAAATATCAATCGCTATTGCGTTCTTTTTTCGATTAGAAAAAAGTAACTAACATGCAGGGATGTTCGATATTTCCGTGACATTTCATTTGAAAAGTTCGTTTTATTTATAAACGAATGTGCCGGACAATAATTAATAATAATAATAATTGTGAGGCTTTGCTTTAGACGTATTCGCGATGACGGTAATTATTTCGAGCAGTTCACACGTATTTATGAAATAACTGTTGACTAATATGGAATTATTCTTAAAACAATGGCCATACGTAGGGAGGAATCTTTCTCCTCCCAGGTAGAAAAATAATAGTAATAAGTTCGCTTCTTTTTTTTTTTTTTACATTGAATTACCCCGTTTTGAACCAACAAAGTTATCACACGGCGAAAGCCGCCTAGGCTACTTTAAAAACCACTTCACAATCTGCCATCCTGAATGTACTCCGTCAAAGTGTTATACGATTATTCGTTGTTTAATATTTCTGCTAACGATGTGAAAGTGCTTGGGCGAAGTGCACTGAAACTACGACATTCGATTAGAATACGTTGCACTGACGGATATTTTAATTCTGCACCGTAAGGACACGTGTGTTAAAGGGAGATATTCTTTGCAGTATATGGTAATGACTTTTAGCTGTATGCCCTATTCCTAGCCGATTAATGATAGTTGTATATTCGACCCACGGGCTATTAGTCGACGGCCACAATCATTGGTTTTATTTTGCGTAAGAACGAATAGCAATAATGATAACAATAATAATAATAATAATAATAATAATAATAATAATAATAATAATAATAATAATGTATACTAATGAAAATTAATTGAAAAATTGACTTTTTTTAAAAAAAAAAACTATAAAATTGAAAAGCGCGTGTGTACCACACAGGTTACTTATTTTTTGAGGTCAAGCGGATTGGTGTAAGATTTTTGTGAATTCGACGTCTGTAGCGATAAAATTGCTCTTAGATTCACTCGGCAAAAATTCGAAGTTTTTAAACGTTTTGCGAACTTTGCTGTAATAACCTTTTTCCCTTCATTTCAAATAAATTTTATCCGCAGCTAGATTATATACAACCGAGAACATCGACGATTTTAATAAATACGATTCGAAATTTGTTTGTAAAAAGGTGAAATTTTATTTATTTATTTATTTTATTTTTTTAATAACTACTTCAGTGTAGGTAATTCAGAAATTCATGAAATACTCCACCGCAACTAAAGCCTGAAGCAGCTGCCTGGAAAATTCGCTTATCTTCATCGAACAAGAACCGTTTATGATGCGCGGATAAATAATCCGTTTTTCGTTAAAAAAGCGCGAACCAAAACTTTTGCGATTCTAAGTGCGCAGAGAAGAGTAGAGGTTGTCGTTACTTTTCCACTTCAAACTCTTCAATTTAATTCGAAATTTGAAATAGCCTCAACGTAGCAACGACGAACGGCTGCGACTGAACGATCAAAGCCACTATTGCGAACATATCGGCTGAAATTATTGTTGTTGTTACCGTCATCTCCTGCTGGCACCATTCGATGACGAAAACCTCTGTAGTTTTTCATTCATCGCTTTTACTTTGCATTTTTTTTATAATCGTTTTCATATGAATAGTCTTTTCGCTGGTCCCTCATTTTTCTTTCGCTCCGATGAAGCCTTCGCATAACACGAATATCTCCAAGTCCTCCTAGAACTTTTCAGTTGGCCTTGCGGCGTCTAAATTCTCACTGATCACTTTTTTATAGACTTTTTAAAATGAAATTGTTTGAATACGATATCCATAGTAATAATGGACCAATTTTTGATTCGGGTTTTCCCTATGTGCATAATATATGTGCATATATGTGATATACCGGAAGAGTAAATTTCGATTATCTGAATTAGTTCAAAAAAATAATAATGGTTCGCGCAGCATCCACCTCTTCTGTAATAACTTCCTCGACGCAAGAATGTAGCGCAATTTTCATATCCCCCCTGACGTAACAACGATATAATTATTGACGTATACAATAATGACGCAATTAAAATAACCTAAACGAAGCTTTCAAAAGAAAACAATTGTTTTCCTCCGAACTATTGAATAAAAAAATCTGCGATCGAAAAAAAAAAAAACTTATTCGTCTCGTTGCAACTAAAATCTAAATCATCAGATAGTGAAAACGTCGTATGAAATAAGCGAGATCATAAACGGGCGCAAAGCTACCCTTTATACTTCGGGATTAGCACGAATCTATACACAATGACAAATTATATAACTAGAGATAATTTAAGTTAAACCACAAATTCTGTAATAGACCACGGCTACCATACCGATGAAAGCTAATAACTTACAAGGATAAAAAATACATAATAAAAAGTTACAAATTAGCCAAGGAGCTTTTTTCAAGTTAATTCAGACGGCGATAACTTGATAAATTATTCTTTCTAAATTACCTGATTTGCAATATTGCACCCAGCTTTGGACTAAACTGTGCAAAACCTTACACGGTATGTGGTCTTTCAATAGTGTAAAAATCTGAGAGAAGTCTTCGGCAGTAGTATCGGAGACGAACCACGGTATTTTCTTGCCGTGAAATACAACATCGGTCGCCAAACCGGAAAATATCAGAAAGTCGGCAAAACATAAGTCGTTATACAGTTCAAAACCGGCATTGTCTAAAACGATATCTAGCGGGATAGAAAAAAAAAAGTAAATTAGTTTAAATAATTCTTTGTATGAAATAATATGCACCGACTACCGGAACAGTGACTGCGTACAATGCTCACGTATTTGCATTAATCCGATAAAAAACATAATTTTGTCATACGTATAAAGAAAATTAAATAAATCTCGTATTAAAAAATACATATAAAATGTAAAGAGTGCCTTTCTTGTATGTGAAAATTACCGATATATTAATATAATCTCAATCAAGACCGTGTCCACGAGGAGGGCGGTTAACACCCCCATGAGAACTGAAATAGTTATTATAAATACGCAAAAATCTGAAAAAAATCAAAAATTTAAAATAAATATTAATGATTTTTTAGAGTGTTCTTACCTTCAAAAGAAAAAAAGCAAAAATATGTTGCATATTTTTAGGTACTTCATTAATATTTCACGCACAATTGTTTATTACGAGTATAATCGATAACATGTGTAATTTTTATTAATGTTCACATACGGGGTAATTCATTTATGTAAATTATTAATACATAAAGCAAAATTATGGAAATTATTAATAGTATGGGAATATTAGTGAAAAATGTATTGTGTTATTTATAAAATTAATATGCGAAGAAAATCCGCCCCACCTACCACCACTTTCAAAATTCTGGGCACTGGCCTGATCTCGATAATCCATACATTACAAGCAGATAGTTTTAATTTCGTCTCTTACTGTTTTCATAAAAAAAGAAAAAGAAAAAAAAATACACATACACAATATAGGATAGCTGTCCTAAAACTACTTATGCATGTAGCGTAACCTATCGGCATCTGAGCAAAGTAAGCTTAGAAGCATTTACTTTCGTCGGGGGAGCGCGTTAAAGGAGTATCAGCTACAGATTTTCTAATGGAAAATTTAAAAGGGTCCTTAAGTTATTGTCGACCTTTTTTTCCCTGAAGTATCGTCACTATATAGATTACTGCGTTTTAGCACTGTCATAATTTTCTTGTCGACACACGGTTGAAAAAGGTTCAACTGCTTTGTGAATACAGTAAGTAAATTTAAATACACCGATATAGAACAATTATTTAATTTTTTTTCATTAAATACCCGACGCGTTTCGAAAACAAAGCTTCATGATCACGGGAGTTATTATAATATATAAATTTAATAAAGACAATAACTGAATACGAAATTAAATACGTTATTTTTTCATATTCAGTCGTTGTCTTTATTAAATTTATATTTTCGCCCCCCCCCCTAAAAACAACAAAAAAAATTTATATATATTTTTTTATAGAAGCGTTTTTTTGCAAATCAAAATTGTAAAACCGTCCCGACTATCTCATTATGAAATAAGCGCACGTTTTTTAATCTACATCATTATTATTAATCGTAACTTACAAATAAATACACAAGTACCAGTTTAAAACTTTTACGGGTATTATTATAAATCATCTTTATCTATTTTTATATATGAGCTCGGCCATTTTGGCTTCACAAGGGGCTGTGCTCCTTGACCTCTCTTGCTTACATTTCTGTCTATTTCTCTTTTACACTTTGTATTTATTTATTTTATTTATATAACCCCCCTTTGAGCATGTCAACAAAGGATCTTCGCCCAGAAACGAAACGAAGGAGAAGGATTAGTTAAATATAGAGTCGGTGTCAAATATTGATAAGATAAAAGAACTGAAGATAGGAACAGCAGAGATCGACGGAAACGATAAGATATACGAGGCACAATAAGGGATGTAGGGAGTTTGAGTGATAGCAGATTGGAGTACAAAGAAGTGCGTTCGTTCACGAGCGATAGACATTCATTGTTTTAAATTGATCAAAATTTACAATGTAATTTTCTAAATTGGTTCATATAAATCCAAATAAAAAATATTAATATAGAAAAATAAAGATTAGAAAATTAGTGATGAGATTACATAAAAACAAAATAACGCAGTGAAATTTAAGTGGATTCCTGCATACAGAGGAATTGAGGGAAATGAAATAATAAACACAACTTAGGTAAGGGGGAGGGATATAAAAACAGGGGGGGATTAAGTTAAACTGGGAGGAATTCGTTCCTTACATAAGAGAAGATTTAGTACAAAAACAGGAGTGAAATAAAAGGAAAAATATATTACTCCATTAAGAGCAAAATATAGAAGGATTCTTGGTTTAAAACGTTTGAAGCGAGTAATTATATCTGTACAATATGTCTGGTATAAGTTTGAGCTATCACCGGACGCCATTACATTTGGCAAGATTAGGAATAATAAATAATAATAACTGTAACGAATGCGGATTGGAATATGACGGTGTGAGAGATATAAAAAGGAAAGGGAAGAATCGGTGAAAGGAATTTTAAATAAATTTTACACATTACCGATATCTGTATACCAAATAGTAAAGGCATGGTCTTTAGAATGTAAGGCGTTATATGTTTTTTTAAAAACTGCTAATGTTAAATTATACGAAGGGGCAGGCAATTGATCTGGGTACAGACTGTCCAAAAGGCGAGAACTAGACCAAAAAAAAACAAAAAAAACATACTTAACGTATATGTGTATAATCTTTTTCTTTTTGAAAGTCGGTAAAAATTAAAATATAACAAACGTCACACATAAAATTGGGACATTTTGTTGTAATGGGACCGACCCTTTGTAATTAATATATATATTAAATATATACACATATATAAAAAGAAAGATTAGAGTAGTAAATAATTCGACGCACCTACTACTCTGTGGAATTGTGATAACTTCAGGAAACGGTTGTAAATTTGATCGGTGTGATTTACCAAGATATTCTGTTTTAAACTGGGATCATGATGAGCAACAGTAACCGCTTTACCTCCAGATAATGATAAATCCGCTTTATTCCCCCACAATGAACACTGAAAAATTAACGTGTTTTATTTATTTATTTCAAATATATATATATATATAACAGCATACAAGTTAAAATAAAAACATCATAAAGTTTAACAAACGAAGAGAAATAAAGGTAGACTTTTTGAATACGAAGGTTTTTTTCGATTTCTTTATAATTTTTTAGAAATTTCGAAAAACGATACGGTACGTAATGATCATTTTAAACATTTGCACGTTAAACCTTTTTTTTATTAAGTCTACTTTTTAAACTTTTTTTGAATATGAAGTACAAAGTATAGGTGAAATGTATGCTCGGGGTAAGATTAGACAACCGGAGCAAGATGATCGCGCCCTCATCACATTTTGTACTTTTTATTTTTAATTTTTAGGAGCAGAACTGCCGATAATCACATTAGCAGAAGAAACAGAAATTGTGAGAAAATCGAGGGTGCTGTACTAGATATGGGAAACCGAGAACAAGTCAGTGCAAGAATGTGAAAACAATTAATGTTTTTCAGAAGGTAAGTGTTATGTTAGATAATACAAAGAAATATGCGCTATTAAAAAAAGAAGAGCCATTATTGCTAAAACTGAATATTGAGGACAAACCAGATGCAAGATGTGGGCGCATAAAGAATGCACTTTAGAATGTCAAATATTACTCACGTTATTGCTATCACAGGAGATTTTTCTGATTAAATTATTGTTATTTCATTTTTACCGGATACACCGTTTTAATTTAAAAGTTTTATTACATTTTTAGCTAAAAATATATTTTCGAATTCGGATACGGAGCTATATGTTTTTTGCATTTTTGTCTTTTTGTTACAATTTTGATTTAAATTAAGCTTTAATTTTTATATTAAACCTTCTATTTAATTTTAATTTTTTACAATTAAAGGATATATAAGTGTATTCCTTCGTTTATTTATTGGCCTACTTCTATTTTTTTTTCTTTCTTTGGGCGCGTCAACATAGGACATTTACCCAACACAAAGGACTAACAAATAATGAAAATTAAGGACTTGAAAGTTATATCAGGAAGCGATTAGAAACAGAAGAAATGAAGGTAGCCAATACAGGAACAACAGAAGGAAAAGGAAAAACAAGAATGCAGTAGGCACAGTAAGGAGTCGGGAGGCCAAGGCCAAGTAAATTAGAATAAAGGACTACGCGTTCCGAGGAGATAGATGAACATTCGAATGGAAATTTACATCACAAGTCAAATTTAAGATAGGGGGATGGGAGGGACACAAGGGAGACTGAACAATATTAAAACGAAAGAGGGTGGCAGGAAGCAGACTGTGATTAAAGCGGAGGCGAATTATGGAAGAAATAACAGAACGGCTGATGCAGGGAAAATTATTAAACCAGGAAGAAGTGGGTGGAGAGGGTCGTATAGCAAGGTAAAAGGAGTTAGGATTGGAGAAAAGAGACGGATAAAGATCCGTCCAAAAGTCACGGTGAAAACGATAAGAGAGTGAACAGAAACATTGCGAGGGAAATCTGTCTATGAAACGGCCATTTACTGCAGCTATACATGCCAAAGAATCAGCAAGATCGTTAGGCTCGGAATCCAGAGCAGATCAATTAGGATATAACGGGATGTTAATAAATTATAAATTAAGGAACGAATATAAAGAATAATAGGATCTGACGAGGGATTAGGGAACAGGGAGACGAGACGGCTAATAAAACGCTTTTCGGATCAGAGCATACGACGAATTTTGATAAATTGAATGTTGAGGAGATAAAAAGGATAGCACGTAAAATAGTCATGGATTCGGCTAAAAAGATAGAAGAAAAGGAAGGAAGTTGAAAAGACTCAGAATAGTTGATATCACGAAGAATAAAAGCAGCTCCGACACCTGAAGCAGATTTTGAGCCATCCGTAGAAACCATGCTGTGAGCTGGAAAAATTAATTCCAGAGTTTGGTTAAATTCGTTATGTATTACAGGAAACGAAAGATATTTAATGTTGAAGGGAAGAGAAAATAGCTTGGGAGAAAACGACAGTTCTAAGAAGTTATAAGTGAAGTACGGGGATTTGTTACAGAAGAGGATAAAGTGAGAAAATAGGACAAGTCGGGAGGATATGTGTGAAAGAACTGGAATTTTTCTAGGAGAGAAACGCCAGTTGTCCAGAATATATTGATATACATATTGCTTCCAGTTTAAATGACAAAAAATAATTTTTTTTTTACATTTACTTACGCGAATAATAGTACTCTAATTTCATTGAAGATTAGAGTGTGGACAATTGAATACTAGATGAAGTACTATTCGTATTTTTTTTGTTTTTTTTTTGTTATAGTTCTACGGGTACATCTTTAAATCTTCTGAATATGCCATCTTGCCTCAAAGAAAACTTCATTTTGTCTCGTATCATTTTAACATTTTTTTTTTTTTATTTTTAAAATTTCATTCGGAAACACAATCCGTTGTAGTGTTCCCTGTAATTTAGTTTAATTACCAGCGTTGTTGAAAACATAAATTTCATTTAAAAATGCTGCTTAATTAGAGAGAAAAAAATGTTCGGAACTTAGTGGTCCATCTTAGCCTGGTTCCCCTACATATATATATATATGTATATATATATATATATATAGCTTTTATTTGGCGCCAATCACTCGCCAACCATCTACTTTTGCGAATTGCTTAGTAATCGATTTTTATTAATTTATCCGCATTATTGTTATTTTCTTTAAAACGAAAACTTAAAAGTTATTTTTAACTTTTTAATCATTTTTCAGTTTGTTATAAAACAATAATCAAGTACTTTCAGATACTTGAATCGATGCGATAATTCGTAACGTCGATAACCTACTTAAACAAGCGCCGAATTAAGTCAAGTATTAAACAATGTCAAATTGACATATAAGAGCAGTTTTTATAAACAAATAAAACTAATGCTCCACGATTAATAGAAAGCTTAAGTATCGCACCCAGCACGACGAAAATAAAGTTTAGCGATTGGACGTTCTTCTTGTCCGAGAAAGCTTTCTAACGCAAAGAATTATTTGCGAATACGACGTAATTTTATTACCGCAATTAAGTACAGGTTTTGAAGTACTAAAATACTACTGATGTTTGCATTTTGATTACTCCGATCAGCGTTTCAGTAATTACCGTTAAAACACAAGAACTATTTTAACTAACAACAACTCCCTAATTTAATTTCAAAACGTAAAAAATTAAATAAAACCAATATCATCCGACTCGCTT
The DNA here is from genome assembly GCA_039619475.1 of Icerya purchasi. Classification (NCBI taxonomy): domain Eukaryota; kingdom Metazoa; phylum Arthropoda; class Insecta; order Hemiptera; family Monophlebidae; genus Icerya; species Icerya purchasi. The sequence continues at coordinate 238,919,439 of CM077116.1, forward strand.
TATTTTATAAAATGAAATAAAATAAAAATAAACTAAACGCCATATTATTCTCTTCTCAATTATAATAGTAAGGTGCTACAAAATGTTGTAACTATATATATATTTTTTTTTTTTTTTCTTTCCTCCATTTTAATAAAATTTTAAATCGAAAAACTTTTGTTTTTTTTTTTTGTTTTTTTTTTTTAATTAATATAATAAAACAATTTTTCATGATGCAGACCATATTTTAACACATTATTTTCATACGGCCCCCCAAATATTAAGTAATGTAAAATTAAGTTTTTTAAAAATAAATTACAATATGCACGTATTGAGGGCATTAATAATCGAATATCAAATTTAGAGAGCAGAGAAATATTACACATACTGGAATAATTTCAAATAATGGTGAAATAAATTTACGGTGACAACTGTGTTAGAAAATGCAATGTATTTAATTCAAGAATACAACGCTTAACGTTTCGATCGGCTTATAATGACCATCATCAGAAGCGAACTGAAACAACACCCGAACGCAAATATCCGTCCACAATAACCATAGAAATGTAAACAAGAGGGGTCAGGGGGCAGAGCCCCTTGCGAGGCAAAAATGGCTGAGTTTACATATACGAGGTCTGTTCAAAAAATATAAGGTGACTTTTTATTTTCCTCAAAAAATATTTATTTATTCAACATTATCTTCTTTGTCCCGTTCAAAGTAGTCCCCCTCAGATATAATACACTTGTGTGCCAGAGCTTTTTCCAATCCTCGAAGCACTTCTGATATGCACTTTTTAGTGCGGCCTTGAGCTCTTCCGGCGATGCGGTCTTTATTTCCTCAATCGTGGAAAACCTCTGCCCTTTCATGGGTCTTTTCAGTTTTGGGAACAAGAAAAGTCACAGGGGGCCAAGTCCGGCGAATACGGTTACTGAGGCACGATTACGGTGTTGTTTTTGGCCAAAAAATCACGAACAAGCAACGATGTGTGAGCAGGTGCACTATCGTGATGCAAAAGCCATGAATTGTTTTTCCACAAATCCGGGCGTTTCCTTCGTATTTCTTCATGCAAACGGCGCATAACTTCAAGGTCATATTCTTTATTGACCGTACAACCTTCTGGCAAGAGCTCATGATGACCCAAGCCATTGTAATCGAAAAAAACAGTGAGCAAAACCTTCACGTTTGACCGAACTTGGCGTGCTTTTTTCGGTCTTGGCTCTTCTGGCTGCTTCCATTGGGATGATTGGACATTGATTTCGACGTCATAACCATATACCCTTGTTTCGTCACCAGTTACGACCCTTTTGAGCAAATCTGGATCGTTGTCGACGTCATTCAACAGATCCTGAGCGATGCTCATGCGATGGTTTTTCTTTGGGCAAAATTTAGCAATTTCGGAACAAACTTCGCTGACACACGTTGCATGCTTAAAACATCTGAAAAAATTGCATGGCATGAGCCAACCGATATGCCGACATCCTCAGCAACTTCTTTAACAGTGATTCGACGGTTCTCCGTAACAATTTTGTTCGCTGCTTCAATGGTTCCATCGGTTGTTGAAGTGCTGGAACGTCCAGGGCGAGCATCGTCATTAACATCTTCTCGACCTTCTGTGAAGAGCTTGTACCACCTATAAACATTTTTTTTTGCTCGAAGTAGACTCATCGAATGCCACAGACAACATTTTAAGTGTACTGGAGCACTTCATTTTATTTTTCACACAAAATTTAATACAGATTCTTCTTTGATCCATTTTTTTCGATAGTAAAAAATTGCAAAGCACACTAAAACACGTCTAACATTTATAACTGTCAAACATAAAGTGCAAAACAGCTGCTAGTGTCAAAATATGTTGGAAACATGTGTAGCAACGTAACAAAAAAAAAAAATAATACCAAATCGATTCTACGTAGCCCTGAACTTTAAAAACTCACCTTATTTTTTGAACAGACCTTATATATATATATATATATATATATATATATATATATATATATAAACTGTTCTTTATACAGTTCAATATTAAAATATTCTATTAAATACGCAGATTCGTGACTTTCTGTCCGAAAAATAAACTAAACCGATAATTACGTATTATTTTGTAAAAAATAGAAAGAACGACTAAAAAACAGTTAAAAGTGAACGATTGTAACCCCAAAAGAAAAAGATTTGCAAATTAGTTCTTATATCAGGAATAATTTTGTTCGTTCGCCACACCTTTCGAAGAAGCCGTAAAATCAAGAAACAGCCCAGAAGATCCGATAATAAAGTTTTAATAAAATAACCGTATTAAATTGAACACACTTAGACCGCATATTACAGTCGAAAATAGCACCGACAGTTTAAACAAAAATTATGTTTATTATACGAGAGAGGCCAATTCGCAAAACAAGGTCAACTTTTTTTTACTTTCCGCACACTGCTTATAATTTAAACTTTTTTTACGTTCAAGCCCACCGTTTGTATTCAATATACTTCATTACCACCGATATCGAAATCATGTACATGAAGTAATCATCAATGTTTCAAAAAAAAAACAACCTTGAAATTAAAACTTATTACACACATATTCGAGTAAAAATACATTAATTTTAAAACTCGTTCGGGTATGCGATTATTAACACGTTAACTTCCATTCAGAAATCTTTAGTTCGCATATACGTCTAAGTGTTCTAATTTTAAATTCCAGTTCAGTGCCAAAGACATTGTATCTGTTTTGCTGTTTGTTCAATCAATTTAGTAAACGAATTGATCAAAAATTGCAACTGAACTAAAGTAACGAACTATTTTTTTCCTATTCGGTACCTTTTTTCTTACTCAGCACCTTCAAACGCCGTAACTGCGTACATAGTTTACTTATCATGAGACTCTTGCTTGTATACAAAAAAAGTAATCGCTCTATATCGGGAGGTAGACAGTAATTTCTAAAGAAAATTTATTGGCGTAAAGGGAATACTTCGCAAAGTTCACACACAGACACCGCGTATACGCGCACATTATCAATTACTGATAGCATGTTGTCTAAATAGAAGTACAAACAACATTGTGTTCTTTAAGGAAATTTTGAAGTGCATAATAAATTTTATCGAAATTATCAGCATACGCCTTAAAAGTTGCGAGACAAGGCGTGTTTCCATTGTTCATACCGATACTGGTAAAAATCAAAACAACCGTTTATAACAATCACCGGAATAAACACATTTTTAATGATTCGCTACGGCCCAATGAACGCCCGATGACTTTTCTGTAATCTCAGGTCGACAGAACTTACTGAAGGTTAAGTTGTTCGTTTCTTTGCGGGTGCTGAAATATAAAGTGACGATTAAAACCTAGAGGTCCAATAACAGGAAAAAAATTAACTCGTCAACTCTATTAATTTCACGCGGTGACCAAATGGAGCTAAAATCCGGCCCAGCAGTAAAAGGAAAACGAAAGAACACGCAGTCTTTCAATACATCCCGTTTGTCAATTAGTTAATAAAAATAATAAAATTATAAATGCATTAATGAAAATTTCAAATAAAATACGCGCTAGTAATATCTTTCCCGAAGGATAATATCACAATTTTAGAAATTAGAAAAAGGAGAAAATAAAAACACATAAATATAGATTCGGGGGCGGATCCAGGGAGACATTTTGCTGAAGGAGGTTATATAATTACGTAATATCTTATACGGTAGGCGGTAGATTTGAGAAATACCCCTTCTTGTTTAATAAAAAAAAATCAAACAGCGACTACCTCTTTAGAAATTGAAAAATGTTTTAAAAATACATAATTACTATTACAATTTTTTTTTTTTTTTTTTAAATGGGCTCGGTGTTAACACCGACCCAACTACATGGACTTAGATCACCTACTCAGATTCTGAGGCGATCGGAGATAAAAAGTATAAAGGAAAGAAGGAGGGGAATCGTCGGCTGGAGATGGGAAGGAAAGGATAAAAGGAAGCATTGAAAGGGGTAGGAAGATCCAACACCAAAAGTTCGGTGTTACAATTTTTAATTTAACTTTTGTTTTATTTTTAAAGGTGAAAAATAAAACGAAATTGATACCTAAATAATGTGGTAGTTTAGAATTTGAACAGCAAATTACTAGAAAGAATAGAACGATAGTATCTTTATTAGACGTTACTTCTTTTATATTTTTGTTAGTAACCCGATCCGAATTCGTTGTCCCGTGAACAAGTAAAGAAAAATAATATATACATTTCTCATTGAACTATTTTTAATTAAAATTGCTAAATAAAATTTAAAAATAAATAAAAAAAAAAAACAAAAGATCGACGACAGTGTTAAAACCGAATAAAAAAAAAACGTGTAACACTGATAGTTTTACTAGCGAAAACAGTATTAAATATTAGTTATAATTAAATCCATAGGTATTACGTACAAATTTTTTATAGTATAAATTAAGTTTCTCTCTGTTGTAAAAAAATTTTTCATCGAGATTTTGGTTCTTGGGGGGGGGGGATGCCCATATTTCCCCCGGTGGATCCGCCATTGATAAATTTAGATATATATTATTTGAAAATCACATATTGAAAGCCTACATCCCAATTAAACAACATTTCCGCAAAGAGGAAAAAATAAATAAAATAGATAATAATGTCGAACTTAAATAATTGCGAACGTTCATCCACTTCATCGCTTTCTCACTATTAATCCCCATCATTTGCTTGCAACCCCGGATTCTTCTCTCCAATTATCGCGAATTCAGTACTTTATATCCGATTATTTTAATAATAATGTTTCACTGTTAATTTTAAAATCAAATATTAATTACTAATATATGTATGTAATAAAAAAGATCCGAAGTAGGGGTCGCGTGGAATATTATAATGGAATAATTTTATTTTGGTCAGTTGACAATAGGTTGCAAAAAGCAAAATTTTCGATTTTAAAGTTGATTGTTTTTATTATTTTTGATTTTAAATAAGTAAATTAGCGCACGCTAAATAATACCGCCGCCCTCTCATCCACATTATCTGTTTTTCACTAAAACGAACGTTAAGGTTCGTTTTTAACATACGGTATAAAGGATATTAATTAAAAGTATATTCAATTTTCTTTATTGCAAAATTAGTTTCAACAATCGAAACCGAACCGAAAAGGGAGAAAGAAAAGTTATTTTCGTTAGAATGAGAAATTAGAAAGAATCCTAAAAATTTGTTTTCAATTGAACGGGAACAAAAAATATAATGATTCCAAGAAGCCCTTATATTATATTGATAAAACCGTTGGACTTTGTAGTTTCGTCACATTTGTCGCTTAATTAAACAATTTGAACAACTGCAATCAGAAATGTCTGAAAAAACAAATATGCCACTTGCACTTTCTTTTAAATGTTTTTTTCGAAAACATAAACAGCTATCGACTTTTTTTTTTTTCAGATTTTTATATAAACTTTAATCGCATGTCGCGGAAAATGACAAAAACAGAAGAAAAAAAAACCGTAATAATAACTGAAAAAGTTGAATTACTCCTCAGCCGTCGATGAGAACTTTTAAAAGCTTTTATATAAGCAATAACACACAAAAAGTTTTATCGTACTTTAGCTGCTCATAGAATACTAAAAAAAGTTACACAATTATTCCCGGAACGTTTAATATGTACATGTAAAGTATACATATATATTTTTTTTTTTTTTGGCCCTATTAACCGGGGACCTTTACCCAGAAACAATTAGAATAGGAAGGAATCAATTTTATCTTCATACGATATCAAATGTTGTTAGGAAAAAGGAACAGATAATAGGAACAATCTGTGGAGAGGAGAAAGATAGGACATAAGAGGCACAATATGGAGTAGGAAGACCGAGTATCAATAGAATGGAATAGAAAGCAGAGCACTCGACAAAAGGAGATCAACAATTAATAAACACGTGGTCCATATCGCAAATATGCTCTTCGTTTGAGTTAAAAGAACAATATGGAGAGGCAACCAATGAAAGCAGGAGGAAGTTAATAAAGTATGGCTTAAGAGCGCAAATGAATAACGGAGACAACAACAGAACGACGAAGGGAAAGAAACAAAGAGAACCATAGGTTAACAGAAAGACTAGGTTGAACAGTCAGATAGAAAGAACAATTGTTAGAGAAAGAGGAAACGTACATATCCGATACCAAAGTTTAAGATGAAATCCTTTGCAGGGACTTTTTTAAAGAAGAAGTGAGAAGAGGCAGCAACCCGAGTACCAAAGAGTCCGCCACTTAATTACCGTAGATGGCCGAATGGCTAGAAACACATAGTAAATATCAATATAAGTGCAAAGGAGGGAAGAAAGCGTATGCGCAGTATGTAAAGTGTGTGCGAGTAATATTCGGGAAATTGAATTTACATAAACGACACATCACTAGATTATAACGCGTAGCATTTTAGTTTCTAAATGAGCTCTCTTCTTAGGTGATACTTTCAAAAAAAGTACGCAATAACGGCTTCTATTTAAAACGATTTAATATCGTCAAAAAGGTAACTTTGAATTTCACGGCTCACACAAAAGCAGCGTTTCATGTGCTTTTTTAACTTTTGAATACAAAATAATGCTACATAAAAAAACAGTATAAGCCGAAAATTCTTATTTTTTTCAGTTTGGGAGCTGAAAATTGCCCAAGATGAAATATTAAAACCCCTCTCTCTTTGCAAATCTTTGTAGGTGTCACCTTCAGCCCTTGCGTGTAAAAGGTCTGAAAACGATTATTTTCGGCTGTTTCTTTGTCGAGGAGGAGCGAACTTAACTGCCCGGTGGTTTTGATTAATCATTTTCCCTTTGACTTCTTAAATTAAAAAGGGGAAAACAATTATACCAACAGCAATCAATGAAAGTTAGACTAAAGTCGACAAAGTCCGTCGCTAGAATAACGATTTTTAGAATTTTTACGACTTCTATCGTGAAAATTCGAATAAAAATCAACTGCCAATTGCATATATTATTTTTTGCCCGTTTTGGCCAACTTACTCTTATTCATAATTTCCATTATTTTATATGACTATTTCATTATCCTTTAAAAACCGATATATAATTGTCTGTAATATTCGGTTGAGCTACCGGTTGCGTTGTGTTGTTAAAAGGGTTGCTTTCAATAAAGTTTTCCTTCTTTATTCAAATTCGATACATTACCAAACTATGTGCTCTAATGATCCTTCCAAACCACAAGAATTACACGTATCGCTATCTATCATTCCTAAAAAGGGGCGAGACAGAGACGCAGTTCGATGATGTCCGAAATTCAATTCTGCACATTGTTGTTATATAGGATCTATCTACGTTATACCCGAACCACGGATGAATCCCCGGCAATTGATTTATTGAAATTACCATAAAAATGTGACTTATATTTAAGGATTTTGTCTACTATTCAGTATAAATAACTGAAAAGTACTTTCTCAATAGTTATTCTATTTGCAACGTAAAATACAATCGTATTTATTAATTTTTCAAGTAATTAATTTAATCCCTTCTATTTTAACGGCCAACAACCCTATCTAATGTTTTCGTTCGACCCTATGTCTTATTTAAAAACTTGAAAATAATTTTAATATCAATCGGGTGGCCAGAAATAATTAAAAATTGAGAACACTATTCGAGTACTATTTCATTGTCTCCGAAAAAAAACTTTATTAATTAAGTTTCACGCAATGTTCCTCTTTAAAGAAGTGATAAAAAAACAAACATCCCATTCCATTGACTTCCAGACATCAGTATCGGGGCCGCCGGAAATTAATCTGTGTTCACGCAATAATCGGACACGCGATAACGTTAGTAATTTTGCCAAGTTTACTCTCACTCAATGGCAGATCCACAGGGTGTGTGTGTGTGTGTGTGTGTGTGTGTGTGTGTGTATGTAGGGGAGGAGCTAGAGACATCCTCCGAAAGAACCAAAACCTCGGTGAAAAAATTTGTTACAACGGAGAGACTTAATTTAATGAAAATAGTTCAATGAGAAATATAAATATTTATTTTTTTTACCTGCTTACGAATACTAACGAAAATAAGAAAAAAGTATAGTTTAATAAAAATACTATCGTTCTATTCGTTCTAGTAATTTACTATTTAAATTCTAAACTACTATTTTTTAGGTATAATTTTATAATTTCGTTTTTTTCTTTTAATCCTAAACGTAAAACAAAAGTTAAACTAAAAATTGTAATAATTATGTATGTATTTTTAAAAGATTTTTCAATTTCTAAAGGGATGGTCGCTATTTAATTATTTTCATTAAACAAGGGGTAGTAGTATTTCTCACCGTCTATCGTATAAGGTATTACGTAATTATATATAATTTCCCTTCCCAAAATGTCTCTCTGGATCAGGCCCTGCTCTCATTATATACCGATTGAACTTGTGTAATTCGAAAAAGAGCACAGCGCCGCGGTGCTGGGCAACAACTTCAGTCTCCTAAGTGAGGCACACGGAAGGAAGATAATAAAGTCTAAAAATCGTCGTTCAGCTGACGCAAAAGAATACGATATGCGCGACCTAAATACGAGATGATGTCGCACAATCGATCTTTTCCTGTCAAATGAAGAGCGTTAAAGTATCAAAATTACCCCTCATTTCGTGACGCGCGGGCAACCGTAAGAATGCGTCACTGCCAATTAATAAAAAGTCGCGAATAGTGTTGTCACAGTTTGTATAGGACGCTAACTGTGATTTATTATGTTGTCTTTAAAAGATCGCAAATAATAGGGTTAAATTCATCGCGCTACGCTGGCTGGGGAAAATCCCAGGGCATAACAAAATTTATCATCGTTAATAATGCGGTAAATATAATTAAAAATAATTGGTCAGATTTAAATTACTCTAGCCCCGCGCGCTTTTTAACAAATAAAACAAACCGACACGAGATGCATGTATGTTTTTCAGTGACAACACAATTCGTTCATCATGTTAGTTTCCGACACGTGTATTTTTTACCATTCATCAAAGCTCCCCCCCCCACCGTTCATCTGAACTGATCAGCGAGGAAAAACTCTTTTCGACGTCATCGTCAAAATGATACACAAATAAACAAACACGCTAAATTATCGATGATCGGACTTTGTACGGCCCGAATTAGAGCGCAAATCTATCATTACTTATTAAAATATATTACCTCTCGACGACGAAAGGGGGCAACATAACAATTACGGTAATGGCTGCCGATGAAATCAGAAAGAAAAAATAAAAAATAATTTAAAATGTACGACAACGCAAACAGACACAGAAAGCGGGCCACGAGGTAAAACTTTTAGCTAAAATGCAAATTTTACTTTATTTTTTTTTTTCGTATAATAGTTATAGTATTATTATTTTTTTTTTGGACCAAACATTAACAGTTGCGAACAAAACTATATAATAGGTATCTCTTTCCGTTCGCTGTGAAAACCGAGATTAAATTAATTTCGTAATCAGTGTCGCATTTACATGACAATTACCACAAAAATTTCATTACAAATCATTCGAAAATTATCTCTACAATGAATTACAAGAAATCATACATACCCGAGGACTTTTGACTACATATTGACGCGGGAAATTGAAGAAAAAAAAATAAAAATTACAAATGTAAAAGAAGAAAACATGGCGCGAACTACCAGAAGGAGGCTGTGCGTAAGCATATCAAATGAAAATCAATCGAGTCGTTATTTTCTATCGGAAAGCATTGTACACAGGAATTCAGTTTTTGCAAAGACGTTATTATTTTTAATGATAATAGTGCATGAGTGCATCAGTGTGTCACCGTTATTCATAGCAGTGCCGCGGAACGTACGTTTATTAAATATCATATTGCTACATTTTATTTATGTTTTACGCTATTTTAATAAAAACTCTAAACACTCTATCAAAGATTTACATACACCATTTTTCACTTGCGATTAATCATTTGTTACGTTTATTTCCGCGTCCGTGCTATTAACTCTTTATCATCGACGGTGCTAAAAATCCGATGCGACCGAGATGTGTCCTTCTTCGTAATTCCTTCAGTGTGTACAATCATCAAACAATCTGGATTCGTCTCAATAGCACCTACCGCCCCCTTGTAATTTAATGCAATGTTTTCATTATCCCTACAGGCTTTTAAATAAATCCAAAGCTCGATCGTCAGCGTTACACACAGTTTTTTAATGAAACACATCAGTGATTCAAAAACCTTTTCGTGTTTGATGGAATACAAAATTGTTTTTCTGTCGGAATTTAATTTCTTCCGTGTAATGTAACTTTAATCGGTGATTAGTTTATAATTTGTTGTTCCAATCCTCGAAGCACTTCTGATATGCACTTTTTGGTATGGCCATGAGCTCTTCCTGCCATGTGGTATTTATCTCCTCAATCGTGGAAAACCTCTGCCCTTTCATGGGTCTTTTCAGTTTTGGGAACAAGAAAAGTCACAGGGGGCCAAGTCCGACGAATACGGTTACTGAGGCACGATTACGGTGTTGTTTTTGGCCAAAAAATCACGAACAAGCAACGATGTGTGAGCAGGTGCACTATCGTGATGCAAAAGCCATGAATTGTTTTTCCACAAATCCGGGCGTTTCCTTCGTATTTCTTCATGCAAACGGCGCATAACTTCAAGGTCATATTCCTTATTGACCGTATAACCTTCTGGCAAGAGCTCATGATGACCCAAGCCATTGTAATCGAAAAAAGCAGTGAGCAAAACCTTCACGTTTGACCGAACTTGGCGTGCTTTTTTCGGTCTTGGCTCTTCTGGCTGCTTCCATTGGGATGATTGGACATTGATTTCGACGTCATAACCATATACCCTTGTTTCGTCACCAGTTACGACCCTTTTGAGCAAATCTGGATCGTTGTCGACGTCATTCAACAGATCCTGAGCGATGCTCATGCGATGGTTTTTCTTTGGGCAAAATTTAGCAATTTCGGAACAAACTTCGCTGACACACGTTGCATGCTTAAAACATCTGAAAAAATTGCATGGCATGAGCCAACCGATATGCCGACATCCTCAGCAACTTCTTTAACAGTGATTCGACGGTTCTCCGTAACAATTTTGTTCGCTGCTTCAATGGTTCCATCGGTTGTTGAAGTGCTGGAACGTCCAGGGCGAGCATCGTCATTAACATCTTCTCGACCTTCTGTGAAGAGCTTGTACCACCTATAAACATTTTTTTTTGCTCGAAGTAGACTCATCGAATGCCACAGACAACATTTTAAGTGTACTGGAGCACTTCATTTTATTCTTCACACAAAATTTAATACAGATTCTTCTTTGATCCATTTTTTTCGATAGTAAAAAATTGCAAAGCACACTAAAACACGTCTAACATTTATAACTGTCAAACATAAAGTGCAAAACAGCTGCTAGTGTCAACATATATATGTTGGAGACATATAGCAACGTAACAAAAAAAAAAAATCCCAAATCAAATGTGCGTAGCCCGCGTCATTTAGAGCAGCGTTATTCGATAAAGTTCTGTGCGAAGCTGAACAAAACTGCTACAGAGACTTTTGGTATATTCAAGAGACCTATAAAGAAGAAGCCATGCCACGTGCAATGGTTTTCATGTGACAGAAGAGGTTCAAAGATGACCGCGACGATGTTGAAGATAGTGACTGCCCGGGGAGACCTTCAACGAGCCGAACTCGTGAAAATTTGGTGAAAGTGTGTGAACTTTCAAACACTGACCGTCGTCTTAATGTTAGATTACTCGCCAATGAACTGGGATTGGTCCAAACTACGGTATTCAAGCTAGTGACAGAAGATTTGATGATGCGAAAAGTGTGTGCCGAACTTGTTCGCAAAGTTCTGACGGATCAACTGAAAGCACGTCGTCAGGCTGTTTGCGAAGAAATGTACGAACTCTTGCAAGTCGATCCGAATTTTTTAGATAAAGTTTTTTAGTGGTGATGAGACCTGGGTGTACGAGTACGATCCTGAAACGAAGCGGCAAAGTACGGAGTGACACTCCGCATCATTTGCAAAGCCAAAGAAAGCTCGCATGAGCAAGTCACGCGTGAAAAGCATGCTCATCGTTTTTTTTTTCGATGCCAAAAGAGTATCCACAAAGAGTTTGTTCCTGCCGGACAGACTATCACAGGTCAGTTTTACGGTTTAGTTCTCCGCCGTTTGAAGGATCGAGTCCGCCGTGCCTGCCTGGAGATCGAAGATGATTGGGTTCTTCACCACGACAAAGCGTCTTCTCACATGTCACTCGCCGCCGGTGAAGTTTTAGCAACGTGGAAACCATGTCGCAGCCACCCTATAGCTCTGACCTAGCTCCCAGCGAGTTTTTTTTTTTTCCCCGAATCAAAGAGAGACCTAAAAGGAAAACGATTCGACACGATTCTAGCGATTCAGACGGCTTCGACAAAATCATTTGACAGCCTTCCGCGGGAACAGTTCCAGGGAGCCTATGAACAATGGAAAAGACGCTGCCAGAGCGGTGTGTTAATGCTCAAGGGTAATATTTCGAAGACTTTTAGTAAGTTATACGAAAAGGTTTAATAAATTTTGTGTTCTGAGATGAGTCTTGAAACTTTGTGAGCGCACCATGTATGTCACAAATGTTTATACTTTTCTTTTTGCTTCTCGTCTTGTACACATCTCTTAAGAATCGTTTGTGTACAATACAGATAGTATAAGTACCTACTTATTTAATTTTAGCGAAGTTAAAAAATAGTTAACAGATTATATTAGCGGTGCAAATAATATACTGAAAGCGATAAATACGAGTAAAAGATGAAAAATTGTATTCGTTAATTTTTCAGTTTTTGTCTATCGATTCTACTTTAACGAAAAAATTTGAAATGATTAAAAACGCTATATGAAAAAAGAACTAGTAAGAAAGCTTTTATATTTTATAATTATTCGCATTACGTATAAGATTTTTTAAGCACGACGTGTTCGAATATAACTTCAGTGAACATCCTTGCGGATATTGGATTCGTGTGTAGATTTTATCAGGAGGCGGTTACCGTTACATCTATGCCTTCTTAAAAGAGTGACATCGTTAGTATCAATATGTCGGAGAGAGCCTATGGCCCGGCAACATGTGAAATTTCCGAGATATTGTGCGACACGTAGATATTTTATATAATCAAAATGCCCTAAACAGATTGTTTAAAAAGAAGTAAATTTCGAGAGAAGATATTCACAGTAATTACGACGTCAAGAAAAAAGGTAATATCTATGAGTTAATATTTTTAATTAACATATTATAGCCAAATAACTGAACTAATAAATTTTAAACTGTTCTCAAGAAGTATCGAATGTTTTTTCTATAAAATTACTCGCTATCGTAATGCCTAAGAACTGTAACAAATACATATGATATGTACTGTACATAAATAAACTCTTTCATATTAATCTACTTTTACAATTCTAAATGAAGAACATTTATGTACGAAAATCCATGTTTGTACGTTACAAGCAAATTTCGTGCATTACTGAGACTGCATAGTAAATGTAAATATTCCGGAATCTTACTGAAGAATCGAATCGATAAATACACAGGGTGACAATTTCATCGAGATCGGCTTGTTTTCAGGTCATTCTGGAGCTCACGTCCGAGAATTTTTCTAACCACAATTGTTTTTATAGTTTTAAAAAACGTTTGTATTTGAAATTCTTCCAACATGTATTACATGGATAACTTTACCAACTATAAAAATTTATTCATTTCAAATACAAATACAAAAAAAAAAACATTACACGCGAATACTCTTCATTATAGAAAAAAAAAAAAATATTTTGTATATTTTGTGATCAATTTCTCCGTTTTCGGTTAAATTATATGAAAATTAAATCAAAACAATATTAAGCCATATCGAATAGTTTTATGAATATAAATAACTCAAAATGAATTGCAAAGTCCAAAAAAAAAAAAAAAAAAAATTCACGTAAGTGCTTCGAACGTCTTATTATCATGCCGTCAGACTCTTGCCAACAATGTGAACATTGGTTTGTTCGGATACCTTTACGCAGATTTTTAATGTCGCTTTCTACGTGACCGTACCTTTCCATACTAATGTTTCGCAAACAAAGAGTTTATAATTAGGCGCATTGCTGCAAGCAAAGTCTAGAGAGCGACCAAACAACGACAATAAATATAGAATCAGTTAACGCTTATGGACAATGAGGACGTTTGTAAAAAATGATCAACGTTCTATAAAGAACATTAAACGTGTCTACAGTTTTTTGTTTTTTTGCTTTTTTTTTTTTTTTGTTTTTTTGGGCTCGTCAACCAGGGACTTCACCGAGAAAAAAATAGGAAGAAGAGTTAACTAACTAAAACTTAATTCGATCGGAAATGGCAGAAATAAAGGAACCAATGGCAGCAACAACAAACTAAGACGGAACAGACAGGATATAGGAAGCACAGTAGGAAGCAGAAAGCCTTGACTTTAAAAGGAGTAAATATAAAGGGAAGAGCGTTCCGCAGAAAGAGCAGAACACTCAAAGAAAATGTAGTTAGCATCACAGATAAGTTCCTCATTTGGATATAGATGACAACTCTATGACCAGGGGACCCACAGCAGATCAACACGGTCAGTGTGATGAAAGGAAAAATTGTGTACGAGAAATCTTATACGAAGAATGATGAAGTCTGATGAGGAAAGGGAAGTAGGGCACTCATGGAGTCAGAGATATTATCAGATAGTGGGAAAAGTTACGATTGGAGAAGATATAAATAATTTCACGTAGGATAGTCATTAATTCATTTGTGAAAATAGAACAGAAAGGCGGAAGACGAAATGATTCGAAAAAATTAAAAACGTGCATAATAAAGGAAGCCCCAACACCACTAGGCCCCCTAGAGCCATCAGTGAAGATGTGTACGTGAGAAGGAAAGAGGAAACTCTGATGGTACTGTGAAATTCCTGTTTAATAATCGTCTGAGACATAGATCTTTCTGATTATTATTATAGAAAATTGGAACATGAAAAAATGAAATAACGGAAAAAAGATCTGTTACACGATGAATCTCTTTGATAAAACGTTTCAGTTCAAAATGGGAAAAAAATGTCCTTTGCTCAAAAATTTAACTGAAAGAAAATAATGGGGATTTTTGTAACTCTACAAAACTGTATTATAGTACAGATTTATTCAAATTTAATACATTTTCTCTGTTGCCAATTTTAATAAGCCATTTGAAACGATATCATTCAACAAAATTTTTATGTATTTTGTTATTGGCTTTTCCTTTCTATTTTTTTTCAATTGCATCTTGAGTCTTTTCTTCAATTTTTGTTGATAGCAAATCAACCGGAAATAATTTTTTTATATTCTTTATTTGCACATAAACTGTATAGTTGTTTGAAATTTTTTTTTTTTTTTTTTCGAACAATTAATAAGTAACAATATAAAATGTGATCAGTGTGTATGCATTTAAAAGCAATAAAAAACACTACTAGTAAGTATTTTTTCAAATAAAAATTCTTATATAATGAAAAAATTAAAAAAAAAAAAGTAAATAAAACAACTTTAATTTCTGGGGTTATTTTTTAGTATCCTAATAAACCGAAACGATGGTGTACTGTTCCACTAAAGTTTTGAAAATAAACGAAACAGCAATAAACGGACGAAAATACGCATTTGTATATATAGAGAGTTATTCACAAATTTTACCTCTAGAAAATATTCAAAGTTTTCTCTCCTCTGCGTTTCGTTAAAGTTGGATTTTTTGAAACGGGCCAAATCTTCAGCAACAATAGCAATAGCGTGACTAGAAGATAGAAGCGTCTCCACTTTCGATGGCATAAACGGATCGTAATTTTGTAACGACGTGCTGCAAAATTTTTTTTTAAGCCAAATTAATCGAAAAACAATAATTACAAAATAAAAATTACTACACCTAATCGGATGAGATACATATATGTACAACTTACTAATATAACTAAAAGCTATTGAAACATATTTCGCGTATTCACACTGCGCGAACTGTAGAAACGCTATATGTACAAGTCACCGTCAAATTTTTAAATAAAATTGTTTTCAAAAAAAAAAATCCTAATTTAAAAATTAAAAAATAATATATTTTAGAGTAATTTACACATAAGGACATTATGATAATTTTTTAACATTTTAATACTCATCAGAATCGGCACCAGATCTAAATTGCAGCAATTAAAAAACCACATTAAAATATCATAAATAACACAATCACTTATTTTCTATGATCAGGAATATTTAATGCGATTTCTTAATTGTTGTAATTTTAATTTAGTGTCCCGAGACTCATTAAGTATTAATGTTGTTTAAGAATAATCATATTATTCGCTTACCTATATTATTCCGAATTACCTTTCGTCAATTTAATTATTTTTTACTTTTTAGCATATTTTCATTAAATTTTTAAAGTAAATCTTCAAGTCGGTATTTAAAAAAAAAAAAAAAAAAAAAAACTATTTTATTTCACAATTTTTATTAGAAGTATTTTTGAGCAATAATACAGATAAGCCAACCAAAAATGCTGCAACCTACTATTACACAGTCTATAAATTTGAGTACTGGTTGATAATATTGAAACGCAATATTTTCGTCAATGACAAGGTTTGCCACAGAAGTTTCAAATTCTTTAACTCTATTTGAATCTAAAAATTTATATAAACTATGTTAATAATGTTGTCGCGTTCATCGCTTATTTAATTTTAGAATTTAAGGGCTTCAATTCCAATGAAATTTTTGGACTAATTTCTGTCTAGTTCCAAGAAGACTTCGTTTTTCAGTATTATTCGATGACTATTCTCAGGTAGTACTCACCGACGCTTACTGATACAAAAATATGGGAACACTACTGACCGATTTCTACCATTATGGCGGTTTCAAATTCGTGTTTCATTTATTCGAATCTGTATTTATCAGTGATGATTAACATTGATAGAATTTTTAAAATTTTTTCGTTCGGCTATGTTAATAAAAATTAGTTTTCTTTGCTAATGTAAAAAAAAAAAAAAAAAAAAGATCGTATGTTCATCGCGTACTTTTTTTATATTTGTTCACGCGTAATTTTCGATCACGTGTATCAAATTCAACGGTTCTTTGTTTCATTAAAAAGTGTACCCCGCGGCCAGCGTTAGTATCATATCAGCGCCGACGAAGTAATTATCAAATAGCGTAAACAAAAGCGAAATATCATTATAGAGAAAAATGTTTAGTAACGGATAAAACGCGATTGATTATTTTTTATTTAGAAAGGAGAGAGGGCTTCTTAGCCAACAGCCTTTACCCGGAAACGATTAAAAATGAAAAAAAAAAAAAAAAAACGAAAAAAGAAAGTTATAAAATGAGTTAATATGGTTAATAAGAAGGAAAATAATATACGGAATGATGATGAGAAGAAAAGGATATAACGGACACAATGAGAGCAGGAAGCCCAAGTCTAAGCAAATGAGAATACATAGCCTAACGCTCTACCGGAAGAGGTGAACACTTGCTATTTTACGTTCTGTTACCTTCATTTCCTCTAAATTTTTTTTCTCCCCAATTTTTCGATTATTTCTGACTCCATGAGTGCTAAAATCTGAAAGAATAAAAAAAGCACCAACAACACCAGCAGGCCCCCTCGAACTATCAGCGAAAATGATTACACGAGAAGAAACAAGGAAATTGATAGTGCCGTAGGATTCCTGTTTAATTACAGCTTAGGGGAGAGACGATAGGAGATGAAAAGAACAAAAGATCGAAATTAAGGCAATTATTGTAGGAGATGGGAAGGGAAGGATAAAGGAAGCGCTGTAAGTAGCCGGAAGATGCAGAGCCAAGATTTTCGAATACTAAAGAGAACGTCCGCTAATGAAAGTCGAATATTCGAAGAAAACACGGTTTGCGTCGCATTCGAAGAATCAGTGTTGCGGAGGGAACAATAAGGAGAAGGAGATAGGGAAAAACGAAAACGAGAAGCAGAGGGAAGAACATGATTAATTTTTAATCTGATTAAGGAGACAATAGTAAGACTGAAGACTGAATGTCGACCGTATGAGAAGATAGTGCGAAGCGCGGTTAGAGAATAAGGGTAGCTATCCGATTAGAGTCTCTGGAATGATTGATTGAAGAAAGAAGGATTAAGTCTGAAGCTGGAAAATAGTTATAGAAAAAGCGATCACCTAGAAAATCCGATAATGGCCCTCAATGTCGAAGTAGAAAACGCAACAAAATTATAACCTCAGACGCGGGGTCAATTTTTTATAAAAATAAGCGATTAAAAATGCACAGATAACCAAATAATTAGAATACAACGCTTGAAAAATAATTAAAATTTTTATTTCGAACTATATATACTACTGGAAGAGCCAATAGTAACGAATAATGTTGACGATTCAGCGAATAAAAGGAATGAAAATTTGTTATAACTTGTAAGAAAAAATATAACTGCACGACGCGGATAAATTGAGGCGATTCTCTCTCACTTAGGCTGAGCGTGTATTATCGCAAATCTATTTCGCATACCTGTTTCGAAATATTTGATTCAATCTGCGATATTGGTAACACTCCACGAACATCCACGGCAGTGAAAACCATGTCGGAATTTCGCCGCTGTTTCTTATTTCTTTCAGAATGTCGTTGTAAATTTGAATTTCTGCATCTACAGCGCCATTAACCCGACCGATATCAGAAAGTGGCTGATCCGTTTGCATTTCTTTCTTTAAAATTTCTATTTTTTCGATTATGCTATCTAGTTCTTCAACGGCCGTCTATGTAGAAAACAATAAAGAAATAAATTTTTAATATAAGAATTAAAATATGCCGCAGCGAATAAAATAACAAGCACCAATCTGAAAATTCGACCTGGAATGCAAAAATAAATCGAGTTACCAGAGTAGCTGGAGAATATTCCAAAAATGCCGAAAAAATTACAATTACACGGTTCCTTTTTTAATCGAATCGTGTGTGCCGCACGAAATTTGAAATAAATCTTACGTTACGACGCTCTTATACCGAATACCAAGAAAAGAGATTAATGAAGACCCGAAATTTGAGCACAACTTGCGGAATATGTTTTCTCTGTAAAAAATGCCTAGATTTGATTAGATACAGAATAGACACGAACGAGTTCATGACCGGTAGGAGAAAAATGATAAATATGAAAAACAGCGTAGAACGAGAGAGAAAACGAATTCTAATGATAAAAAATGGAAAAGAAAAAGCTTAAGAAAGATAGAGAACAAAATATGATCGAGAGTAGTTGGAAGTGTAAAGTCAATGGTCAGGAAAGATAATACGAGGTAGAGAAAAGAGAAAGACGACTAACAAACAGAATGAGGAAGAGTACATCGCAGACCAAACGAAGATGACAAAAGTAGTAGCGAAGAAAAATGTAGACTAGCACATGCAAGCGGAAATAAACCGATCTCATTAAGGGCGATGGGCAGGCAGCTAATTCATTGCTCTTAACCTTTGCACGGTCAAAAATTCAAAAAAAACAAAAAACAAACATTAATCCGTGGTAAAAAAGAAATAAAAATGCGAGGCGAAAGAACTAGAAGATATGATTAGTGCGAAACGTTTAAAAATAGATATAAATACATTTCAGAGCCAACTGGGCTTTATTTTATGTTTATCTATAGAGAATTCTATTATTAACCTGTTTTGTTTTTTTTCTTCTTAAATTATATTGCATAATTAAAATAAACATAACTACGAAAATAGCAAACAGGAACGATATACATACATACATATGTATATAATAGTATATGTATTTACCGGCAAGCACGTTTTCAGACCTAGCCCATCATCAGCCTAAAATGGAAACCCACTACTCTGAGGTTATATTGAAAGAAATAAGTAGTTGATTACGTATAATAAAAGCAGATTCAGAAACGTGAGAATTCCTAACATGGAATTTTAAGAACAAAGACAAATAATTTTAAAGAAGCCCCAGTTAAAATGTGGGGAATTTCTGATCGGTTTTTTTCACTTTCAAGTGACGATGGGTTAGACCCGAAAACCTAGTCCTAAGGATATAATGTACGGTTTCTGTTTGCTCTTTTCGTAATTACATTTAATACTTTATATAATTCAAACAAAACGGATTAACAGAATTCTCCATAGTATAATTACCTCATATATGGTAATTTAGTCTTTTTTTTTTCTCTCGTCAACCAGGGACCCCTCACTCAGTAATAACGGGAAGAAGAGTTAACACTAATTAAAACTTAATTCGATCGGAAACAGGTGAAATAAAGGAACCAATGGCAGGAACAACAGACTGAGAAGGAACGGACAGGATATAGCACAATAGGGAGCAGCAGAAAGCTTCAATTTCAAGGGCTAATTTACTTGTAAAGTTCTATTCTTAAATTTAAATTAAATAAAAAACTAGTAATTAAATAAATAAAATCAAACAAATATTATTATTATTATTATTATTATTAATGATTTGGTGAATAACGAATATCCCAATACTCAACCTGTTACTATTAACACTCCATCTATACAGACCTTCGGTTTTATCGAATTATTAGAAAGCGAAGTAAAATACGCTTTAATGTCGCTTCCTAATAAATCGTCATTCGGAATTGACGGAATTTCAATACTTTTGATAAAAGATAATTGTGAATTTTTTGTTAAACCGTTGACGTATTTATTTAATGAATCTATTAAGCTAGGTAAATTTCCAGACATTTTAAAGATAGGTATAATTACGCCCGTTTATAAAAGTGGGGATAAATGTGACATAGCAAATTACAGACCAATATGTATTCTACCGACCTTCTCAAAAATTTTTGAAAAATGTATTAAAACCAGGATGTTAAGCTTTTTACACGTAAAGAAGTTCTTCAGTGTTAATCAGTATGGATTCCTGCAGGGGAAAAGTACTGACACAGCATTGTTTAATCATATATCATACATAGCAAAAAGCTTAGAAAGTGGTAAATCCTGTCTGGCAGTTTACTTTGATCTGCGAAAAGCTTTCGACACAATCAATCATAAAATTCTACTGAAAAAATTGTATTCATTGGGCTTTAGGGGTAATATATATGACTGGTTTGAATCGTATCTTCAACAAAGGAAGTACAAAACTAAAATAAACAAGGTTTTCAGTGAATGTGTTAGTCAAAATTGTGGGGTGCCGCAAGGAAGTATTTTGGGTCCACTTCTATTTTTAATATATGTAAATGATTTATGTGATCTTATTATACCGGGCAAAATATTCACTTACGCTGATGATACTGTGTTCACTATGAGTTCACGCTATACCGACATTTTGCAACAACAGGTACAGCTTGGGGTAAATGTAATACTAAACTGGTTCCATAACAATAGGCTTAAAGTAAATTTAAAGAAAACGAAGCTCGTGGTCTACAGTAATCTACCACAGAATCAGTGGGACGATATAAAGATTACAATAAACAACAGTATACACATAGACAGAGCCTACGAGATCAAATACTTGGGTCTAACACTCGATTGCAGGTTGACATGGAACAAGCACATTTATTTCTTGGAAAAGAAATTAAGAAAGTTAAATTACATTTTTTATTACTTGGGAGAATTTTTCAAAGGAAACCATATCTATCGATTATATCAATCACTATACCTACCGGTCCTTACCTATGGACTAATGCACTGGGGGAAAGTAGCTGAATATAACAGAAGACAACTGGACATTTTGCAAAACAGGATATTTAAGCTCATAAACAAAGACAGTAACATCAGTTGCAAATACAATTTCCTGAACATAAGAATTTTATATAAGATTCAGGTACTACTTTATATGATTAAAAACAGAGAGGAATTTACATTTTTATATAAGGAGGGTAAAACCAGAAGCTCTGGTAGGGAAATAGCAGTGGTACCTAATTTCAAGAAATACCATTCCAAAATACAAATGGTCTACATGGCTCCTTTACTTTATAATTTACTACCGGATCACGTCAAAGAAAATCTTAAAAACTATAAGAAGAGACGCAAATGCTTAACGAATTATTTTACAGAAAGTTCCAATTAAGTTTGACATGATTATCATCTTCAAATTGGCGTTTAATATTATATTTCCGGTTAGATTTAATTTATATTATTTAATTATTTAGCTATTTAATTAGATTAATTTCGTTTGTAAACTTGGACTTTGTTTGGAAAACCGTTTCAGTTCCCTTCATTTAATCCAGATGCACGCGCTACGCTAATGTAATTTAATGTATTTCACTTTATTTTAGTATTTTACTTTCATATTTTGTTTAAAAATTGTAAAATTGTTGTATTTTTTATTTTCAAATACCCATCGCTCGCGCAAATATGCGCATAGATGGGAAATGTAAGGTAATAGTAATAATAAACGATTTGATTTGATTTGATTTGATTATTATTATTATTATTATTATTATTATTATTATTATTATTATTATTATTATTTAGTACGCCAGCCGTGATTTTAACATAGAGCATATAATCAGATATTAATTACAAAAAAAAAGTAAACAAACTAAAATGCTGACACAGGATGAACATTATACGAATTATATACACAAAAGGAAACTAATTTAAAAATTAAACTGAAAATAAATCCATTTAAAACTCGTATAATAAACTCTAATAAGTTTCACATTGACAACCATATACTATGGTTATAGTAGACATAAAAAACAAATTAAATAGCAATAGCAATTAACCATTTATTAATAATTTCACAAAAGCTTAATATTTTACATTTCAAGTAAGATCATCTTTCCACCGCATTATTTCAATGTGCACAAGCTAAATAACTTATATAACGAAAAATATATATACACACATACGAGTACATATATATATATATATATATCTCATTTTGGGGGGGATCAGCAAAAATTGTATGGTTCGTTTATTAGGAACTTAAAACAATCTATTCCTGTGATTTATATAATCGATTAGCTATTTGGTTTTAAAATTTAATGAGTATCTTTAGTTGTTTTCTGGTACTTTGTTGTATACGTATTGTAGTCATATATGTAGCTTGAATTCTAGAGCGATATTTGTTAAATCTGGGTATTCTTGCCCTTTTCAGATCCTTTGGTTCTTCCGTTTACTAGTGAAACATAAAAATAAGGTTCATTTTTTGAGAACATATTGTAAAAATTGTATTTCGTTCAATTTATGTAGATTTAACAACTTTTCACCAACAAATACTTCTTTACCTTTTGCAATAATTTTAAAAATCGATTTTTGAAATTGACAGAATAATTGTTTTAGGTGGTGTAATTTGATGCGTAGTCTCCTCCCCAGTGTATATTAATCCGTAACGTAATGTATATTGCTGTATATACTCTATAAAATTGATAAATATCAAATAATTGATTTAAATAATAACTTCCATTTCAATAAAACGAGCACAAAGAGTAGTGCTGTTTAAACAAACAATACAAAATTAAATAAATAAAGAGTAACTTTCTTAAGTAATAAAACTGAAACAAATGAAAAAATTAAACAGTAAATAAAAAAACTAAATAAACAAACGAAAAAACTAAATAAATAAATGAATAAAAAGTAAAACATAAAAATAAGATTAGGCCGATTAATAAATACTGCTTATTTTTAAATCTCTTCAGAAATTTCTTCTCACGTTTTTAACTTTGCCTTCTTTGAAATTAATTGCCTTATTTCTGATAAGGAATTCGCGTATTTTCAAATCTGCTTTTACTATTTATAATCGGCTTATTTCTTTCAACACTATTCTTGCAGGTTTTCAATTTCAACTAATGGCGTGCTGCCCCGAAAACATTCTTACACGACAAAGTTAGTTTTTAAACATGCTCAAAAACTCACGATTACCACTTCTTGAATGTATGCAGTATTTAAATAATTGTAGCAATTCCTATTTAAATTTAATTATGGAGTCTATAACCGTTTCTATTCTATTCTGTCGTAAGTTGCTGTTTTAAAAATGTTACATTGCCTAGTATGGGCAGAGAAAATTTCACACAAATATGTTTCCATTCTTCAATAAAAGTTATTTATTTATTACGGAATATTATAAAACTGCTACGCGCTTCTTCAATTGAGAAATTAAATATAACCGAATATTCTCAATTTTAATTACCGATATAAATATATATATATGTATTAGGATGGCCCTTAGTTATAGATGACGGAAACTTTGTTTTCAAAAATTAGGTGTCCCAACCGCTAGTCTTGTTCTCTTACATGACAAAATCATACCGTTAAAATTTTAGCTAATTTGGTCAACTTTAAGACGTGCCTACACGCCCAAGAATATCGCGCCAATAGCGCAACTCAACGCGCGCGCGCACGAAGGTACACTTACGCTCGTTGCTACACACAGTGGTTGAATTACAGGTAGTTATGTGAATAATGTATTCATTTCAGAGATGAAGGTAGAATTGGCTTCACCTAGTACGATTACGACAAATAATGATGAAGGAAACGGAAAAAATCTGGAGTCCGATGCGCAAGATCCAGGAGTTTCATCTCAGGAAACAATATGAAATCCAAATGTGGGCGAAATCTGGAGAATAAAGATATTACCAAGAAACAGAGAAGAGCTCATCATAAATTCATGACACCACGCCTAGCTTTTGCATTGGACAAATGCAAAGTTCGCGAGCGGGATGCGGTACATCTTTAAATAGCTACTGCCGAAGCCCTCAACGCTGATGTAAGTAATCTAAACATCAATCGAACGTCAATAAAACGTTCAAGGGAATAGTTCAGGAAAGAGAAGGCAGAAAAAAGTAAAAATGGAATTCGAGGAGCTAGAACTGAATTATGCTGTTTTACATTTAGAGAATTAATCTCCAAAATGCAAGTGGTCAATGATGCAGCTGAACGCGCAGGCGTACAATTAATTGAGCAATACAACAATAAACTGACCCGCAAAGAAGATCAAAAACAGTACCTGCTTCTTCAAGTGGTAGCGGAATATCGAAAAAAATCCCCCGATGCGAAAAAATCGACGCTCATGTCTGGCGATTAATAATTAACCTTTATTTAGTCTATTCTGTGACAAATTGTAAATGTGTTTTCAATGATTTTTTCATTCTTATCAATAAGATTATTCACTTCAGAAAGAAGGATATGAAAAAAAGTTGTGATACTTCAAGTATAGTCTTAATAAGCCTGTAATGAGAGTTCCTGTTTTACTGCGTAACACCCGCTAAACCACTCTGCCTTATAACCAGCGGAAGTGTACCTTCGCGCGCGCGCTGAGTTGCGCTATTGGCGCTATCTTCTTGGTCATATCGGCACATCTTAAAGTTGACCAAATCAGCTAAAATTTTAACGCTGTGATTTTTTCATATGAGAGAACAATTCTACGGGCTGGGAAATTAAAAATTTTAACCTTGAAAAATAAGGGTCACCCTATAGTATATATAAGCGTGTGTGTGTGTGTGTGTGTGTGTGTGTGTGTGTGTTTATTTTTCTTTTTTAAGTATTACCTTTCCGTATTTGTCCGCAATTTCCTTTTCTGTAGATCTCATGGATTTAATAATTCCATCTAATATAGCTGGAGCCCTTTCCAAAAACGTAGGATGGGCGAAACTCCTATTTAAACATAAAAGTAACGAATGTAATTAATGCCACTATATACAGTAATACTAATAAACGCATTTAGCAAGGTATCCTTTTATAAAGAATTATCTTCAAGACACAAATATTTCAAATTTACGATAAACGAAAATTTATATCCCAATTTTAGGCTTTAGTAAATACGTATTCGCTTTTAATTAAGTACGAAAATTATTTAAAAAAACTACACAATTTAAAAAAAAAAAATCAAACCTCCATTTTATTTTTAAAAAAACACGCTATTAATTATGTTATGCCCTTTCATTCAAGTTGTTATACTCGTAATTTTGTTATTTGAAAAAAAAAAAAAAAAAAAAATCAAGCCAGCTACCAGGACGTAGTTTCGTGATGTTTGGTTCAAGTATAACATCCGTTGTCGTACATTGACACACCCAAAAACTTCACTCGCGCTTAATTAATGGCTATAGAGTTTCAGCGCCAAAAAAAAAAAGAAAATAAGGAAAGAAAAAGAAAAAAAGAAGTGTGAACATGAAAACCTCAGCCATCTTATATTTTATTTAATATAGTCAGTTATTCTTACCTACACTTTTCCGTAGAGTATCTCATTTTTAAATTTCCCAATCGGAAGGAACTATTTCGATTCGATCAGTAATTTCTGTTAAATCTAAAAAACGACGATCTCGAAAAACTTTTAGCAGAGTGAAGATATAGTTCATCATCATCATCGAAACCTTCATGTTGCGTTTTTGTATTTATCGTTATTTCGTCTGCTCGCCCTTGTTGTGCTAGCCAACAATCATTCAGAATTTCATCATTAAATTTCCTACATTCTGAAATAATGTAACCTGATCGGTTTATAGTTTTTTTAAAACTCACAAAGAAAAGGCATAAAAGGAAATTCTATATTGTACTATTGCATTTCTTTGATACATCAACACACGTTCTAATAAGTCACTCTGCCACCGCAACTGAAAGTTTCAAATTAATCGCTGAACTATCATGACCACAAATAACGGTTCGTATAAATTAACAGAAACTGTAGTCATTATAAGGACTATTCATAGGTGTGCCCGTTAAGGTACAATATCGCAAAATTCTGAACCTCTAATCGTTTCGAATTCAAATTGTTTGTAGTTCTAGCGGCGAATGAAATCAAAAAATCAGTAACGGAGAAATCTAGAAAAGTAAAGACGTTTGGAAGAAAAATATTTCACCCCTAGTATAGACGTTGAAGTTTAACTTTGGTGTCTGAGATAGCAAGTCGTTAGGAGTCAACGCGGGCTAAACTTTGATTTCACTATTTACGGACACAACAGAACGCTGTATGGGAGAATTTCATCGTCATAATCGGCAAACTCATTTTGAACGGCTAACATTAACGAATAATAGTTGTTTTTGTATTATGAGTACAGTGGGCCAAGCATTACGTGGGTGTCAATATAGCTTATAGGGGTCATTAAATCCGATACCAAATTTTAGGCAATATCATTACGGTATCACAAGTTCGGACACGGACGGCGATTCTATGTTTAATTTTCAAAACCGCCAAAAGAACTGCGGTGCTTATCAATCGCCTCGATGTTACCAATAAACTATTGGCAATAATGTTGACTGCTGATGGAGGAAAAGAAGAAAGATTTACCATCGGTTTTTGTGCGTAAAACTACAGAGTCAGAACTTTGTCTACTCCATGACTTTACTATTATATTCTATAATCGAAATTAGAGTTTGGGATTTTTATTTCATTCAAAAGAAATCCTAAATGTTAGTGTCTCTTATAATACTTGCAGAAACATTTAGCTGACTAAATCATTCTTCTGAAAATCATTTTTTTTTTTTTTTTTTTTTTTTTTTTTGATATATATATATTAATGGCTAAGCCATTATTTTTACACCAGGGTCATCGGGAAAAGTGTCCTGTCATGAAATTTGTCTGAAAAAAATGGCACAATTTTATGTAACGAAATATGTAACGAAAAAATTTTATCGAACGGCGTAGCCAATGAAACAGTTTACTCTTCTATAAGAATTATAGAAGAACTAGACCTGCGGTGAAGAGGGCTAGTTCCCTTCCGAGTCCCAACGGGCCGAGTTTATATAATATATTTCGTTACATAAAATTGTGACATTTTTTCGGGACAAATTTCGTCACATTACGCGTCTCGAGGCGATGTGAAATCAGATCGCCGGAGATATAAATCCGACTGTGCCCCAACATGAATATCCGAAGATATAACTATGTTCGCGGAGTTGTTACTCCGGTATTCAAACTAGTTTATAGCTCGCATTTAACACGGGGAACAAATGGCTGATGTTAATTTTGTACATTACTTCCCCTGGAATTTCTCTCGACTTATTTGAATTCCTTCGGATTTGATAGAATTTTTGTGAAGTTGCTGTGGAATTGGTATGGGAACTGCTGAAATTTCCACACATTGCACCTTGCCCAACAGTTTACACCTCGACTCGAATCAAATGCTTCATTATAAGTCGGACTATTTTATACCTCCTATTTAATTTAAGTTTAAGAAATTATCCTACTCCCCGTTTAAGCCGTCTTTTCCGTAATATTGTTCACGGTAAAAAGAAGTAAAGAAGCAAAAAATAAAATTACGCAACACACCGCTACAAATTACGGAACATTTGAATATAATTTGTAATAATTAGAAAACGATTTATTGCAACATACGTCGGAGAATTAAATAAAGCGTATCTCGTGAGTAATAAAAATTGATTACACGTGTGAAATTATTATTTACGCCATTAGAACAAAAACTGCCAAAAACTGATCGGTAAATAATTATTAATTATGTAAAACGAAAACATTCTTCTACTACTTGAAATAAAGGTAAATATCAAGTCGATGAACTTTACACATAACCTGTATAGTTAATTAGGAATAACTCGGACTCGAAACGTGTTAATAAATGCAGACATTTATCTGGTAAATATGAACTTTAACAGTTTATTATAGCACGCCAATCGTCGACTATTATCTCTGATTATTTTTATAATTACAACTCCATATCGCGCCTTGTAGGTAAAAATAAAATGTATCTCCCTCCTTGAACCGGTTCAAAAGCTGTTACACAGAGAAACATGTTCAGAATAAATACTTTCTGGCCATTAATCGAAAAACGAACGGAAAAAAAAAAAATATACTCTTATCTAAGAATGTTTCATGTTAGGCAATCGCCGACAATTTTAAATTACAATGAAAACAATAAGAAAAAAATACAATATATATTTATGAAATGAAAAATACATCTGTGTCCGCAATAATAACTCGAGCAAGAGAGAGAGAGAGAGAAAAAATGCTTAATTTAGATTACCTAATTTCAAAAAATTCACTAACATTCACCGACAACGTAATTGTTGCATTTTTTTTTTTCTCTCTCTCTCTCTCTCTGAAAGCAAATCTTATCTTTTTGGGCTTCTACAGAGACGCTATATATTATTACATGTTTGTAATCTGATTAAAACACTATATATGGATCAGCGGTGTGTGTTTGTGAGTGCCTTGTGGATACATTTTGTGATATTCGCTAAATTTATGTATTTTATATATGTGTATAAATTTTACCAACCGTCAGAGGGAAACCCCCAAACCTCAAATGATATTCATTTTCAATAAATTACACATCACGATATAAAATTAAAACAACTAGTTTATTTTTTTACGATCACATAATTTAATGTGTGCATATTTTACCGATAATATAGTCCCGTCTTTATTTATTATTTTTCCACTTTTAACTTTTTTTTTTTTTTTTTTCATTCGTTTTTAACTATTATCGCGGTGAGAGCTCTGCCTAGGCTACTTAAAGCCAACATCCGTCATCCTGAATGTACTTCTTCAAAGTGTTATTACACGATTATTTGTTGTCTAACAAATTTTTTTCTAACGATATGAAAGTGTGCTCGGGCGGACTGCATTAAAACTGCAACATTCAATTTTATGGATATTTTAATTTTGCATAATGTAGTCACGTGCTTAATGGAGAGTTATTCTTTGCAGTATGTCGTCATGACTATTTTTATGTGCCCTATTCTTAGCCGATTGCTCATTGTGTATTCGACACGCAGGCTATTAGTCGGCGGCCACCACGGTTCGGTTTTATTTGGCGTAAGAACATAGTCTTGGACATCCATTCTTTGCTCCATTGCTCAGTTATTCTTTCGCGTAGGAACGTATCGAGCGTTGTTGGACCTTGAGATTTATGCGGCACATCGGGGATAACATAGCAAACCGAGCTTCTATATTCGCGCGCGCTCATTCCGTGGAATCTGAGTATGCGCAGGGACCCACAGAAACTCGATCCGCGGTAGTCCTTCTGCTCTAGCAATAGTATAGAGTCCGTTGAATTTTTCGCACGACTGATTTTTCCGCGTGATTATTTTCTTTTTGTACGGTGGTCGGAGAATCTGTAATAACCAGTATCTTTTTCCGTTGAGCTTTGAAATTGTAGTACTCTTGGAGACAGAATTGCAAAAACATTTCTTCATCCAGTGCCGAAAACAAGCATTATTTAAACGGACCCCTACTACTAGTACTCCATAAATTTCGTAGGCGCACGCTGCTGGCGACAATTTACCTGTATACGCCTTAGATCCGTCTGTATATACACGCCTTTGTGAAAACTTTATGCTTGTTAATCATCTTAATCGCCTTCCGTTTGAGATTTTCTGCGGGTGTTTGCCAGTTACAATACTCTAATAATAGTGATACATTTGTATTTACTGGGTCCAGTACCCATGGGATGGGAGCAGTGGTAACCTATTAGTTTCCGCCAAGAGGCACGGAAGGGGAGAATTATATTTACATAGCATTTTGTTCACTTTTGGGAATACATCGTTCGGGAAATCAGGTGTGAAGAGACAAATAAACAATTTTGTTTTCCATCAAAGACTTTTTAATGAACTACGATAACTATGTGTATATAACGAGCGACTGTACTTTACAGGTAATGTCCCGGCCGTTAATCAACACAAACTGGATTAAGGTGAAGCTCCCAAGTTAAATGCGAAGCGCGCAGTTTTATACTGGATGAAATATCTTTAATACGGATTTCTTTGTTGACGAGTACATCTAATATGCGTAATTTATTTTACTGAGTATTAATGTCATGTATACGTATTTAGTATAGTAGTTTTGGATGGATATCGAAATTGCGGTCGGATAAAAATTTCATTAAATTTAAGGAATGATAGCATTTTGACTTTAGGTTAGTAACATGGTATCTCCAAGTCAACGAGGGATCCAGCGACACACCCAAGAAGGTTGCTGATGATTTAAACTGGAGTTACGATTCTTTTAGAAATAGAGGTGTATTTGATTTTGAGGTTGGCGTTTTCGATGAAAGTCAACACATATAGATTTTTGTCTGGAAAACACTGATCCGTTATTCTCAGACCATTTATTTAGTTTATTAATCGGTTTTTTCGTAATAAGGATTTAGCTAGAGAAGTATTATCGTAGGATGGCGATATATTGCGAATATCAATTTTTCAATCTGCCTATCACTGGAGCTTTCAAATTATTATAGGAAAACATATAATTCAATTGAAAAATTTAAACGCACATTAGTATGAAATTTACATAAACAGAAAGGATACGACAAAAAAGCAGACAAAAATTATTGTAATATAAACGCAATTGACTTTCGTAACATTTAGCTGATGTGGCGTTGTAATTGTGTCTTTGCCGCGGAACAATTTCTATCCATCTGGCAAATTTCGCTAATGCTTCGAGTACTCCTCGAAATGGAGAAAAAAAGAAAATTCTAAAAAAGTTTTCAATATTTTATTTTTTCGCTCAGATCGGCGGCTGCTAACGTATCGTAATTTATAACTAAGGAAAAAACTAGAATATTTCGTTGTTTAAAGATAAGTCATTATTAATTGTTTTTTAAAAGCGAGAACAATATATGCTATATATAAAAACAGGTTACATCAGGATTTCTCGGTTCACTCTCTTACATCGACCTTGCCGGTAATGGACACTTAAACACTGTAAACTTACGCGTCATTCATTCTGCTCGTCGTCGCGAAAAACAAAAACGAAAAATTTGAAAAAACTTTCGTCTGTCCAATGCCGTATAATAATAAGTTTCGTAATCTTACCGAAATCGTCTGCGATAAATGGCAAACAGCCAATTTCGACCAAAAAGATCAAAAACTTATTTTACGAGCGCACGTGAAAAATTAACCTTTTCATCATCCGCGTTATTAGTAAATTGTTCTCCACAGGCGCGTGTTAAAACATTGCAAAAATTTAAAAAAAAACAACAACGAAATGTTCTTTGTTCTTTTTTAGTTTTTGAAATTATCGCGAAAATTCGGACCGGTTTGCCCCGCCGAATGCAGATAAAATCGATGTGATAAATTCAAAAATTCGTATATAATAAAATTGTATTTATTTATAGCCAATATCTATGATAACACAGGCTTTCCGTAATCTGATGAGATAAGGCGACGTCGCCATTGTCTGTGAAATAAAACTACAGCTCTGTTGATCGCTTAAAGACAAGACTTTCCGGACAGCTTTAGGTGTAAGTTCGTTATTTTTTCGCGCATACAGAATTGAATCGCAGGTTCGAAAACTGCATCCCGAATGCGTATCCATACCGGACTCACATGGATCATTTTCGCGCAAGTAGTAGACAAAAATTGGGAATAGTTTGCCCTGGTTGTCGACTCGCTGTTAACAGTGCGTTAGGTTAGGCCGCGGTATCAGAATTCGTTCGAAAAATTCGTCGGTGGTTACATTACTTACAATGTTGTTTATACGAACAGTGAATTTACAGAGGAAGGTTTTTTTTTTCCTTTTTCTTTCTTGAGATCGTCAGTCGAGCAGTTTTCTTTTTTTATAATTTTTTCGACGATTTAGTGAAATGAAACCAATTAATTAATAAGTGCGTGAAATCTGATATTCTTTCTTCAACTCGACTTATTATTTTTTCATATTTCAGAACAAACGCTGAAAACGGACACCGCAATATGAATTCTGATAAAATATATATTGGTCACGTGAAACTGGTCGTACAAATTCGTACGATTTCGTAAGGAAAAAAATGCAAGCAATGTGTAACCACGCGCGTAACTCCGTACACGTTTGTTCGGTTCAGACCACGTCGTAACAATTCGTACGACCAATTTTTCCTACAAATTCTGATCAAATATAACCACCGCGGCCTTAGATTACGTGTGTCAGAAAGAGGGAAAGATTAATATGTAGGAGTATAATCGTACAAAAAGTTACATCTACAGAAAAAAAATGATCCTAATTCGGGTGTTATCATTTTTCACTTTTCTAGCTGATCTGGCGCATCTCTGCTCGGAGATAGGCATACCATAAGGCCGCGGTTACATTGGATCAAAATTTGTACGAAAAACTGGTCGTACAAGATCCTAAGAGTTACGCGCATGGTAGGAAATCGTACAAGTTTATACGACCAGTTTCCTACTACCAATGTACATTTGTTTTTTCATCAGAATTCGTACAAAGTTTTATAGTGTTCCTTTTGACCGTTTTGATTTTTGTTTATTTTGCAATATGGATTCTGAAAAAGTAATCGGTCTAGTTGAAGAAAAACGATCCTTGCGGAAAGATAGTACATATTTTTTAACAGACTTTACTTCTTTTTCATTTTCGTTAGTAATCCGATCCGAATTCTTTGTTCCCGAGCAAGAATAAAAAAAAAATATATCTAATTGATGCCGTACACTATACAGTGAATAGGCTATTGCCAATAATTTCTTTCCCTCGACTCCTTAAAGAATAAGTCGATATCGTTGATGTTACTCCACTCTCTGATGTTTTTTTATCCACGAGTGCTTTCTTCTACCAACTGGTCTTTTACCATCAATTCTTCCTTGAAGTATTCTGCGCAGAATGTCATACTTTTCTCCTCTAAGCATATATGATCGAGATTTTCCTTTTTTTAATTTTTTTTTTTTTTTTTTATGAGCTTCCTTTCTACGCCAGCTCTCTTTTCAGTGCATTATTATTTGAGACTTTTTCGGTCCATGAAATTTTTAATAGCCTTCTAAGAAGCCACATCTCCTCTGTAACCTCTAAACATCTAATAGAGCTGGCGTTCAAGGTCCACGTTTCAACTCTGTACAAAAGTACCGGGATAACGTAACAGTCGATAACTTTCAGTCTTAGCTGGAGTGGACGAATCCTTAGCTATCATAGCGTTTTTCATTTTTCGGAAGGTTTCCTTCGCCATTTCACATCTTGTTCTTATTTCTTCGTCATTGTCTAATTTCTCGTTTATTATTGATCCGAGATATTTGTAACTCTTTCAATTAAATCATTCTTTACGATCAGATTACCCATAATATTTTGATCACGTCTTTTAACAACCATTTTTTCATTGAACTGTTTTTAATTAAAATTACAAAATAACAATTAAAAATAATTACAAAAAAAACAAAAGATCGATGATTGTTTTACGTTTAAAGTAGAGTAAAAACTTGACATTAACAGTTTTACTAGAAAACCGTGTTAAATATGAATTATTAAATCCATAGGTGTAACATTTATACAAATTTTTTATAGCATAAATTAAGTTTTCTGTTGTAACAAATTTTTTCGGGGTGCCCCATATCCCTCTCCTTGTGCATCCGCCATTCGTCATCCGTTGGTCGGCTGGTGCATAGAAATCGGATTAGATCGGAGGTTCGTCACACTTTCCCGGACCTACTAATTTCGATGATTGAAGATTTTAAGTCACCATTACTAAAGATACGGAATAATACTTCATAGAACGATAGATCGCGACAAAAATTTCATAACTTTGTCTCGACTACAAGACGGCAACTGCTGCGCCGAGATTGATGGGTAACTTCCGACTGACCAAAGAGAAGAGTAATTAACTTCGCCAAGGTTAAAACGAAAAGATTTTTTATAAAAATCTTTTTTCCGATTTTTTCCAATTTCTCCCGTCTTTTCGTCCGTGACTGCTGCAGTTGACCCTATCAGGTAGACCGCTTTTCCTTCGTGATCAGTGATTGGCTACCGCAACCGACAACAATTTCAGTCACGCGCGCATTCTCCCTCGCACCGCTTATTTCAAATTATTTTTATTTTTATTACTATTTTTATTTGATATTTACCCCGTGAACTCACGTAACGGGCACATTACAATATTATTAATATATCTGTTTATTGCACTTATTGTTTATGTCTATTGTACGGTAAGTAATTTTTACACCAATATAAAACAATTATTTAATTTTTATTAAATTAAAAATTAAATTATTGTTTTATATTGGTGTAAAAATGACTTATTGTACAATATTATTAGCTTAATTAAATTAGTTTAACGGATTTAAATGTTATTTTAAGCAGTAGAGCGAGTGTAAATTTAGTACACAGTAATTACAAATACAAAAAATTATGCTAACAGAAATATGTACTGCGAGAAATTGCGGTGCGATTTTTAAAACAGACGCAGAGGCAACCGACGTATTTTTTGGTTTTTATTATTCATTTTATTTTGTCTTATTTCATTTTCAATATATTAGTGTATAGTACCGTTAATTTTGCTCGCTTTATTATTAATTTGGTTAGGAATTCATTCGAGTGTAACATTACTATCGTTTTCTTCATTTTTGTTATAAGTAAAATTAGTGTCTTACGAATCTTTGATATAACGCGTAACGGATATTGTGGAATGAAGCTTTCTCCATAGTGTATGCTAAGAGGGTTTAACGAGGGGAGGAGGATCTGACGTTTCTTTTTCCCCGAACGCCTTTCAATTCCCGTATATTTCAGGTATTGGGGTACATATAGTAGCATTGAGTTAACGATTTAAGTCGGAACGGGAGCAGCACCGTCGATGATCGGCCAAGCATTTTTACACTAACCACCCTACTATTATAACACCAATGATATAATCTTTCGAAATCTCTGATGAATCTTTTTAACCAAGCGCCGCCAGCGACACATTCGAAAGAACATTCTACTAAAAATTTTTGTTTTCGGTATAAATGAAGGAAATGCGACTGCGGGAGATAAAATGTCACCTAATCGTAACAGTTCAATCGCTTACTCTTTGCCATTTCCCGTTATTATATTATTTTTAATCCATTATCGACTTACATATATAGCACAGTGATCAAAAGTCCTTCTGAGTTATTCAGCTTACCTGTAGGAGCAGCGGATTATTTAAGCTTCTTAAGGTGTCTTTCATTCAATCATTATCCTTTCGTTGTTAGTTTTTTAATTTCCTTTTCTCGTTTTTTGGAGATTTCTAATTCTTTCTTATGCTGCTTATCTTACAGTAAGAAAATTATTCTACTTTTCTTTTTATTTTCATTCGATTATTACTATCGCGTCCCTTCAACATTACGCATGTTTCACCTTATTATATTCAGAGGCATTTGGTCTTCTCTTTTATGTCAAGCTCTCCAATAACAAAGTAAGGAAATATAAAATTTTAATATTTCGATGGATTAAAATTGAAACCTCTCGAATTGTTCGAGGTTTACACATTGCTGCGTACACAGAGCAAAGCGCAGATGTTTAAAATTAACAAAATACTTCATACCAATGTTTTTCCCTGCTGAAGACGAAATCAGGTGGTATGCGCAGAATTTATTGGCATTAACACCTGTCGCCGACACAACGACCGAGTGGCTAGAAAAATTTTACTAAAAGCAAATAATTACAACAGCTACTTGGAAAAAACCGCCGTACTTGCCCACAGAGACAACGAAATGTGCACACTCGGTTAACACGACATAAATCGAAAACATTTACAATCTAAAGTACACAGTCTTGAATACATTCGCGCTGCGTATAAAAACAGTCATGAATGGATGACATCTACATAGAAATATATGCAGAATAGTACGACAAAAAGTAGCTTCGCGTCTTATTACCGCGATGATGTCCTCTGACCAGAAGTTATCATCGGGAAACGGTTGAGTTAATTATTAAAAACATTCGGCTGGTCAATCTTTTCAGCCAAATCCGGATCCAGGCTCGCTTCGTCGTTTACAAGTGCTGCCTCAAATGCCCGGTTACGTCACAGGGTAAAATATTAGCTACCGTTAAAGAGATGCAGTAAAAATGCATAACCCTCTCTACCGTTTCGATTCGATCACAACTAAAAATCTGAAGGAAATTCTACCAAAAATTAAATTGTACCGATGCATTTAATACAGCGTTCAGATTATGATTATTTTTTAACTCATCGCAGATTGCTGTCGTCGAAAAGAAAAGAAATCCGTCGTTAAATTCGAAATAATTCCGATGATTTTGCTTTTACCAGATTTCAGTGATATGTACAACTACTATACGTAATTAACTATTGAACCTTGAGGAGCTTCCGTCACAATCACACACAAGTTAATCGTGTTCTAAACGTTTCCGAGAAACGTCCTCGGAAACTTAAATGCTTGCGCGCGACGCGACCGATGTTGTCAATCAAGACTTCGATAAAATCGCGACGAATTTATCATCGAGAGTTTCGTCGTTCGTTTCCACAACATCCAATTGTTTCACATACTAAAATCGAACATTGCCAAGGTATATTTCGGTAAAATATTCGAAAATCATATCCTATCTTGGCTAGTGTTGTGCAGGCAAGTGTTTCTTCCGTGCTCCATTCGCTACGGTGAAAGTTTTCCGTAATGATGCAAGAGTTCACATTCGGCACGGCCTCGATGTAAACATAGCGTTTCAGATTTAAACTGACGATTTTTTAACACGGTTTATATAAAATGATGTATTGCTATTAACGAGAGGAGTTATTGATCGCCTCATATCGTCACACCTTTACCATGAAATGGCTCCGCGGGAAGTTCTATGTCGATCACTAGGGAATACCATATCAACACGTGGGAATAAGCTTTTTTATATAAACAGATTCTCCTCGGCTTAAATAACGAATTTTTAGATGGTAAACTATTATTTACGATATTATTAGCTCTCTTTATGTTTATCATAGGCTTCAGCAAAATCGAATTTCTTTTAATCGGTAATTATTTTCAGTATAGGATACTGATGTTCGGTATATTTGGCGCTATCTGTTTACGATACTCAAATTAAAATAATTTCTCAGACAGAATCATTATTTTCGATCGCTTCGATCATCAATGTTGCAGTTGCCGCAATGCGGTCCGGTCAACGATGCTTCCTCGGCCAAAACTGAAAAATCCCTTCGCACGTCAGTAAGAACAGTCGTATTGGGAACAGACTACACATTAGCTGTCTGAGTGCTGGTGATCGAAAACTATGGCAGTGGCATCATGTGCCTGCGGCGAAAGCGTATTCGTGTTGCGTGTCAAGTAACAATGAGCTGAGGGACGATTGTCCGAAATCCCGCTAAACTAGTGCGGTGATCTACGCAAAAATGTTCTAGAACATTCTGCATAGCCTTTGCCTCGTAGGAACATTTTGTTCTAGTTGTCGTTCGTTAGCCACGGCGAATGTATCTAGTCGCTATATCGTCGTGTAGTAATTTTACCGCGACACCGTTTTCGATTCGGTTTTTTTTGTCTCATAATCTTCGCTATTATTTTACTAATCGTGATTAAAAATTAAGTGGACCTGCTTTTCGCAAAAAAAAATGTAACTATTTCGCGTGAATTTGACAATTTACGCGCTCGGTTATATTCGTTGCAAATTCTTCGTACCGTGCAATGGTCAACAGCCGTGGTGAGATCTCCCGTTCGGGAAAAGGAACTTTTGCGATGCGGAGGAGAATTTGCGTTTATGATCATTTATTCGAGAATTAGATATATCGGGGTGGCCATCAGACAGGGACGCGATAGTGTTCTCGTTTTTTTTTTTTTTAATTTTTCGTTGTTATTCACATCGAGAAGGAGAAGCCTAGTGCCCTACCATGATGAGTTAGCTAGGGTGTGTGGCATCGGAATTGTCACTGGCGGCCGTGTTATTTTTGTATAGGGTGATTTTTTAAGAGTTAAGTTATTCAGGTTGGCAGCATTGGTTGGTATTGGCGTCCAAACGTCACCTGTCAAAGTGAAAAGTTTTCAGTATACTCTCTGCCATTTCATCATCATGGGAAGACTTATAAATAAGCAACGATTGCGATATGGTTGAAATTTATTATCAAAAACCAGTGCTCTGTGAAAAATGTGCATCGTTTGTTACGACCATATTATGGTCGTCATAATCGACCTGGTGAATCAACAATTCGTGCTGTTATCACCAAATTTCGCACCCTCATCGGTAAAAAGGAAAGAAACACGGGTCTATTAAGGAGAAGAAGCCGATAATAGTTGTAGTCTATATATTGTCTTCGTACGCATTCTTCGCCATGATCAATTAATGAGGAAATCTTTGTTTTATTCGAGCGGGAAATGTTGCTTGTCGCACATTTTGAAACTTTAAATTACGTATGGCCAACCGCTCTTCTTATTGGCTATTTTCCGATTTTGTCTCTGGCAAATCCGATGATCTGCCGGATACTTTAGGCAGAAAACTTTCGATGTGATCTCTGGCTCTATCACTTTTGCCCTTCCTTTGCACTAAATGGAAATTTAAGGACGTCTAATAAACAGTCAAATCATGTTCTTCCCTTCCTGATCATTCTTGTGACTTTCATTATTTTGCTTGTATATATTCCCTTATGCATATTCTCTCTTCTCACTAATCGATTCGCATTGATTTTCTGTGAGTTCCTAGTCACTCGGACACCTCTGATGATTCTTTGGCTTAGATTGCTGCTCCCACTTCCTTTCTTAAGAAAAATCCCATTAATTTCCTTCCGCCGTGTAAAAGTTTTTATCTCCCATTTTGGTTAAACATTTACTCTTATTATTTTTTCTTCTTCTAACAATCGCTCCTTCTAGCTGCCCGATCAATCCATCCTTTCTTCTAATCTACGATTCCTCCTGTTTCTGTTATTGACTCCATCATTCACCTCGTTTTGACCGTATTCTATTATCTTTAGTTTCCGTTTCATATTGCCTCTCTTCACTCGAATGATGCAGTTATCTGAAACGCCAATCATGTGTTTATCAAGTATTCATCTCTTTCTGCGAAACGTCTCTTTATCCCAATTTGCTGAAATTAGCCTAATTTTCGTCCTGCTCGTTCCTTCCCGCTCATCGTCACTGCTGTAGTGATTACTTCTTGTTAACGTGATATCAGACCGAATTAAAATTTAACTGACTCTTTTGTTTCTGCGTAGTAAAAATCTCCGGTTGACGAGCCTAATGAAAAACGAGCAAAACGCGCATTGCACAGCAATACACACGACGGCAAAGTCTGTTTCTTTAAATTACGCAAGTACCGAAGTGCTTCGAATATCCTTTGTTTCGTCGTTCTCTTCGATTTCCCTATTTGATTTCTTAATCGTTATAACTAGATTTTCTTCAGTGTAATATCTACGGTTTTCATCACGTCTATTCTTCAAAAAGCTGACCACCACATTGGAATATAATCGTTTCTTATTCGGTCCGGTGGTAAAGTTATTTTCTGTATTTCATTTATTTAAAACCGCATACATTACTAGAACAATCAGTTAAAAAAATAGTTACACTGTTCAGCATAATCAGCCATCTTACCTGCGCATTATATATTCAACTCCGTATCAGATAATACACCAAACAGCGAGAAAATGCATTTTATGTAATAATGCAGTATAGAGAGATGAGCTGCGTACACCGCGAAATCCCACAAAACCAGAAGAAAAAAACAACTGCCATATATAGTTATCGTGATCGACCGAAAAGAAGTCACCACTGCAAACGAAAACCGTAAATATTAATTCACCATCAGCTCAAACATATACGAATGTTGTTACAAAACAGGATGGACCTCTGCTGATCAATCTGGGAGCTTATTAGAAATTATGGAAAATTTTTTCATCAGAAACTTGTTGAATTACATATGTATATATATATATATATATTTATTTTTTTTATTTTTTTGAAGGGGTGCTAACAGGAGGTATTTTCTAGTAACATTCAAACATATACAACTCTGCTGACTGTTAATCAAAGGTGTGAACAATGATATGATGTACCAAGAGCAAAACTCGAATTACGTAAATATTCGATTGAGAAAAAAATATCGCTATTTCTTGGTAATAAAAAAAATTGAAATGAAATTAATTTGAAAACCTTTGCAAGATGTATTTTTTTTTTCCTTCGACTCAGTACATCATTTTATCTAAAATTATTTCCTTTTTCAAATTTTTTTTTGAGGGACTCATCAATTAACCCAGTGCATGTGAAATTATTCCGTAATTTCAATATACGGCAGTGGGATTCGAATCGGATGCTACGTGAACAATAAGGTAGCCGGCTTAAAAAACTAATCTCACTCATACCACCGTTGACTGAAACGAAAAGTATACTAAATCATAACACTCATTCTAATGAAAATGATGAATATTTCCTTGTTTTTTTGTTTTTAAATAAGAAACCTACACACTCGACAGAACGAGAAAGATAAGAAATGTGAACGCAGTATTATTATATAGTTCGTAGAAATATAAAAAACGTTCGCGAATAATAGATCACATTCCAATTACTAGGAAGATCGCTAAAACTGATCACGATCTCCCGAAGTGAACCACTTCTGTGATCACTTAAAAACACATTGCGAAGTGAAAACTTTGCTTGATCCAATGCCAACTGAAGCTGAACTAATACAATTTTAAATAGAACGAGATAAGTAGTCTACTATTTTCAAAAAATTCTAAAAACTGGAATACAAAAAAATAAAAAAATAACAGTCTCCAATCGTTTTTTTTTTTTTTTTTTTTTTTTTTCGGATAATTTTTCCTCCTATTAAGACATCCTCTGTGACCTCGCTTTTCAGAGTGTAGTATACATACAAATTTTCCCATCCACAGTTACTAAATTAACCTATTCTGCCGTATCAATTTAAATGGCTAATTTTTTCTTTTGTTTCGTGAAAAAAAAAAAGTTATATGCACGCGACCTATACGTGCACTGAAAAAATAGTTAGACACTCGACCAAAAATAACAAAAGGAACATTAATGAATTTTAAAATACAATAAACATTCACCTGTCGAAAAACTATAGCACTCTACAGTAATCTCAGTAATAACTATCATTCGAACAAAGCTCGCATCATGACTTAGTTTATTTAACAGTTATGTATAATTGCTCCTAATATACATATATACACTAGTATAAAACCGCTCGCTTAAACGTATGTATATAGTATATGCATGAAGAAAAATGAAGTTCCCAAATGTTATTTTTAAATTATTTACTGGAAAAGATTGGTCTTAATACGAAATAATGATCTGAGAATTTTTCTTTTATTTAAGCTATAAACTATTTAAAATCGAATTTAAATGAAGACAAAGTTTTCTGGGAAGAGATTTTAGGTCCTTATTGTTTGGTATTTTATTTTTTATTGAGAAAAAAGAAAAGAAACAAAAAAAGAAACAAAGGTGGATTGGTTTTGTTAAATTCGCTTACAATGTTCCCGAAGGAGGTGAACGTTGCACCGAAATATAAAATGAGCCGCTTCAGGAAAATTAGTTCATTCCCGACGCATCCAAGGATTTGGCACAGATTCGTGGTCACTGGCCGCAAAAGAACTTGTAAAATCAACTAAAAGAAATACAAGCCGACAGAGATTTTACCTTTTCGGGTTCCGAATATTAGACGTTTGTTCGCAAGAAAGTATCGATGCGTTACGTCATCATTTACGCGAGTTTATTTCTTTTTTTAAAATAAAATAAGCCGAGGTAGAGACTTAATCATTCAGAAAACCGTGTACATATTTATAAATCACGAGAGCCCTTAAAAATAATTCAATATGCGTGCGTAAAATAAAATTTCAATAAGTAAAATTAAACTATAATTTTTATTTTAAAAATTGTAAATAATGAGATGGATTTCGAAGTTTACTCAGAAGTGCATAATTTTACGTTTTCGTTTGATCAGTATTTAGATGGATTTTCATGTATTAATGGATTTTCTTTTTTCATCAGATAATTTCACCGGAATGAATCAGAAATGGCCTTTGTCAGCCAAAGTAAACCAAGAAGCTGAGATGTCCTAAAAAATCTGTAAACAGATCCAAAGTGGCTAAAAACTCAGTTGTGATTAATAACTCGACTCTTTTTCTACAAGTACCGCGCTTAAGTTTCAAAACTGAAATTTATCGCACAAGAAAATTTTTTAAATTATGTTTAATAAATGTTGATAAAACCGGTCTTTTTTTTGTTTTTTTTTTTTTCAGAGAAAAGAAAATACGTAAAACGTTGTCATCAAAAGATTTTCTGAAAATTCTCGACGATTAATCAGAATTTTTATTTTCCTCGCTTAATACAAAAAATTTCATAAATTTATGAATAAAGCTCATCGCATGATTTTTAGTCGTCTTTAAACACAATTCTTTCGTTTAGAATAGAATTTCAATCGCACTATTGAAAATATCAAAAATATGTCCACTAGACGAGATCAAACGAATTAAATAAAAAAAAAAAAATCTTCCGATTAAAGAGAAAATTTATAGCATACACCATATTTCAAAACATGGTTCCTGCTGTAAAT
The DNA here is from genome assembly GCA_039619475.1 of Icerya purchasi. Taxonomy (NCBI): domain Eukaryota; kingdom Metazoa; phylum Arthropoda; class Insecta; order Hemiptera; family Monophlebidae; genus Icerya; species Icerya purchasi. Next base: position 238,962,355 of record CM077116.1, read on the forward strand.
TTTATTTTCAATTCTACCCATAATGGAAGTTTTTAAACTTGCGATTTTTCCTCTCACTATTGGCAATTTTACATACCTTTTTTCTCTTTGTTTTTTCAAAGCAGGAAAAAAACTTTCCATTTATTTAATACTTTTTAACAAATCTAATTTCATCTCTCTCTCACTCTCTCTCCCTCTCTAAGCAAAATCTTACATGAGAAAATTCCCTTCCTCATGCATCTGGCTAGACAAATCGATATCCCTATATCAGTAATTAATTGCGAAATATTTCAATTTACACGCATAACACCATATCAATTGCAACCTAAAATATCTACCACGCTCTGTCGCCAACTGAAACACACACTGACGGTGTGCGTGAAGAATCGAAGCACGTTTACTTAGGCTAATCACTGAACTTCTATACAATAGCCATATTCGTTGCGGCCAAGTACGAATTAGACTATCGACCTTTGCAGACTTTTTCATGATTCTGGTGCAATCGCATTAAGAAAGTAACTGTGACCAGATTTTATAAGGTAGACGATTTATAAAGCGATTGAAAAAATAAATTTCCCAATGACACATGTTTCAGGATGATCGTAAAAATTTTCAGTAACAATTTTCCGTTAAGCATTGCGTCACTTGGTATTTCTTCCGGAAAAGAAAAAAAATCTACAATTACACGTATTACATCGACGAAATAAACAGAAAAAAACAAAAATAAGAATAATTAAAAATTTAATTTTTTCACATTTTTTTCCGGGCTATGGCTGAGATAGAATCAAGCACCGTGAAATATATATATATAATCGGGAAAATCACAGCGCAGGAAGAGGGGAACAAAATGTTATATATAACTTTCTTACTTACTGTTTATACTTTGCTGACAGAGGCTTATTTAACTCCGGAGCACTGTCCACCACGGTTTTAAACATGATAACGTGTTTCTTTAATGCGATCTGGACAATTCCTGAAATTTGAAATATATTTAAAATCCCGTATACATAATTTCCGGCGATGTAGCGACTTAATATTACAAATTAGAGTTGCTTAAATACATTTTATGTTTTAGATTTTCAATCTCTTGACGGAAACTGAAGTTTCAACAGAAGTTCTAAAACCGAAACTGATTAAAAACTTTAATTAAAAACGAAATCCGAACAATAATAAAGCCTGAACATTCGCGGGCAATGTAGGTTCAAAATGTTTTCCGAATTGCTGAACGTCAGAAGTCGACTTTTCTGTAGGATATAGGGAAAATTGGAAGGAAGAATAAGAGTGGGAAGACCTATGGATTGATCAAGTAAAAATAAGAACGCAAATGACGTATAAAGAGATCAGAAACATAGCAGGCAACAGGAAGGAATGGAAGAAGAGGATTTGCTAGCTACAATGACAAGAGCAAGACTCTTAAAAACATGGACGGTAAGTAAAGAGTTAATCCTATACCTCCGACAAGGTATCATTGTGAAATTTATGTACCAAAAAATAAAATGAAAAGTCAAGGATTTGAGATTTGTCTTGCTCCGAATCCAATTCCCGGGTGTACCTAGCTTGAAATTAATTCGGTACCGGAGAAATCTTCGGAAATAAAGGCAGACTCCGTGAGAAAAGAACTACCCCCTCCTCTAATATTCTCTTCAGATCCATTAGATATCCTTAAGTAAACATTATGAAAGGATTAACTTAACAATTCACGATACCCTACTACTACTGTCGGGAATAAGTAAGACTTACTTTATTTCACTTTACTTTACTTAAAGTGAGTTCCATACCCTTAACAGGGCGTCGGGATTGTGAAGTTAAGGTTCACAATGTACTAAGCCCAACGGCACTAATGAGAGTAGGGGGGCCAGTTCCTTTCTCTCGGCCGCCTTTACTTTCCCAGATTTCTCTGGTACCCAATTATTTCAGGCTGGGTAAGCTTCGGAGCGACTTGGATCCGGGACGAGACAAGTCTCGAACCCGTGACCTCCGACTTGGTAGCCAAGTACCTTAACCACTAGGCTACCACGCTTACTTTACTTACCAAACCTAATATAGTTCTGAAGAGAATATTACGAGCCAGAGATGTTCGTTTCTCTCGGCCGGCTTCACTTTCATCCAGATGCGATTTCTTTAGTATGACCAATAATCAGCCTCAGATTTGGTATACGCTCAGTAGCGACTTGAATGTGGAACGAGACAAGTTTCGAACCTATGAAACACCTCTGGTTTGATGATAGCCGAGCACCCTAACAACTATACTAACCGCGCTACCTATAAGGATCAGGACGAGACGAAAAAAATAATCTTCTTTTTAACCGATCTCTTAAACTTGCTGGAAAATAGTTTTTAGCAAAAAGGGGAAAAAAACATTAAGCTATCCGGTTTTCTTATAACCCGAATGAATTTAAAAATACGTGTGAAGATCAATTTAAGCTGCATCCATCGATCTTAGGAAATACGAGACAGCCAATGTCAGTTTTTTATGCCGTCATTTCAAAAAACTCGATATCGATTAAATACTTCATTGTTGCAATAATTAAATTGAGATTTTTGAATAATTAATTTAACGTTATTTTTGTTACAATCGTTAAAAATAAAACGCGTTCAATTTCACAATTTTAGATGAACTACGAGTTTAGAATTTTACACTTGGCGAAATAAGAAGAATCTAATGCGTTTCAAGATTTTCTACATTTTCTCGTAACATCTTAAAATTCATTATTTCACAAAAGCACACGGATCTCTATAAAAAAAAGATCTCGTTTAAAGTAGGGCTTAAGAATTTTCACGCGGTACACCATCTATTTTGTATCAATTTTAAACATATAATTGTTGTTAATTCCCGATGGTTCCCTTTTTTCCTTAAAAACCATTATCGCACTTGGGAATGATTTTTCTTCGAAAGCATTACTAAATCAGGAACCAAAAAAAGAAATAAAACGGCCTATATAGCATAATTGCACCGGGGGGGGGTGGATTTTTACGTTTGCTGTATTGCCACTTTACGGTCGTAAGATATCTTGGTACCCGGGCATTCTAACAGTACAACTAACTATGAATTAGTGTAAATTATTCCCAAAATGAAAACGACAGAAGTAATCCTAATCCTTACGCATTTAGAACTATTGTACAAGAGATTATTAATAAAATACAATTACTAAGTAAAATCCTTTTTTCTGTCAAGTGTTTTTTTTTTTTTTTTAAATGGATCGCCCCACTCGAAAAACTGGCCTGGGTACGCCTATGCTATATAGATCCGAAATAACAAATTTAGAATCGATGAAAATCACAAGGGCAATAGAAATATAACTTACTAGATCAGTTAAAAACACAATGTAAAAAGTTAGGGGCAGCGAATTCTACCGCAACGCTGAAACTGATTCTTAAATAATGATGATACTTGTTTTTACAATTCTGTCATCTGAGCAGAACATTTTACGAAATACAACTCTATTAGTGTAAACGATGTTACCTATAAACAGAAACGTATAGGCAAAAATACTCGAACATACGGATGTATATAGGAGGTAACTTGAATCAAAAATTATCAGAATAAAAGATGAGGTTGCTTTTTTCGTAATACATCTACGTGTATTAAAGTCTTAAAAAATGGAAAAAAAAAAAAAACAATGACCAAAATTGAATTAGGCGATATTTTTTTGAGTGCATGAACCGTTCTTTCGATTATACTAAGTAAAATTATCGAATAATTCGAACTGAGATGAAACACCGGGTGATTTACATAAATTCCTCGCGAGTATCTCAGTCAGCGCGCGTTTTTCTTTGCGATGATGCGCGAAAATCTTTCACCATCTTTCGATTTATTCCAATTACGCAATTTTTTTTGAACATCGCGCAATATTGTTATCCCGTTCAGTTCGTCTGACTGACACGATTTCTCTCCTCATTTCCTACTTCGATAATATTTATTTAGCCCGTTTAACTCTCATCTTGTAAATAATATTGCCTAATTGAAATTTACTAGAAAAAAAGGAAAACAATACGTAACCGGAAGTAAAATTTCATAAGTAACATTTTACGAGTGAACGATAATGACCTGCAATAATTTCATGATAATCACAATGTCTCTAACATGTCAATATTGAAAAAAATTTTCTCAACGTAAAGCATGGATAAAAACACACGATTTTTACGAGGGCCGCCCGATAGAAGCTCACCTTTCAGATAAGCGCGTTCGGGAAGAATACAATGAACTGATATTGGCGAAAGTAGTTCATTGAATTTCCGTTACCAATCGCTTCTTCCACGGTGCACGAAGAAAAAGTACGTTTATCCACCGTCACACACTGCCCCTTCAAATCTGTTCATGACCTCTCTAGCCCCGGCCGAATGCCGCTCGTTTATTTTTCATTTTCGACCTCTTAAAGCTATTTCGAAATAATATTTACCGAGTTATTATATAATTAATTTAACGTAGAACACGTAGCGCTGAATGTGCACACACTATCACGGAATGACGGCAATTGCAGCAAGTGTCCACGCATGTACATTACGCATGCGCATAAGCGCAACAGTGTTATCGGACGAGTGTAATTTTAGTTCATATGTCCATAGTGACACGCCCATTAAAAAAAAAAAAAAAAAAAAAAAAAAATTAGAAATAGAAAAAGAAAAATATTACAGTTCATAGTGGTGTTTTTATTCTAATGAACTAATACAATTTAATCTCGGATTTTCAATCTGCCTCGGACGGACTTGATTTCATCAAGTTTATGATAGTATTTGCGCGATTGTATAATGAAAAAATGAAATATGTTTGTTTGTTTCTTTTTTAAAAATATTATTATTCACTGTAAAAAGCTGATGCAAAAGTTTACATTTCTCGTATATACAACCCTATCCGGAGGCCCCCGCATGTTAGTTTAGATTAATGCTGGTTTGTTAAAAAAACTTTTTATTTTTAAAGTTTCAAATGTCGATCAACTCCTTTCTGAAAATACATTATTTCGAAACAGCCGGTTTCGAATTCAAAATTAAAACATTTTGACATAGTCGACGCCAAGCCCAATAAGGTAAAGTAAAAATATTTTAAAGGAGAATTTTTAAAAAACTTTAAAAAAATCAAAAAAAAAAACCTTAACATAAAATTGACATAAATAAAATCAGAGGATAAAATCTCTTTTTTTTTCCTTCTCAGAATATTGCCGATCCCCTATCATGCTTCTCTTATTTTGTGTCTTTTCCTTCTTGTCTATCATTCCTTTTCATATCTTTTTTGTTTTGTTTTTTTTTTTAATTTGGGTTATTCCGTCCAGTAAGAAGAGTTTCTGATTCGGTCGTTACAAAATTAAAAGAATGAAAAAACGTGCGAAGAGATAAAATGTAAGAGGCGCAGTAAGAACTAGCCAAAACAGATTAGAAAATGGCACGTACAGTGCAGAAGGATAGGCGTTCAAAGAAGGTGTGCTCAGCATCGGCTTCGTGATGATTGGCAGTTTAGGGAACGAGTTAAGAAAACATAACGTGACGAAGGTAGCCCCGGGGATTAAGGCGTAAACGAATAACAAAGACGATAGCAGAACGGCATAGTAAAATCATAAAAACATACGAATAGGAAAATTTATTCGGATAGATAGGTATAGAAGAAATGTCCGTTAGAAAAGGAAAGAGCGAAGATATCTGACCGAGAATATTTTTACAAAAAGAAAAAACCGATTAGAAGCCGGAATTTCAGGTACAGTAATCGGAGCTGAAGAACTTGCCGTTTCATTTCTACGCCAGCTACCCAGAGCAAATTGATACGGATAGGATGGAATGCGAAGAAATTATGAATGAGGATATGCAAAGGGAATTGCAATTAGTCTCTGATCGGAATGCTCCATGTTATTTCTGGGCAAAGGTTTTATATGTTAACGTATTAAAAAATATACCTATATATATATATATATATATATATATATATATATATATATATATATATATATATATATATTAGAAAAGAACAACTTTTTTTTTAGCTTGCCAACAAAGAGCACTGATCTATATTTGATAAAAAGTAACATTAGATTTATTTAAATTCGTATGCGATCAGCAGTGATAACAATGAAGGAACCAGGGAGAAGAAAACCGAGGGTGATGGAAACGAACATAAGAAGTAGGGAATGTTAAGTTTAAGATATAATAAGTAAAAAAGAAAACGCTGAGTCGACAGAGCGGAACATTCATGAAGGATGTGATCAGAATCACGTTACTGATTAACATTAGGGGGGATGCTAATAAGGAGAGCCTGTAAATGAAAAACGATAATGAGATTACGGAAGCTATGATTAAGGCAACACAAGGAAAGAGTAGGGAAGTTATGAAATTAAGAATAAGGGGTGGAAGAAAAAGTTGAATAGAAAGACGAAAAAAAAAATGTCGATTAGAAAAGAAGGATATGAGTCCGATAAAAACTTAAAATGGGACTTCTTAGACATTAAACGTTATTAGCGCAGTGTATTGAAATCACGAAACAAGTGTGGTCAACCCCTTTATTTCTCTCAACATCCGAAGGAGGTTATAGGAAAGACGAAAAAATGAAGAGGAGATTGTTTACAAAATACTGTTGTATCAAAAATGATTAGAAGTTGTTTCGAATTAAGGATATGAAAAGAATGGCGCGTAATATTATTTCTCAATAGATTCCGCAAAGAACATCGAACAAACTGGAAAAAGTCTAAAACTTTCTAAGTAGCTATGGCACCGTGAGCATCCTCAACCTAATAACAAAATAACACTTATTACATTCGGCCGCTAATAAAAATTAAAATATATTTATCAATTCCACTCGAACATTTTTTCCTCGTCTTACAGTACAGACCTAGCACCGAAATTACGACAGACTAGTTTCGATACTCTAGGCTAAACTATAATTCAACATCCGTTAAATGAAAATATTAGGCTAGTTTGTCGCGAATCAAAAATGGCGCCAATCTCCTTATCTAGCAGACACGTTAGGATATAAACTAGTTCGTTTAGTCTAGATCACGCTCGCAGATTAGTCTGAAAACTGATTTTTTGGAAGTTAACAACACTTGTGTTTTATTATTATTATTACTTTTTTTTTTTTTTTTTGTTAGGCAACTTGTGATCAGCATAGATCATTTCGTAATTACGGTAAATGTGTCTGTTTTTAAAAAGATACTCCGCCTCCAATGATAAGCAATATAAAACGTTACAACGACAGATGCGAAAATCTGAACTTTCGTCAAATTGTCCAGAACAAAAATCATTAGAAATGAAATGTGAAATCGCACGCTCATTTAGATATCTTTTCCATCGCTGAAGAAATCGTTCGATCATTAACGTGTTGAAGCCAAGAAGGTGCATTACCAAAAAGTTAGAACAAGGCGCCGTCATATTACGATTATTCTTAAAAACTGTTTGCAACATCATTTAAAAACGCAACAATACTCTCTGCACGTATAAAATAATAGGCAATTTTCGCAGTGAATTATCGACGTTGTGACTAGTCGTCAAATAGCCGGGAATATTTGAAAATTCGGAATTTAAATTTGCGTAATCGAAATTTTTTTTTTATACGCATTTATAAAATAAACATACCCTTGACAGGGCGTTGAGGATTGTAAAGTTAAGGTTCACAATGTACTTGACTTAACCGATCAGAAGCCGGTGATTCCTTTCATTCAGCCATCTTTACTTTCCAAGATTTCTCCGGTATCTAATTTTCCATTTCAGATTAAGTATATTATAGCTGGGAGTGACAACAAATCGCAGTTACTAGACTATCACGCTATCTATAAATGAACATAAAAGGGAGTGAAGTTTCTCATGTATTACAGCACAAACGTGAAAGAGTGGAAACTACTTGGTGCTTGATGAGCTCAGTTCGTCAGTACTAACAGTCGTCGAGAACCCCCTTTTCTGATATTTAATCGAACGTTGATTTAGGCAGAAATTGCATATAAGAAAAAGTTTCAATCTAGAATTATAGAGAAGGCACCAGCGAATGAAGAAAGTGAGTGAGGTTGACGAACGTAGTGAGCAGAGAAATCGCTAAATTTAGTATGAAATTCCAGCATAAAATATTAAATATAATTATAGATAGATTAATATCGTTTGTACACTGTCCAGTACATTCCAGATAAGTGCCTTTATCATTATGACCGACGTGAGCAATATTTCACAAAATGTTTGAAGCAGGCCCGTGTCTAGAATTTTTAAAGGGAGGTTTTGAAAATTTTCTTCATATATTTATTTTAAAAATAACAATACATTTTTCACTAATATTCATACTATTAATAATTTCCATCGTTTTGATTTATATATTAATAATCTACATAAATGAATTACCCCGTATATGAACATTAATAACAAGTTCAGTCAAGCATGAGGTTTCATGCACTGAGGATTCCACAATGAAAGTTAACAATGACTATAATTATTTAGTATGTAAGAAAATTTGTTTGAATAAACTTCCATTTTTATTTTATTATTTTCATTTAATATCTTAATAAATTTCAGAGATCTTTTCTAATATTAATTGAAAACAGTAAAGCAAAATACTAATTTGAATCAAAGGCTTAGACTAATTTGAAGTGCAATGTAATGGTTATGAAAAAAAAATTAATTAAATCCTTTTTTTATTTATTTCATTTTTATTTATATTTTTAAATTATTGGTTTAGATTTAATAATACTAATATTAAGGTTTTATGATTTTTTAAAATGTATAATTTTGTTAATCCCTATAGCTATCTTTCTTGAATAGCCGACCGTTAAAGACATTTAATAAATATATGAACGAAAACACGCAAAAAATATTAATTAGAAATAATATTAATGCTATGTATCACTCCGCTGCGGCTGCTAGAATGTCGGTGCTCCCTGCTGGCAGGTTGGTGTACGTTAGTGATTGCATCCTGGATTCTCGGCGAATGGGAGGGGGGGACACGGTAAAGGGAAATTATAGAGTAGTGTATAAATAGCGGACCTGGCGACTCTGACGTCACCAACCCCTATTTGTGCCCCCGGTGCTCAAAACTCACCCCAATTTGTCCCCCCGTGCTCAAAACTCACCCCAATTTGTCCCCCGGTGCTCAAAACTCACCCCAATTTGTCCCCCAGTGCTCAAAACTCACCCCAATTTGTGTCCAGATGTCCAAAATTCACCCAAATTTATGTCCAGGTGGTAAAAATTAACCCCAATTTCTCTTTTAGAGCCCAAAGTTACCCCAAGTTTCCCCCCAGTTCCTCCTAGTTCCCCACAATTTTCCTGGACGGTTGCTGAAATTTCACCCCAAATTCTCATCAGGGTGCTAAAAATTAACCCCATTTTCTCTTTTAGAGCCCAAAGTTACCCCAATTTATGTCCATGCGATCAAATGTAACCCAAGTCCCCCCCCCCCAATTTTCCTGGACAGTTCTGCTAATTCGATCCCTAATTCCCATCAAGGTAGACAAAATCCACCCCAATTAGCGTACAGGTGCTGAAAGTTCACCCCAATTTGTATCCATATGGTTAAAATTCACCCAAGTTTCCCCAAAATTTCTTCAAATTTTCACGATTCCCCGTTCATACTGCTATCTGTAAATGCGCTCGCACCGTTTCCACACATATATTCAACATAGCCTTAGCCGCCATGAAAGTGTACTCGCTTTCCCATACCCGCGCCTTCTATCATCATGTGTATGTATTATACATGACTCTTCGTGTAATATATGTAGCATACTTTTTAATTTTCATTTTTCGAGGTTGGGAGGGGTAAAATTTTGCCAGAGTGATAAAAACGTTTGAATCTCAACACTTAGAACCCAAATTTTAAAGGAATTTTCCGAGTCGTGCTCCGTTCCGACATTTTTTTTTTTAAATTTTATTTTTAAAGAAAATATTTGATCGTTCCATCAGTCGAATGAGAGCGGGCGAGTATGCTGCTATGAGATGTATTACGTAAGCCCGACCGCGGCTGTAATGGAAATATTTAAATGTTCCAGCAACTAGTTGAAACTGTCACCAGGTGAGGTGAATTCCAGTCGTTCGTTCGAAATTAACTAGCCGATCATCTATGCTCACTCTCATACGCCACCGATAGAAACCTGTTCACGATCGCTACACGTTCACACACGCACACATATACACCGCCACATGATACATATTTTTCGTTTTTTCCGCTTCCGATCTTATACTTAATCCGTTGATATTTTTTTTATATTTTTACGTATTCTCCGTTCATTGCAAAAGCACACCGTCCATTCCTGCACTCATATCAATCATTGAGTTAACCTGTACAAAGGTACACTGTACTATTCCACACACACTCCGGTCGCCGCCGAAATAAACGCCGCGATATCACACACACACACACACACACATACACACCACCACTTCGTACATATTTTATTTTCGAGTCAAAATATTATAGAATTAGCCTAACTATATTTTTCTTTTACGCTTCTGTTTATTTCTTCTGTTTTGTTTCTCCGATTCTAAAAATTAATCTGTCAATGTATTAGCCACTCTTTCATTCGCATTCATCTGCTACCAGTAGTTCTCTTGTCATTCATAATAACTTTTTCAAGTCTAATATTATAGAATCAGCCTAATTATATTTTTTTCGCTTCCAATCATTTCCTCCGTCCGTTGATAATTTTCTTATTTTATTTTTTCTCAGGTTCTAAAAATAAATCCATTGATATCTTCACTAGTATGATTGCGTAAACATCTTCTAACGGTATTCCTCATATTGTTCATAATAATTTTTCATGTCTATGTATTATGGAATTAGTCTAAAATATATTTTTTCCCCTCTAAAGTCTTTTTCCAATCGTAAGTATTCAAAAATTAATTCGAGTATATTTTTATTTAACGCTGTTTCATATTTTCCCTCTCCCCTATCCACCCTACACAAATTTAAATTCTTTTCTATTATTTTTCATGAGTACATCCCCCCCCCCCCCCCCCCCCCCCCGAAACTACAGTGAATCCATACCATTCATTCCCACGCATCCATCTGCTAACAATGATTTTCTCATCATTCATAATAATTTTTTTCGAATCTGTTAGTTTAAGATTATTTCATTTTTTTCAAACTCTAAATATTTTTTTTTTTTTTTCAATATCTTCCATATTTTCCCCCAATATGCCCGCATACGCTCATAATTCAAAGGTACTCTGCTTATTTCCTTGCATGAATGTTGCTATGTCGTTGATTTCGATCTTGTGTCAAGGTCATCGAGTCTGCCCGGATCTTCTCCTTCATATCTTTTGTAGAAAAACCGGTTGACATGTACACACCTACACACAAACACCCATAACCTAAAGATCACCTGTAAATTTCGTTCATTTGCGTATGCAACCAGCTTTCACCAAAGGAATGTGGTTTTTCTGGTGCAACCCGCCCTCTTCAAAGACATGCATCGAGCTAGAATCTCGAAAGGATCTGTTCAGGCAGTCAGTATTAGTGTTACATTAAACGTGTAGAATTTGTTGAAGCTGTGTTCTTCACGCATTAATAAAAGTTTGCTCTAACATTAAAAGTAATAATTTTCTACATTCTTAGTAAAAAGTTAAAAATATTATTCAAACATGAATAACAATACCGATTCGATTGATATTAAAGTCGACGAATTTATTCAGAATTCATTTTCGAGTGATAGTGTCTCGCATACAACTTCATCACCTCAATCACAGCAATCAGATGATGGTTATACAGCAGAAGGATCAACATCTTCTGTACATAATATCATTGGTCCTGTATTATTATCAGAACAAGCAGATATAGCGGAATATTTTGTAGATATCAGCATCCATATAGATTGTGATTATGGTTTTCGAGTAACCGAACTAGCAATGATTGATATGTCTGGCGGAAAGTGTTTGCATACACTGTATAAGCCAAGCAGAGCATGGCATTCATCAAAAACGCCACATTTACAATGTTCTTCGATGAGTCATCACTTGAAAAATCCTTCATTATTTCCCTGTCGGGAAGAAACATTTATGGCACGCGATATATTCACGATAATATCTCAAAAACCGAGAGCTCGCATATATATTTTAACGGTATATGCTAAACTTATACTAATGGAACTTAACGAAAAGTCTGAATTGTTGAGTGATTTAGACTATGGAATCGTTAATATGGATAAAGTCTTTCGACTACATAGTATTCAGAATCTACATGAAGAGTATTTTGATATAAGCAATTTGATAACCTGTAAACATCATAATGAGAATGATAGTTTTCATTGTGCAGCGAAAAACGTTATGGTAATGAAGGCCTGGTACGATCATGTTTTCCATCCGCTGAAGCTTATGAATAATCTCAATATAAATGATTTAAGTCAGTTGTTCATTACAGCCACCAAAGAAATGATAATTACATTATTTCCAAGTTGTGTTGGAGACATTTATGCATTTCTACAGATAGATTAAAACCGGATGATATGATAAAATCACTTCTACCATGTTACGAGCATGAGCATGATGAAGAATTCGTCTATGACGTGTGTTGATCAATAGAGCAACAGGTAGAAAACCTAGTAGTTTACGAGACACAGCATGTTCAAAGAAAAAAAACGAACTAGCACAAGCAGATCAGAGTTGCAACATACGAGTGGGAGATATATTCTCGAGAACAACAGCTTGATTATAAAAAACGTCGAAGATACATGTATCTATCTGTGAACAATTATCACATCAAACATAAAAAGGTTGACTAAAAGATTATTATTTTCTTTTTTCGTTCATTCTCGCCACTATTACCACTGGCGCCCCCACTATCAAGACCTCTAAACATACATTACTAACCTCGCCAACACTATAATATTTTTTCTCTGTGTTACTAAATTAACCCAAGTATATTTTTATTCATTTGTTACACAAACATTTGTTCAAATCTTTTGTAATATATCGTACACACATTTATAGCCCACAGACACTACTTGCTTCATTACCACGAATACATCTCTTTCATGGTCACTTATCGTAACATAGTTTTTCCTGAAATTGTAAAAAAATTCTCTTCGTTCCATTCTTCCAAGTTTTCCAAATTTCAAATCATGCATAATTATTTAAGAATCAAATTAAGCATATTTTATCATTTCCAAAAAATTAATCATCTCTGTACAAGGCATTAACTCATTTTTCAAAACAAACATATTATTTTTTTAATCTATCATACATATCATTTTTATCATTCAAATTTTTTTCTGAATTCACAAATAGTTAACCTATAGAAAACATATTATTGTAAACATACATGACGAAGTCACTCCTCATAATTACATCGTGAATTCATTTTTTTTTTCATTTTTTTTTTTTTACCATCATGAAATTGTAGTAGTGTTTTTAATTTTTTTATTTTCCATACATGACAAAAGCAATACAATCACGTCATCTATGAATACACACCATATGCTTCCAATAACCTATCATGCATTTTTTTAAATTAGTCCAAGCATACTATTTTTTCAATAACAAAGCCGATCATACATAATTTTTTCTTCTATATAATCACTAATCTATGAAAACACTTGATTCGTTTTACTCATACTGTAGCAACCACTCCTTTTCCCTCATGCTAACAAACTTCAAAATTTAATAATATAACACGAAATTAATCTAAATATCTGTTCATGCTATTAAAATTAATATATCAATCTTTACATTCCTTTTGTGCATTTCTGAAAAAATCCTACAACATGTTTTAAAATTAATCGAAGTATACTATTTTATTACCTAAAATCAATTATTCTCTCATACAGTTTTTTCCAATCATCCATAATGTTTTTTCTGTATTATCATTATTACAAAGTCATACAAAACAACAACACATTTTTAATCATAATGAATCCTTCATTCCATTCCGTTCATGCTATATACCATTATCATTCAATTCAACGTTATGAAATTAGTCTAAATATACATTCATGCTAGCAAAGTTATTATCTCACCCTTTGCATTGTTCCAAGATGATTTATTTGACATTTTTTCTTTAAATTTCCCTCATACTATTATTTTTGAAATGTAGGATGATGACTATGATTAGAATTCATGATTATGAAGAGAGAGATGCATGGTGAAATTGTATTGTCATTATATGCGAGATGATGTGTGTTTTTGGGTGAGTATGGATGCATGTAAAATATATGAGTGTGTTAGTAGAAAACATCCATTCATGCGTGAACACAGGTACAGATACAGTTATAGAATGAGAGAGGTAAAAATATATATTTTGTTATGTTTGATATGTGCATGATAAAGAGGTTAACAAAGAATAATCACATTACCCTCACAACTTAGACATTGAGTTTTACCTTTGCAATATTTTAGATGTAAAAGCAGTGACATTGACATGTGGTAAACGTTTTCATCACTTTTGACTAATTATAACCAATTTTCCAACATTTCTCTTCGTTTTTCCTACATTTTAATACTTTTACACCGTTTCAGTCAATTTTTGCTATTTAATGCCATTTTTTCCAGTGTTTTTACCACCTTTCTCACAATTTTCATCATTCTTTCATCATCTTTGTTAGGTTTTTTCTTACAACTCTTTAATATTTCGATCGTTGCTAGTGATAACCATCATTATTTATGCTTTCAATCCTTCCACTTCAGCAATGCACACATACAGCTTAGCAATCGCCGCAGCCATTGAACGTTGTAGGACTGCAATCGTGATCTCCATTTGATTATTGGGATTTAAAAGTCACATCTTTGAACGCTTGATCTAATGCATCAACATGATTTTTTTTTTGTATTCGCCCACCCGCTGCTGGAGGTTCCACTTAATATTCTCAACAGACTATCATACAGTCGTTTAACAAGAGAATCTGTAAGACCCGAGACATTTACTTAACGTTTTCCCAACACATTTACAGACATACCCTGTACACTAAGGAAATCTTTAAACATCTCTGTAACCATTCCTTTTAAGCTGGCGGGAGCAAGGAACTCCTATAAACGTTTATCAATCAGCACTTCATCGTTCATCGCCCTGGTTTCACTCGCCGTTGCAGAGACATGTAATAAACATTTTCTTCTTTTACAATTTTCTTATGCTATAACACTATTACATCATTTTTCCTCGTTTCTAACTAATTGTAACCAGTTTTCCATTATTTCTTAGCATGTTCTTCTGTTTAGGACCTTTTGCGCTATTTTTTCATCAATTTATGTTATTTCACATCGTTTTTCTGGTGATTTTAGTGCCTTTCACACAATTTTACTAATTATTTTCGACTATTTCTTAGCATGTTCTTCTGTTTAGGACCTTTTGCGCTATTTTTTCATCAATTTATGTTATTTCACATCGTTTTTCTGGTGATTTTAGTGCCTTTCACACAATTTTACTAATTATTTTCGACTATTTCTTAACATGTTCTTCTGTTTTAGGTCCTTTTTGCACTATTTTTTCATCAATTTATGTTATTTCACATCGTTTTTCTGGTGATTTTAGTGCCTTTCACACAATTTTACTAATTATTTTCGACTATTTCTTAACATGTTCTTCTGTTTTAGGTCCTTTTTGCACTATTTTTTCATCAATTTATGTTATTTCACATCGTTTTTCTAGTGTTTTACTACCTTTCACACAATTTTACTCAATTTTTCCCCATCTTTGAAGATTTTTTTTTCATTTATCTCATACATTATATCTCCGAATGTGACGATTAGCTATCCTTTTAAGTACATTTTTTTAATTCGATATAAGTGAGGAGTACTTTTCAGGTCGACATGTATACTTCATGATATGACATTCAATTCATTATTAATCTATGTTTCAACAGGTTTGTGGTCGGTTGTTGGAGGTTTACAGAACTTTCTGTTGCATTGCTTATAGTATAATGGTTCTTGTGTGCTAGTGAGATGATGGTGTTTTGTGGGGAATAATAAACATGGGAAAGAGAAGGAGTGCGCCCCATCAAGCAGGGGGGAGTGATGCTTCGTAATTAACTTGGGTATTGCGCGCATTGCATGGCAGTTATAATATGCTCGAGCAAAAATTAGTCGCTGTACTCGCATGGTGTTCATGTTATTCATTAAATGTTCACACTGAGAGATGCAATGGGCTCATCGACAGATGGATCCATGCTATCATTTCGATTTTTATAATTGTAATCTGCACTGAGCATGTATGTATTACAACGAACCCATCAACTCTGTTACAGATGGTAATGTTTGAGGATAGATAGTGAAACGTTCATTAGAACATGAATGTGTATACAAAGTGTTGTTACATCACATGTATGTCATCAAATTAACTAAAATGTTGCGTCTATAGTAAAAAAAGAAATGAGGGTTTTTCCCTAAGAGGGTGACTATAATAAAATTGATGCGATTTTAGATGGAAATGGGAGTATTTTACAGTAAAAACGCTGTTTTGCACCTAAATGGTGAATATTCTGGAGGTTAAACGGCATTTTTCACACAAAATTTGATGTTTTTTTTATAAATGTGGCTATTTTACTCCTACATGGAGTAATTTCTGCATGAGGAGTACTTTTTGGACTGACATGTATACTTCTTGATGTGGTATTCATTTCATTCTGAAGCTATGTTTGAACAGCTTTGTAAATGGTTGGGGGGGAAGTTTACAGAACTTTTCTGCTGCATCAGTTATAAGATAATAGTTTTTATATGCTAGTGAGATGAAGGTATTTGGTTAGGAATAATAAATATGGGTAAGAGGTGGAGTGCATCCCAATCAAGCATGGGAGAGTATTGTTTGGGAATTAACTCCATTATTTGCACACATTGCAATACAATTATAATCAGTTTGGTCAAAATTACTTGTTATATATCGTTCATGTTATACATTAAACATTCACACTGAGAAACGGACTGGACTCTTCGACATCAAGGTCCATGCGATCATTACACTTTTTTTCAACAATTTGTGACGTTTCATACTATTTTTTAATGTTTTGAACGGCTCTTATGATGTATTTCAGCACATTTTCACAGGTACAAAGTTCGTAATGCGAAATAATTTGAATTATTTCGACAGTCTTTACACACAAATAAAATACTATACCATTAACACACTCAACATGAAACAAATCATTACAAATAGAAATAAACAACGAAATTGCTCAGAAATTTTAATGAAATTCAAGAAGCATAGTGTATATGAAAATGAATATATTCTTTAAATCAACACTCCAAACTTGCAGTTTCAGAATTATATCAGAACCTGACTAAGAACTCCGTTGTTCCTTTTGCTGCATATATATGTATATATATGTAGATATATATATGTATTTATTTAAATATATATGTGTATATATGTAGATATATTTATGTATATATGTAGATATATATATGTATTTATGTAGATATATATGTGTATATATGTAGATATATATATGTATTTATTTAAATATATATGTGTATATATGTAGATATATTTATGTATATATGTAGATATATATATGTATTTATGTAGATATATATGTGTATATATGTAGATATAT